>ML664205.1:600000-1098829 GCA_007570785.1 Antilocapra americana
GTATGATTCTAACTATGTGATATTCTGTAAAAGACAAAGCTATGGAGACACTTAAAAGATCAGTGGTTGCCAGGAGTGGAGGGTGAAAGAGATGAATAGGCAGAGCATAGCAGATTTTTAGGCCAATGAAAATATTCTATTGTATGATAGTATTTGTTGTTGTTCAGTTGCAACCCCATGAACTACAGCACACCAAGTTTCTCTGTCCTTCGCTATCTCCCTGAGTTTGCTCAAACTCATGTCCATTGAATCAGTTATGCCATCCAGCTATCTCATCCTCTGTCGTCCCCTTCTCCTCTTGTCCTCAACCTTTCCCAGCATCATGGTCTTTTCCAATGAGTTGGCTCTTTGCAGCAGCTGGCCAAAGTATTGGAGTTTCAGCTTCAGCATCAGTCCTTCCAATGAATATATTCAGGGTTGGTTTCCTTTAGGATTGACTAGTTTGATCTCCTTGCTGTCCAAGGGACTCTCAAGAGTCTTCTCCAACAGCACCGTTCAAAAGCATCAGTTCTTTGGAGCTCAGCCTACTTTATGGTCCAGCTCTCACATCCACATGTAATTACTGGAATTAATTACCACGCATAATTACCACAGCTTTAACTATACTAACCTTGTCAGTAAAGTGGTATCCCTGCTTTTTAGTAACTGTCCAGGTTTGTCATAGCTTTTCATGGCTGCTGTCACTGTCTGCATTGATTTTGGAGCTCAAGAAAATGAAATATAATAATGGTAAATACATATCATTATGCATTTGTCAAATCCATAGAATACACAGCCCCAAGAATGAACCCTAATGTAAAGTTTGGACTTTGGGTGATAATGATGTGTCAGCATTGGTTCATCCATGGTAACAAACGTACCACTCTGGGGCTAGATGCTGATAGTAGAGGAGGCTGTGTATGCTAGAGGGGAGGGGTTCCTTGAGAACTGTCTGTACCTTCAGTTTTTCTGTGCACCTGAAATTGCTCTAAAAAATAAAGCCTGTCTAACTCAGGACTACTGGTCTGAACTTCAAATCAGTTGGTAAATACTATAGGATCCCTTGGTCTTTATTTTCAGTTGTTTGCTTAAGGGGAGGGTTTTGCTTCCCTTCCTCAACTTCATCACTTCCCTCAAGTTTTTTTTTACAATGGTAGTGAATAAAATTACACCCCTTGGAAAGATAAAGTCTAATGAACATATAGATATTAGTGTCTGGATTTTTACATTTAAGTACTGTTTCCTGCTTGAAATCTTTTCAGATAGATACTACACATTAATCTACTATGAGTACCAGGACCTGCTTCCCTCTGTGAGTTCCAAAACAATTTCTGAAAAGATGGGAAAGCGGTATTATTGAGTTATACCCATGTATACAGGGAAGCCTGTAAAACTAAGGTGGAGTAATTGGCTAGCTTCTGTCTGGTAGACACACTCCTTTCCTTTCTTAGTGCATCCAGATTTGGGGAATGGGTGGAATGGTAAAAGTCTTTTTTTTTTTTTTCCCCAAAAAAAGAGAATAATAACTACTACTTCCAGACATTTATCTGATAGGTGTTCTCACACGTCTATGAAATATCCTATGTAGATGAATATTCATTATAGTCTTGAGTCAGTTACTTCACCTATTTGCTTATATGCAAAAGATGTCTCTAGAAGAATGTGCAAGAACTGGAATTTTCCTTCTAGAGAGGATAATCTGCTGTGGAAGGAAATGGGCAGAAGGAGAGATTTACCTTTTACTCTTTATGTCTCTTGAACTTTGTGCCATGAACCTTTGTTACCTAGTTTAAAACAAAAGAGCAAATAAAAAAATAAAATCCAGATTTTAAAAACCTATTTTTAGAGTTGTCCTGAGAATTAAATGTATATAATCATTTATATAATGTATATAATCTCTTGCAGTACTGCCTGGAGTGCAGTAAATATGAATGATCACCTTTGTTCTTGTTTTTATTTCCCCTTCCAATTGTATAATTACTCTTTGTAGGATTTATTTTCTTCACCTAGACTTAGGTGAATTCAGATTATCAATCTGAATAGATCTATGAATGCCTCGCAATTGTGTATCAAATTTTGTATAAGCAGACACCAAACTCTCTAGATTCTAGAGAGGGTCTGTGACTTTCATCATATTTTCCAAGAAGGGTCTCATGGCCCTAAAAAAATTATGACAGGTTAATCTAAGCCATTTTGCTATTTTATGTTAACACCAAAAAATACTTTGCTGTCATTTCTATTTATGTTAATAGCCCGTCTCCTTTTTTATGCTGTTGCTGTATAAATCATGAAGATGTAAAGCATTGTGACAGTTTGGAGACTTACAGAGTTAGGTATTATTTCATCAAGTCCCGAATCTAATATTTCCCCAGTGAGGCCTTACTAGATCTGACTGGTATTGCACTGTGTTCCTGCAGCTCTTTGGTTGTTATTGTCTTCTCTCTTGCTACTGCACTTTAGACCTTCCAAGGTGGAGGCCATATATTAAATTCCAGAAAGAGAAAACAAAGAAAGATAGTGGTAATAAGATGGTGGTTCAGAGGCAGGGCCTGGGAGCAAGGCCCGATAGGATGACCAGGGAAGCCCTTAAAGAGATGACATTTGAGTTGAGACCTGAAGGGTGAATTTGCATTGTGTATAAAATATTTTATACAACTCCATCCACTTAGAGTCTTGATTGTGTTCTCGATCATTTTCTTCAGGTTACTTTAGACCTGAAGAAATTGCTGAATTTAGTTTACATACACATTCTATACTTACAGCTGAACAATAGCTCTTCTGCTTTTCCTCCCTCTCCCCTTAAGAGTGAGCTTTTGAGCTGACTTTTTTGAACCTAAAGACAATTTAATTCTTTGTCAATGTTTTACTTTGATACTCAGGATTTTATAAACAAAATATTACCATCCCTAGACATTCCTCTTGGGTGTATGTGCTATGCATTTCTTCATTTCACTCTCTCAGAAGTGGTATATTTGAAGCAAGCCTCATTGTAAGTACTAGGAATATGTTAGTCATGATAATAGATTACCTGAGAGTTCTAAACAGTAGTCAGTTCAGAGATTTCCCAAGTATTTTGACAAAAGTAGATAGGAACTTTTACTGTAGAGAATCCAGTCCCCCCCAAAGTTAGATTGCACCTGGAAAAATATCATGCTCTCTTTTCACCCTCTGTTTGGTGGCACAGTGATGACCTCACACCACACTTCTTTTGAGAGCTAACATGATCATATTATCCCACAATCAGAATATCCTTGATAATGTTAATGACTACCTCAAGAAATGGCCCTCATTGTACTGGTTAGTCAGAGAAGCAGGATTCAGTTTCCTGAATTAAAGGGTCTCATTAGATGGGTGGGTCAGAGTACATTTTTCTATAAGCAGACTAAGTTCCCTGGATTTCACACTGAGCTATAGAACAAGTAGATAAGTGGACCTCTCTAGGGGCTCAGATGGTGAATCCACCTGCAATACGGGAGACCTGGGTTCAAACCGTGGGTTGAGAAGATCCCCTGGAGAAGGGACTGGCTACCCACTCCAGTATCCTGGCCTGGAGAATTCCATGGACAGAGGAGCATGGCAGGCTACAGATAAGTAGTCGAATAGAATTGTTAACTATCAGAATTAAGAACCAGTCATCCTAAGATGACTTTGTTGCATAAATCCTTTGGCAAGGATCTGTTCCTGAATGCCCAGGCCTCTATTGTTTTCTTGACCCCCCAAAAAAGAGGGGGAAAAAAAAGGCAGAGCAGCTCAGAATCAGTATTCAGTTATTGGATCTCTGGGCTTTCAGATTGCATTGGTTCTAGGATTTCCACCATGAAGGTCATGTAAATTTTTTTTTTCTTTCTCTTCTTGTCAGGTACCTAGCTGAATCAGAATTAAAGGAAATCCTTATTTTTAGAAGAACAGCATACCCCATTACTGTCTACTAATTATTTCCACGAAATGTGTAACTCCTAAGTAGACTTTACCTCTAATCCTGTAGGTCTGTCTTTCTGTTTTATTCAGGCTTTTCATCTGTAGTTTTTCTGGAAGAGTTCAAGATGACTGTCATTTTGGGGTCATTTTATCTTTGTATTGAGTCAGTCTTCATGCTTTGTGACACAAAGAGCTTATCTTATTTCCACTCAAAGTATTAAATTCCTTTTTTTTTCAAACTATAAATGATTGGTCTTAAAATGATGCTGTAACTTAATTGGCACCATTGTTATTATTGTTCAGTTGCTAAGTCATGTCCGACTCTTTGTGACCCCAGGGACGCCAGCACACCAGGCTTCCCTGTCCTTCGGCATCTCCCAGAGCTTGCTCAAACTCATGTCCATTATCAGTGATGCCATCTAACCATCTCATCCTCTGTCATCCCCTTCTCCCGTTGCCATCAATCTTTCCCAGCATCAGGGTCTTTTCTAATGAGTCAGTTCTTTGCATCAGCTGGCCAAAGTACTGGAGCTTCAGTTTCAGCATCAGTCCTTCTAATGAATATTCAGGATTGATTTCCTTTAGGATTGACTGGTTTGATCTCCATGTAGTCCAGGGACTCTCAAGAGTTTCTCCAACACCACAATTCAAAAGCATCAATTCTTTGTCGTTCAGCCTTTTTTATGGTCCAACTCTCACATCCATACATAACTACTGGAAAAGCCATAACTTTGACTATACAGACCTTTGTTGGCAAAGTAATACTTCTGCTTTTTAATACACTGTCTGGGTTTGTCATAGCTTTTCTTGCAAGGAGCAAGTGTCTTTTAATTTCATGGCTGCAGTCACCATCTGCAGTGATTTTGGAACCCAAGAAAAAGTCTGTCACTATTTCCATTGTTTCCCATCTATTTGCCATGAACTGATGGGACCGGATGCCATGATCTTAGTTTTTTGAATGTTGAGTTTTAAGCCATCTTTTTCCCTCTCTTCTTTCACTTTCATCAAAAGGCTTTTTAGTTCCTCTTCGCTTTCTGCCGTAAGGGTGGCATTGTCTGCATATCTCAGGTTATTGGTATTTCTCCCAGCAGTCTTGATTTCAGCTTATACTTCATCCAGCCTGGCATTTCACATGACGTACTCTGCATAGAAGTTAAATAAGCAGGGTGACAGTGTTCAATCTTGACCTACTCCTTTCCCAATTTTGAAGCAGTCCATTGTTCCATGTCCAGTTCTAACTGTTGCTTCTTGACCTGCATACAGGTTTTTCAGGCGAAGGGCAAGGTGGTGTGGTATTCCCATCTCTTTAACTAGCACCATCATGCCATTCAAAAATATTCTGTTGGATAAAGCAAATTAAAGTAACTTATTATCAACAAATCTGAGGGAAATACAGATTTCATTGTATTTTTTATTTCCAAAATTTCCCAGGTTCTTTGAGGGTGGATTCTTCTCTTTTGTGAGTCAGAGAACTCTAATATGTTAGTTTTGTCTTTTTCAGTATTATATATATTAACGATTTTAGAATCTGCCTGCAATGCAGGAGGCCCAGGTTCGATCCCTGGGTCAGAAAGATCTCCTGGAGAAGGGAATGGCTACTCACTCCAATATTTTTGCCTGAAAAATTCCGGGAGAGGAGCCTGGAAGCTATACTCCATGGGGTCACAAAGAGTTGGATATGACTGGGCAGCTAACACTTTCACTTTTACATCTGTAGGTTGAAAACAAAAAGTTTTCTAATCTCCTTTTTTAAAGCAAACAATTCATGTTGTTGTTATTGTTTAGTCACTAAGTCGTGTCAGGACTCTTTTTTGACCCCATAGACTGTAGCCTGCTAAGCTCCTCTGTCCATGGAATTTCCCAGACAAGAATAGTGGAGTGGGTTGCCATTTTGTTCTCCAGGAGATCTTCCCAACCCAGCGACTGAACCTGCATCTCTTGCATTGGCAGGCAGATTCTTTACCACTGAACCATCAGGGAAGTCCCAAACAATTCATACTTGAGTATAAAAACTTTTATAAATACTTTTCCTTTATTTCAGAATATTGTTACAAATTTATTGGATGATAATGAAATTGCAGAGATTATAGCCAGTGTAACTGAAGATTGCACAGTAGAAGCAATGCATTGAAAATAATTTATGTATACCCTAAACCAAACTCCTTGGTAACTTTTAGAAAACACAAAAATATAGAAGCACACATTTTATTACACAGCACAATGATGACAAGACATCATACAGACAAAAGTGAAAAAGACAAATACCATTTTAGTAGTATTATGAAAATACTTTTAATTCTGAAGTCCCTTTGAATAAAATAGGCGGGAGGTAAAAAGAAGATATCCCCACTGTTAATGGTAGAAGTTATGGAAGTTTGTAAGAAAAAGACTTTTCTGAGGCACCCTTAGCAGGTAAAAAAAATTCATGTTGCCATCTTACAATAAGCCTTTGTTCATCTCCCAGTGGTCTCCTAGCACCTCTTATGCAGTGGTTCTCAAAATGTGGTTTGTGGATTTCTGGGAGTCCCTGCTACCCTTTCACAGGGTCCGTGAGGTCAAAACTATTTTCATGGTAATATTAGCATGTTATTTACTGTTTTCATTGTGTTGGATATTTGTACTAATGGTACATTAGCAATGGTTGATAAAACTGCTAGTGCCTTACCATGTGTCCAGACAGTGGCACCAAACTATTAGTTGTCATTATATTCTTCACTGCCATACACTTATAATTTAAAAGTTTCTTTCTAGCTTCACTTAAGAATGTTCTTGAAACAATTGAAGTTTCCATTTTATTAAATATCAACCTTAGAGTACAGTTCTCTCTTTCTCATTTTTATTTTTTATTTTTTTTAATGAAATGGGAACTATACCTAAAGCACTTCTGCTGTATGTTGGAGTGTGATGATTGTCTTGAGGTAAAACACTCATGTTTTTGAGTTGCAAGCTGAACTAGTTTTTTCTTCTTTTGTGGCATACCACTTTTGCTTGAAAGAACCAACTGA
Organism: Antilocapra americana; assembly: GCA_007570785.1. Lineage (NCBI taxonomy): Eukaryota > Metazoa > Chordata > Mammalia > Artiodactyla > Antilocapridae > Antilocapra > Antilocapra americana. The sequence continues at coordinate 606,903 of ML664205.1, forward strand.
CAGACAAACCATAGTTATTCAGACACTGGATATTTTTTGGAAAATGAACAAAGTGGATCTGTCATTTCAAGGAAAATAGACTATTTGTTTCAATGATAACATTGAAGCTTTCAAATGAAAATTAGAATTTCAGAAAATTCAAATCTGTTCCCATAAGCTTGACAGCTTCCAGTCAAGCTGCCTCCAGTGTAGACCTCTTACTTGAGCTCCAGATTCTCATGTCTGCTTATTGCTTTATGTATCCATGTAAATGTTTCACAGATGTTCCACTTAACCTGTCCACAGTGGACATTGATTTCTTCCATAAAACTTTATCTCTTTTACCTCACCCAAGTTTTTCTCATCTTGATAAATCACCTTCAACCCAGTTGTTCAAACATGAATTGGGAGTTATTCTTTATTTCTTTTTTCTCACCTCCTGCCTCTCCATTAGCAAGTCTTATGAGTTCTGCCTTTGAAATTACTTCAAGTCTGTCTGCTTTTCTTCATGTTTATTGCTATCAGCCTACTCCAGCTTACCAGTGTCTTTCATTTGACCTACTACTTCAACTTTCTAATTACTCTCCCCTTCTTGCCTGTCCATAATCCATTTTCTATACAACAACAAATTGTAAATATGAATTGGTTCATATCATTATATTGCTTAAAATCCTTTAGTGACATCCAGTATACTTAGAATAAAATCTAAACTCTTTACCTTGGCTTATAAAACCCTTCGTGATTGGGCCTTTGCCTTTCTTTGCAGCCTCATTCTTCCCATCATTCATGAAATTCCTGCCGTACAGATTGTCTTTCTATTCCATAAACATACCAAGGTCTCTCTTACAATTACTATTTGCTTATGTTCAAAGAGCAAGCTTTCTCTCAGCATTCTGGTCTTAGCTTAAGTGTTACCACCTATAAAAGGCCTTTCTTGACTATTCTGTTGAAGATAGTTTCTTCCTTTTATACTTTACTTTAGGCTGTTTCTCATTTCCTTTCACTTACCATAAATCCATTTATTTATTTTTTATCTCCCTTAGAAGTAAATGAATAATTTTAGATATGTTGAGTTGGATGTGCCTATGGGATCATCAGATTAAGTAGATCCAATAGGTCATTGTCCCCACAGAACTAAAGCTCAAAGATGTGTTAGAGTTTTAGAAGTTACCTGTACATTAAAAGTATATAAAGCCATGAATATGAATAAAAGAATGTTTTGAGTGAAGATCACAACAGAGTTTAGAATCTTTAAGAACTCCTACATTTAAAGGGTCAGAAGTTAAAAAAAAAAAAAAGCTACAAAGGAAACTGAGAAGGAAGTTATCTTGGAGATCAAGGAAAAGATAGGTATAATATTAGAAAAGCCAAGGGGAGAGGGTCTTTCAAGGAAAAGGTGTTAACAGTGTCACATCATGTGAAGTAAAGTAAGCTGAAAAGTCTCATTAGGTTTAGCAACAGAAGGCTGTTGGGCACAAATGGTTTCAGTGGACTGGCAGGAGCCCAACTGTAGTAGATTGAGGAGTGAATAAAAAGTGAAAAACTGGAATACAGCAAGCATAGGAAGCAAGAAGTTTTGCTCTGAAAAGAAAGCAGTAGCTAAAAGAAGAAGATGAAACATTTATTTATTTGAGGAATAGGAGAAACCTGAACATACTCTGTCCTGGTGGGAGGAAGTCAGTGGAGGGCAAACATTGAAGAACCGTATGTAAGAGGGGCTAACTGACAGAGAGCAATCCTTGAGAAGGTAAGAGAGAACTTGATCCAGGTGGTTAGAGGGATTTGATTGATTGACTGACTGAGTTCTGGCCGATCTTAGCTCCCTGACCAGCCCCACGGAGCTGGGAGAGAGCTCTGACCACTGGACTGCCAGGGGAGTCCCTGGAGGGATTATATTTAGGTGGTGTAATAGTCTACTCAGACTATCTTAACAAAATACCACCGACTAGGTAGCTTTCAACAACACAGTTATTTCCTCATGATTCTGGAGGCTGGAAGTCCAGGTTGGCTTCTGGTGAGGCCTCTCTTTCTGGTTTATAGATGGCTGCCTTCTCCCTGGTCCTCACATCACCATTCCTCTGTGTGCTATATAGAGAAAGTGCTTTCTAGTGTCTCTTCTTTTAGAAGGACAATAATCCCATCCAAGCAAACCTGTCTTGGAGTCAAGCGAACACACTACGATTCCCATTATTTTCAGATTCTGTATTTGCAAATTTGCCTACTTGGTAAAGTTTATTTGTAACCCCACCAAATCAATTACTCATGGTCCTTTTAGTTGTCATTCATGTATACACACAGAGTGGCAAAAAATTTGAGTCACCTAACATGTATGTTCCCAGTTGAGGTCGAACAAGGCAATGCTCTGCCTCCTTATTTAAAGTTCCCATGCTCTCTCTCATCCAGGTCCTTTACATGGTCTACTTAGTGCCACATTTTTGCATTTTTGTACTTTTTTCTTGTTGAGTTCACTGTTTAAAATGTCTCCTAAATGTAGTGCTAAAGTGCCTGGTTGGGAAGATCTGCAGAGAAGGACACTGCAACCCACTCCAGTATCCTTGCCTGGAGAATCCCATGAACAGAGGAGCCTGTGGGCTACAGTCCATGGGTTGCAAAGAGTTGGACACAACTGAAGCAACTTAGCAAAGTGCTCTCTAGTGTTCCTAAGCACAAAAATGGCTGTGCTGTGTGCTTTATAGAGAAAAATGTATGTTAGATTAGCTTCATTTAGCCATGAGTTATAGTGCTGTTGGCTGTGAGTTCAGTGTTAATGAATCAACAATACATGTTAAATAATGTGTCTTTAAACGGAACATATAAAACAGGTTTATCTGTTGATCATTTGACAAAAATGTGATGAATAGACTCATGGAAGCCCATCCCTGTATTTTCCACAGGACCAGAGCTTCAGTGTTGGCTAAGTCAATGTTCATTGTGACTTTATTAAAATATTGTTGTTGTTCAGTTGCTAAGCTGTGTCTGACTCTTTGCGACCCCATGGACTGCAGCATGCCAGGCTTTCCTGTCCTCCTTCTGGAGTTTGCGCAAACTTGTGTCCATTGAGTCAGTGATGCTCTCCAATCATCTCATCCTTTGCTGCCCCCTTGTCCTCCTGCCTTCAGTCTTTCCCAGCATCAGAGTCTTGGTCTTTTCCAATGAGTCAGCTCTTTGCATCAGGTAGTCAAAGTATTGGAGTTTCAGCTTTACATTGGTCCTTACAATGAAGATTCAGGGTTGACCCTGAATAGTGAGAATCTGCTCTATTTTATATATTCTTTCCTTCAAAAACTTTAGAGTATAAAGACATTAGCCCAGTCATCAACACAACTTTTAAAAATCGCTGCTAGACAGTAATTTATTTGTTATATGGAGGATGTTGAGGGGAAGCAATCCACTTATTAGGTTTTCTTTAATGTTCAGATTCTAGGACAATTTTTGTTTCTTGTAAGAAATCTCTTAAATATATTATATCTTGCTATTAGATGTAAAAATAGCATTTCCTTGTAGTTATGCTTGATTGATTTGCTTTGAAACTCATCAAAATATTTCCTATTTGACTTTCATGGGGAAAGGTGAGAAGAGGAAGAATTTTGGAAGGCAGGTAGAACTTTTTGACAGAAAATTGACAGGTGAGGAAAAATAATCATAGTGGTTATTATCATAAAAGCAATAAGTTGCTGAGTGCATGGTATTTGAATGTACTGTGTTGAAAATGGCTTTCTATAGATACATTTTTATGTACATAGTAGGAACATCTCTGTCCTTCAACTCTGCATCCAGATCTTTGTCAACATCTTGCTAGTTCTTGTTTTATGTAATTTCTCAAATTTGTCCTTTATTTTTCATTCACGTAGTACTAATCTGGAAATCCAGACTTTAACCATCTTCAAGGTTGACCTTAAAGTTGTTCTCATTTCTTTTAGCCACATTCTCCCTTGAATGCATCTTACTTTAGTGTATTTTTATCATGTCATTCTACAGAGATATTACTGCCCTACTTAGAAACTTTCAGTGGCTACTAGTTGTCTGTTTTTAAATGATTATAAACCAGTTGTCTTTGGGGCTTCCCAGGTGGTTCATTGGTAAGAATCCACCTGCCATGCAGGAGATGTGGGTTTGATCCCTGGGTCAGAAAGATCACCTGAGAAGGAAATGACTTTCCCAGGCAAGAAGACCTGCAGATAGAGGAGCCTGCCAGGCTACAGTCCATTGGGTTGCAAAGAGTCAGATACAACTAAACAATTGTCTCGTTATGCTTCTCAGTTTTCCTACAGCCAGCCCTTTCTTCCCGCCTGCCTTTTTTTTTTTTTTTTTATTCTTTTTTTTAATTTTGGCCATGCTGTAAGACTGGCAGTATCTCTGTTCCCTGAACTTGGGCCATGGCAGTGAAAGCACAGAATATTAACCACTAGACTACCAGGTAACTCCCCCTTCCTAATTAACCTTAATTGATGTTATGTCATAATTCATTGGGGGGAGGTAGGAAGAACCTTTTAGATGTGAATTCTCTCATTCTTACTACTTTCATCTGTATATTTGCTACATGCCTTCCTTTTTTTCTTTCTGTAACACAGAAAGAAGTATTCCTAATCCTAACCAAACGTAGCTTCTCTACTCATGCCCTGGATCCCATTCTCACTTATCTTCTGAGACTTTTCTTCTTGATTTGCACCCAAGGTTGTTAAACTTGGCAAAAAACAGCAACACAATGCACAGTTAAATTTGAAATTCAGATAACTACCAATAGTTTTTAGTATAAGCATGTCCCATGCAATATTTGGGACACATTTATGCTGAAAAATTATGTGTTGTGTATCAGAAATTCAAAAATTAAAAAAAAAAAATAACTGGATGTCCTAAATTTTATCTGGCAACCCTGTGTACCTCTCTTTTTATTTATACTTCTACACACACACACATTCACGTACATACACACAGACGCACACATTTTTATCTTCCACCCTCTGTTGGGTCATTTCTTTTAGAGTTCAGTCAAGATTTAGTAACCATCTTGTGAACAAAGGCATTCTCTCTCTCTCTCTCTCTCTCTCTCTCTCTCTCTCTCTCTCTCACACACACACACACACACACACACACACACAAGTCCTTTGGCTCGTAACCCCTCTGTAGTTATTTCCGTAACTCAGCCAAGTTTTTCAAAAAACTTGTCTGTTCAAACTGTTTTTGCTTCTTAACGTCTCACTCATTCCTCAGTTTTCCCTAATCCTATTTACCCACATTACTCCCTCAAGTCATCAAAACTTCCATGTTGCCAAGTCCTACGAACTATTTTCAGCAGTCATCTTGTTAAACTTCTCAGCAGTATTTGCAATATCTGACCATTCTTTCCTTCTTGAAGGAATCTCCTTTGTTGATTTCTTTGGACTTTCCACTTACTTTTCTGGTGGCTGCTTCTTAAATTTCAGTTGCTGGGTTTTCTTCTTCTTCTACCCTGTATGGTAGATCATGGATCAGGGCTCAGACTTGAATTCTGTTTGTTTGTTTGCTTTTTTTCCTGCTCTCTAGGCAATTTTTATCCATTCCCAAGAATTTTTATATCTGTGTACACATGGGATTTAAATTACAGAGATAGATGAAATCTTAACTCTTTTATTTCAGCCTAGGTTTTCCTCTGAGCTCCAGGCTGTATTCAGTTGCTATTTTGATTGCATTAGTATATCTTATGGAGAAGGCAATGTCACCCCACTCCAGTACTCTTGCCTGGAAAATCCCATGGATGGAGGAGCCTGGTAGGCTGCAGTCCATGGGGTCACAAAGAGTGGGACATGACTGAGCGACTTCACTTTCACATTTCACTTTCACGCCTTAGAGAAGGAAATGGCAACCGACTCCAGTATTCTTGCCTGGAGAATCCCAGGGACAGGGGAGCCTGGTGGGCTGCCGTCTATGGGTTCGCAGAGTCGGACACAACTGAAGCGACTTAGCAAAAGCAGCAGCGTATCTTATATCCCTTTCAAACTTAACATGGTCAAAACTGAAGTCTTGGTATTCTTCCCACATCTATTTTTTCCTTGTTCTTCCACATTTTAACCAGGATCATCCCTATTTAACCAGTTGCTAAAGCGAGAAAAAGGATGATCATTACTTAAACAAAATTACTTATTTGGCGGTGGTGTCGGGTCTTGGTTGTGGCATGCAGGAGTCCTTCACTGTGGCATATGGACTCTCTAATTGTGGCACGCAGGCTGAGTTGCTCCATGTCATGTGAAATCTTAGTTCCTTGGCCAGGGTTCAAACCTGCATTGCAAGGTGGATTCTTAACCATAGGACCACCAGGGAAGTCCCCATTGATGGTCCTTCTTGACATCTTCCTTACCCTTCACATTGTCTGTTAACTAGGTCCAGCTGAGTCAACCACCAACCTGCTGCTACTAAGTCATTTCAGTCGTGTCCGACTCTGTGCGACCCCAGAGACAGCAGCCCATCAGGCTCGCCCGTCCCTGGGAAGAATACTGGAGTGGGTTGCCATTTTCTTCTCTGCAACCACCAACCTATTTGTCCTAAATCCATTTACTGCTGTCATTGTTATTGAGGCTACCATCATCTATCATATGTTTTAATGATCTCTTAACTATTCTTCTCATTTCCATTCATGGTTGTTTAGTTTTTCTTCTTTTTATGGAGCCATGGTGATCTTTTAAAAACATAAATCTCTAGTGGCTTCCTATTATTCTTTCAGTAAAATTAAAACTTCTGTGGCCTGTAAACCCTACATGGTCAGTCAAGCCCTGTCTACTCCTCCAGTCACATTGACAGTGTTCTAATACAAATAAGCATTTGGTAAAAATGGAATCCTATTCCCAAGCACTTCTTAAAATATTAGTCACTGTAATGTGCAGAATTTTAACATTTATGAAAATATTGCCAGCCAAACTGAGCATTCATGAGTAGTTAGTTGCAAATGAAATATTTAAGACTGAACAGCTAATCTCTCCCTCCCCCCCTTAAAATTTCAGAGCCCTTATGTGTTAATTTTCTATAGCTTAAAATAAAACAAGTGTATTTAATTATAACTCTTGGAATCAGAAGTCCAACTTTGGTCTCAGTGGACTAAAATCAAAATGTCAACAGAGCTGTATTCCATCTAGAGTAGAATCTACTTCCTTGCATTTTCCAATCTCTAGAAGCAGCCTGGATTCCTTGGCCCCATCCTCCATCCTCAGAGCCAGCATTATAGCATCTTTAAAACTCTCTTTGGATCTCATTCTTCTGCCTCCTTCTTCCAAGTATAAGGAAGCTTTAGATTATATTGAGCTTTTGTTGTTTGGTCACTATGTTCGACTCTTTGTGACCCTATGGACCATAGCCCACCAGGCTCCTCTGTCCATGGGATTCTCCAGGCAAGAATATTTGGGTGGATTGCCATGTCCTCCCTCTAGGGGATCTTCCCAACCCAGGAATTGAACCCACGTCTCTCATGCCTCCTGCATTGGCAGGCAGGTTCTTTACCACTAGTGCCACCTGGGAAGCCCCTATCTCAGTAAAACTGGGGAGGGGACTAAAAATTTAATCAAAAATGTTGAACTGATGTTTTGTTTTAAATCCAATCAATGCGTAGCTTTATTTCAGGATTTAGCCAACTACTATTGTCAGGGTCATGAAAGACTGAGGAACTATCATAGATTGGATGAGATTATGGAGACAGGACAACTGAATGTGATATGGATCCTGGAACTGAAAAAGGACATTTGGAGTAACTTTTGAAATCCAGATAAAGCCTGTAATTTAGTTAATAGTATTGTACCAATGTTAATTCATTAGTTTTGATAATTACTGTGGTTCTTTCAGTTAACATTAGAGGAATGTGGGTAAAGTGTATATGGGAACTCTTGATCTGTTTTTACAAATTGTTTTTCTAAGTCCATAATTATTTCAAAACAAAATATTTTTAAAAAGACAACGTAAGGAGTGGAAGCCACAGAATGAAAGATGTTTGCAAAGGACTCAGGATCAGAATCTGTAAATGACTTATACAGATTAACAAGGGAAAAATCCACAATCTGTTAAAATAGGCAGAATACTTGAAAGGCCTCTTCGTATAAGAGGATATCCAAATGGCCAATAAGCATAAAGATATGCTTGGCAGTACATGAGATTTCCAGTTTCTCCAGGTTGGAACCCTTGTGCATTGTTTATGGGAATGTAAAATGATGCAGCTTCTATAAAATGCAGTATGGTAGGTTCTAAAAAAATTAAACAGAAATTTCTGTATGCTTCATCAATTCCACTCCTGGGTGTATACCCAAAAGAACTGAAAGTAGGGTCTCTTAACAGATATTTGTCCACCTGTGCTTGTAGCAACAGTATTCACAATAACCCAAAGGTGCAAACAACCCAAATGTCCATCAGTGGATGAATAAAAGATAAACAAAATGTCTTGTGAAACATAAATGGAATATTATTGAGCCCTACAAAGAATGAAATTCTAATACATGCTGCAATATGGATGGACTTAAAAAACATACTAAATGAAATAAACCAGACAAAATGACAGATACTGTATGATTTCCTTTATATGATGTACCTACTCAGATTCTGAGAGAAAAAAGATAAAATAGTGGTTAGCAGGGGCTGGGGGAGAAGGGAAATGAGGAGTGCTTGTTTAATGGGTACAGAGTTCAGTTTACGATAATGAAAAATTCCTCAGGATGGCTGGTGGTGATGGGTGCTCAACAGTGTGATTGTACTTACTGCACTGAACTGTCCACTTTAAAATCTTTTAAGATTTGCCATTTTGTCACACGCACAGATACATGCACACAGTCTTTCAGGCCTATATTCCTGATCAGTATAGATGCAAAAATGCTCAGTAAAATACTAGCAAGTCAAATTTAACAATACATTAAAAAGATCTTACACCATGATCAGGTGAGATTTATCCCAGAGGTGCAAGGATGGTTCAGTATCTGCAAATCAATCAATGTGATACCCCACACTAACAAAAGGTGATCATCTCAATAGATGCAGAAAAAGCATTTGGCAAGATTCAACATCCATTCATGGTAAAAACTCTCAGTGAAATATGTATAGCAGAAATGTAACTCAACAAAATAAAGGCCATAAAAAATTGTGCTCAGTTATGGTCACGATGGTAGTGCTGGTGATAAGATGCAGATGAAAAATCACAGTGATACTATTACTTAGACTGCCTAAAATGTCGACGATCGACAGTGCTAAGCACTGGCAAGGATATGAAGCAACTGGAGCATGGATAACCTGCTGGTCATCTCAGTTCAGTTGCTCAATTGGGTCCGACTCTATGCAACCCCATGAATCGCAGCCTGCCAGGCCTCCCTGTCCATCACCAACTCCCAGAATCTACCCAAACCCATGTTCTTCGAGTCGGTGATGTCATCCAGCCATCTCATCCTCTGTTGTCCCCTTCTCCTCCAGCCCCCAATCCTTCCCAGCATTAGGGTCTTTTCCAGTGAGTCAACTCTTCGCATGAGGTGGCGAAAGGATTGGAGTTTCAGCTTCAACATCAGTCCTTCCAATGAACACCCAGGACTCATCTCCTTTAGGATGGACTGGTTGGATCTCCTTGTAGTCCAAGGGACTCTAAAGAGTCTTCTCCAACACCACAGTTCAAAAGCATCAATTCTTCAGCGCTCAGCTTTCTTCACTGTCCAACTTTCACATCCATACATGACCACTGGAAAAACCATAGCCTTAACTAGACGGACCTTTGTTGGCAAAGTAATGTCTCTGCTTTTCAATATGCTGTCTAGGTTGGTCATAACTTTCCTTCCAAGGGGTAAGCGTCTTTTAATTTCATGGCTGCAGTCACCATCTGCAGTGTTTTTGGAGCCCCCCAAAATAAAGTCTGACACTGTTTCCCTATCTATTTTCTATGAAGTGAAGGGACCAGATGCCATGATATTAGTTTTCTGAATGTTGAGCTTTAAGCCAACATTTTCACTCTCCTCTTTCACTTTCATCAAGAGGCTCTTTAGTTCTTCTTCGCTTTCTGCCATAAGGGTGGTGTCCTCTGCATATCTGAGGTTATTGATATTTCTCCCGGCAATCTTGATTCTAGCTTGTGCTTCTTCCAGCCCAGCGTTTCTCATGATATACTGTGCATATAAGTTAAATAAGCAGGGTGACAATATACAGCCTTGACATACTCCGTTTCCTTTTTGGAGCCAGTCTGTTGTTCCATGTGCAGTTCTAACTGTTGCTTCCTGACCTGCATACAGGTTTCTCAAGAGACAGGTCAGATGGTCTGGTATTCCCATCTCTTTCAGAATTTTCCACAGTTTATTGTGCTCCACACAGCCAAAAGCTTTGGCATACTCAATAAGGCAGAAATAGATGTTTTTCTGGAACTCTCTTGGTATTTCGATGATCCATCGGATGTTGGCAATTTGATCTCTGGTTCCTCTGCCTGGTTCCTGCCTGGTTCCTAAAAGCAACTTGAACATCTGGAAGTTCACGGTTCACGTAAGTTCACGGTTCACGTATTGCTAAACCCTGGGTTGGAGAATTTTGAGCATTACTTTACTAGCGTGTGAGATGAGTGCAATTGTGCGGTAGTTCTAGCATTCTTTGGCAAAATAGTACTGGTACTTTGGAAAGTTGCTTGATATTATCTACCTAGCTGGACATATGCATACCCTATAACCTGAGCAGTTCCTCTCCTACATACATATCTGTGTCCTACAGAAATATTTTTGTGTGAGTACCACATGACATATACAAGAACAATCACAGCAGCATTATTTTTAAGGTCCCCAAACTGAAACCAGCTTTCAACAGGAGAAGGATTCAATAAATTACAAATATTCATGCAATGGGGGTATTTTAGGTTTCCCTCATGGCTCATTGGTAAAGAATCTGCCTGCAGTGCAGGAGACCAGGGTTTGATACCTAGGTTGGGAAGATCCCCTGAAGAAGCAAATGCTTTCCACTCCAGTATTCTTGCCTGGAGAATTCCATGGACAGAGGAGCCTGGCAGGCTACAGTCCATGGGGTTGCAAAGAGTCAGACACGACTGAGCAACTGACACTCACTTTTTCACTTCCCAAATAAATGAACTCCTGCTAAATCAACAGACTTAGATAACTCTTAGAAATATATTGAGCAAGAAAAAAAGAGTGCATCTTTTATGGTATTTATATCAAGTTCAAATATAGGCAAAATTGATATGTGGTGATAGGAATCAGAGATTATCTTTAGGGAGGAGTGATGACTGAGAGGGGCCAGGCAGAAGACTCTCTGCTGGTAATGTTCTGTTTCCTTATCTGGATAGTGTTACAGAGCTGTGTTGACTTTTGAAATTTTATCAAACTGTTACTTTTGACCTATGTACTTTTTCCGTAGGTGTTATGCCTCAAAGTATCTTTAAAAAATAATGTAGTAAGAAAAAAATTTGTAAAAAAAAATAATGTAGTGAGGGGTCTACATTCCTCATTTATTTAATGGCATTGTGCTTCATAATTTTACCCTATACCCTTCCTACCCTTGCCCTACTTTCCACTCTGTGAGAGAATTCAGAGCCCTGACTTTACATCCCTGTCTGTTCTGATTCTCCTTGTTTTCATGTTTAAGAAGATGCTTTCAAGTTTAAGCTTGACTTCTTTTTGAGCACAGTTTTAGCTCGAGGTGCTAAACCACGCCACAAACTGAACTCTAACCTAAGTGGAACCCTACGAGCTGTGTCATAGAGGTTGTGGATTTAAGTCCACACTCCACTCCCAGACTCTAGAGGACTTAACAGGGAGTGGGAAAGACAGCATGCACCATTTAGTGTACTGTAGTCTCTGAATTGCTTAATTATAACAATGACTGGATTAGTCAGCATTAAGGGGATACATTTTAGAGTACTGAGGCATAATTTTGTTATGATGTTGTTTATGACTTTGTCCATTCTTACACCTGCATGTCTTTTCCTTCCTTACATCCTTCAGATGACTGTCATATGTTTTATTCATCTGGGGCTTTACTCTAAGCTAGCCATTCTTTGAGTGAGTTCATTAAAAAAAAAACCAAAAATCCACCACATAGTCATTGGTATTTGCTATGTGCTTGGAATACAGAAATGAGACACATAATCTCTTCCCCCAAGTTAGAGTACTAGTGTGGAAATAGGTGAAGGTTTAGTTACAGGATCAGCACTGATACGTGCTGTAATCAGGATCAGTCAGGGTGATTACTCAATAACTCATAGAACTGACTCTTTTTTTTTTTATGGTCATGTCACGCAGTTTGTGGAATCTTAATTCCCCAACCAGGGATTGAACCCAGGTCCCCGGCAGTGAGAGTACAGCATCCTAACCGCTGACCACCAGGGAATTCCCTAGAATGGATCCTTAACCTAGACCTGGAGCTGGTAATACGTGCTGAAGGACGTTAGAGTGTGTGTGTTCAGAGTAGGGATCAAGGGAATTCAGAGAGCTGAGGGCTGAGGCTCAGGGGTTTGCAAAGGCTAAGCCATGAAGGGTCTTGTGGGTCATGCTAAGGAATTTGGGTTGTATTTGGAAGATAGTGGGGAGCTATTAAAGCATTATGAATGAGGAAATTATGTGATCAGACTTTAAAATAATTGTGCTGATGATAATCATGGATGAGTAAGTTAATTTAATGAATTGAAGTAGAGCGTTACAGAAATGGAGTTACCTAGGCCCTGTTGTGTAGTCCCAGCAGTGTTGGCATCATCTGAGAATTGTTAAAAATGTAGAAGCTTGGAACCTATACCAGATTGACTAAATTAGAATCAGCATTTTTAACAAGATCTCCAAATAATTTATAGGCACGTTCAACTTTAAGAAGCACTGATTGAGATGGATAGGATGATGGTCAGGCTTTAGACAGCTGGTGTGAAGGCAACAGGACAGATTGCAGGGGAGCATGTGGAGAACATGTTCTTCTTTCTATGTGGAATTGCACTCACTCTCCCCACCAAATCCACGCCAGGTACCCCTCCTCATCCATTATCTTTCAGCTTAAACAGAGCTTCTCTATGACACTCCCAGTAGACATAATTGTTACCCTTGCCTATGGGTAACAATTTTACTTTATCCCTTTTCACACTTTATTTTTGGTAATTATTTAATTGCCTGTCTCTCTCCTGCACCATGAAGGCAGGGACTGTCTTTCTTTGCTGCCTGGTTCATGCCAGGCACCCAGTAAATACTTGTGGTTCCATTGAAAGATTTTACAGTGTATAAGAAGAAAATATGTATTTGAGTGTGTTGGGGGAATGTTTGTGTTATATTTATTAATAATAATAGTAAATGTTAAATAGCACTGATGAGTCCCACCTAGGCACTGTTCTAGGTGTTTTATATATGTTAATTTATTTGATATTATCAGCAATCCTATAAGGAGAGATTCTTAATGGCCCTATTTTAAAGATGAGATAACACAGGCACAAGGAATATAAGTAATATGCCTAAGGTTACACAGTTGGTAACTGATGAATCAAGATTAAAATTCACCTGGTACTACTTTGCTATGCCTAGTTTTGGACAAAATAGTTCCCTGACACTATGCTGAGTGCTGTGTATTATATGTATTGCATGCGTGTGTGCTAAATCACTTCAGTCATGTCCTTTGTGACCCTATGGACCATGGTCCACCAGGTTCCTCTGTCCATGAAATTCTCCTGGCACAAATACTGGAGTGGGCAGCTGCCACATCCTCCTCCAGGGGAATTTTCCCAACCCAGGGATTGAACCCACGTCTCTTATATCTCCAGCATTGGCAGATGGATTCTTTACAACTGATGCCACCTGGGAAGCCCATTACATGTATTATTTAATCTATATAACATCAATGTGCAGATGTCACCATTCTTATGGCAGAAAGCAAAGAACTAAAGAGTCTTTGATGAAAGTGAAAGAGGAGAGTGAAAAAGTTGGCTTAAAACTCAACATTCAGAAAACTAAGATCATGGCATCTGGTCCCATCACTTTATGGGAAATAGATGGGGAAATAGTGGAAACAGTGGCTGACTTTATTTTGGAGGGCTCCAAAATCACTGCAGATGGTGACTGCAGTCATGAAATTGAAAGACACTTACTCCTTGAAAGGAAAGTTATGACCAACCTAGACAGCATATTAAAAAGCAGAGACATTACTTTGCCAACAAAGGTCCTTCTAGTCAAGGCTATGGTTTTTCCAGTAGTCATGTATGGATGTGAGAGTTGGACTCTAAAGAAAGCTGAGTGCCAAAGAATTGATGCTTTTGAACTGTGGTATTGGAGAAGACTCTTGAGAGTCCCTTGGACTGCCAGGAAATCCAGCCATTCCATCCTAAAGGAAATCAGTCCTGAATATTCATTTGAAGGACTGATGCTGAAGCTGAAACTCCAATACTTTGACCACCTGATGGGAAGAACTAACTCGTTTGAAAAGACCCTGATGCTGGGAAAGATTGAAGGGAGGAGGAGAATGAGAGGATGAGATGGTTGGATGGCATCACGGACTCAATGGTTATGAGTTTGAGTAAACTCTAGGAGTTGATGATGGACAAGAGGCCTGGCACGCTTCAGTCCATGGGGGTCACAAAGAGTTAGACATGACTGAGCTACTGAACTGAACTGAACATCAGTGTGAGGAGAGTTTTATTATCTGTTTATGGATGAGGAAACAAAGGCTCAAATAGTTAGACATGACTGAGCTACTGAACTGAACTGAACATCAGTGTGAGGAGAGTTTTATTATCTGTTTATGGATGAGGAAACAAAGGCTCAAAAAGTTATACAGGTTGCTTGTAAGTAGTGTAACTAGTGTTTAAACCCAAGGGTAGACAGAGGGTGAGACGACGGTTGGATAGCATCACTGACTACATGGACATGGGTTTCAGTAAACTCTGGGAGATAGTGGAGGACTCGGAAGCCTGGCATACTGCAGTCTATGGAGTTGTAAAAGTCAGACATGACTTAGCGACTGAACAACAACAACAATCCAACTCTTAAAGCCTGTGGTCTTTAAGACCACATCTGGAATATAAAAATATCTGTGGGATATGAGTCTTAAGATAATTGAGGAACTGAGAGGTGGAATGTCTGACATTTAAGTTGGGGGTGTGAGGACTTAACAACTCCAATTGCTCAGGTTACATGGGCATTTCAAGTTTGAAGGGGCAAAGGATATTTAAAGTCTAGCAATTTCAGCCAGCCTCATAATTGATCAGATGGAACTTTGGACTCTGATGGTTAGGAATCTTAGTGTCTACAATAAGCTGTAACTTAGGTGACTAAGGAGTAGTTATTGCTTTTTCTTATACCTTGAGAAACCAGATGGATTAGAAATACTGAATGTCAGAACTGGAAGGAACCAGTTCTCACCTTCCACAGTGCCCTCTTACCCACTTCCCTCTTATTTTGTAATAAGGAAACTGAAGAAGAGAGTACTTTAGGTGACTTGCCAAAATCTAATAAAACTATTAGTGACAAGCCAGGAATAGAGGACAGGGTCACGTTCCTGTATTCTTTGCCCTGTGCCTTATGAGTCTCTGGGCTTCAGATTTATTGCCCCCTGTCTGAAACTCTTCTGCCTTCATAGTTACTTCTTCACCACATTGTAGTTACTTCTGGTTCTTTTTGACTTCGGGCCCTCGACATATTAACTTTTGTCTTTTCCTCTCCAGCCTCAAGCATATACTCTCTCCAGCAAGTTGTCTGATTAATTTCATGATACTAGTGTCAAGATAGGAACACCACTGGCACATAGAATTTCAGGTTGATCTTAGAGTGAAAATGAGATTCCTTTGAGCTGTTCACACAGTCAAGTTCTGTAAAACTTGTATCCTTTTGAAGTTGCAAACTCCTAAATGTTAAGGCTGGTTATTATAGATAATCACATGCAGGGGTCGGTCTCCTGCTCTAGCTACAGGTATACCTTTTAAGGCACTTTATAGTAAAATTAAATTAGAATGAAAACAACTTTATAACTATTCATAGTACTTAAACCTATACCCTGTGCCTTATACAGTCTCGCTCAGTTAATAGACTTTCAGTTCTCAATTGTAATAGGTACTGTTTTATTTTTGTTTCAGAGTCATTACAGAAAGAAGGTAATAAGTATAAGGTATAAGAAGGTTGCAGTTTTCAAATGAAGTCTATTTTAGTTAAAAACTTACACTAAAAAAATGGTTTTCCTTTTAATCTACTTTATCAAATCTGACACTCTGATCACAGATGGCCTTATCAAAACTGAAACCCTGACCTCAGATCATGCCTTTATTTCATTGACTTTCTTTATCTTGCTGTCATTCATTGCTTCACTCCATAGCTCCTGCGTGACCACAACTTCCTTTACTTCCACCTTTGCTATTTTCTTTTCTTTTTGCATCTGCTCTCCACCTGCCTGTGATCTCTAATCCTTTGACACCTCTGCATTCACCTGGTCCAGTGGTCCCCTTCTGTCTTCAATTGCATTTTTCTCTAGTCTGGACCTCCAGGTCAGTCATTTGAATTCTGCCCTTTCTGGCATCTCTTCCCTAGTAGTTTCCTTCCTCTCCTTCATTCTATATCTAAAGGACCATTCTCCTAACCAGGAAAGACCCTAAAGGGCAATGAACATATAATCCTGATCACAATATTATGACTGTCAACTCCAGAGAAATTATCTCTGCAGTGGGACTTAACACTGTAACGAGTCCCTGGTTCTTAAAGGGAACCAAATGAAATCTGTGGTACTCTCATTGGATAATATACTTTAGGAATTAATTAAGAAGGTAAAATAGAAGGGACTTACCAGGTGGCACAGTGGTAAAGAATCCACCTGCCAGTGCTAGAGACATAAGAGATGCAGATTTGATTCCTGGGTTGGGAAGATCCCCTGAAAGAGAGCATGGCAACCCACTCCAGTATTCTTGCCTGGAAAATCCCATGGACAGAAGAACCTGGTGGGTTACAGTTCATGGGGTTGCCGAGTCAGACATGACTGAGCACACACAGAAAAAAGATTAGGTCACCTTTTTTCTAGTTTTGTCTAATTTCCAAATTTCTGAAGTGTGTAGGGAGGAGGGAACTGGTATGGGGACATAAGGAAGAAGCAGCTTCTGAGGTCCTAAAGACTACTGTGTTGGCCTCTTGTTTCAGAAACCAGACCTGTGAATAAAAAACAGCATTGAATAGGGGCTTAGAGGCAGCACTAATCTTTTTTTAAAATTGAAATATAGGGCATTCTCTGGTGGTTCAGTGGTTAGAACTCCTGCTCTCACTGCCAAGGGCCCTGGTCAGGGAACTAAGATCTCACTAGTCACGTGGTGTGGCAAAAAAAAAAGTGTAGTTGATTTACAATATTATATTAGTTTAGGTGTGCAACATAGTGATTCAGTATTTTTATAGATCACACTCCACTGAAAGTTATTTTACAGTATTGGCTGTATTCCTATATGTGCAGAGTGTGTGCTCACTTGTGTCCAACTCTGTGAGACCCCGTGGACTGTAGCCGCCAGACTCCTCTGTCCATGGGGTTTTCCAGGCAAGAATACTGGAGTGGGTTGCCATTTTCTTCTCCAGGGGATCTTCCTGACCCAGGGATCAAACCCACATCTCCTGCAGCTCCTGTATTGGCAGGTGGATTCTTTACCACTAGCACCACCTGGGAAGTCCCTGTAGCGGTTCAGTTCGGTTCAGTTCAGTCTCTCAGTCATGTCCAACTCTTTGCCACCCCATGAACTACAGCATGCCAAGCCTCCCTGTCTACCACCAACTCCTGGAGTTCACCCAAACTCATGTCCATTGAGTCGGTGATGCCATCCAGCCATCTCATCCTCTGCTGTCCCCTTCTTCTCCTGCCCTCAGTCTTTCCCAGCATCAGGGTATTTTCAAATGAGTCAGCTCTCCACATCAGGTGGCCGAAGGATTGGAGTTTCAGCTTCAACGTTAGTCCTTGCAATGAACACCCAGGACTGATCTCCTTTAGGATGGACTGGTTGGATCTCCTTGCAGTAAAAGGGACTCTCAAAGAGTCTTCTCCAACGTCACAGTTCAAAAGCATCAATTCTTCAGCGCTCAGCTTTCTTTACAGTCCAACTCTCACATCCATACATGACCACTGGAAAAACCATAGCCTTGACTAAAGGGACCTTTGTTGGCAAAGTAATATCTCTGCTTTTCAATATGCTGTCTAGGTTGGTCATAACTTTCCTTCTAGGGAGTAAGTGTCTTTTAATTTCATGACTACAGTCACCATCTGCAAAATAAGGTCAGCCATTGTTTCCACTTTTCCCCATCTATGCCATGAAGTGATATGACTGGTTACCAGTGAGGAAAGAGTAAGAGGGATAGGGGATTTGGAGGCATAAACTCCTGTGCATAAAATAAAAAGACAGCACTAGTCTGACTTGGAAGTGCCAGTTTCCCGTAAACCTACCTACTCTGTGGTAGCTACTGACTAGCCTCAGGGAAGCAGCTAATATATAGTGGGCATCTTTATCTCTGTAGCTGAAGTCCTTACACTTCCATGTGCATAACACAGCAAGCCAGCAGGGGGAGCTGTGGCCCTAGAACTTTATTTAGAGCTTCTAAGTTTTGATTTTGCCAGAGATCCTCTCCAGCTCCATCCGAATCTCCTGTGCAGTAAGAATTTAACTTGAGATATGCCTGGGTTTGGTGCCAGACCCCTGGTGTGAGCAGATGGGAAGCTTCTGCATAACTGTTTAAACTCGAAAGCCATAAGGAACTCGATTTCAAGGAAACGCCTGTTTACCGTGCAGATCCAAATCAAGCAACTCTCCAGAAATGGGTGTGCCTTCTTGACCTCGATCCTTATTGATCTTGGTATCAGCACCTCCAGTGACGCATCCTGAGGGGCGGGAGGAAGTTAACAAGTGCCTTATACACTGGGAAAAAAAGGAAGCCTGACTGCTGCTGCAGCAAGGCCCTGCGGGAGGAGGGGTACTGCTTGGAGAGCATTAGATAGTGCTCCACGGGAAGTTCAGTGCCCAGGTGCAGAACCTTGTATGGCTGTGATAGATACTGTGGCCTCCTGAATCACTGCATTTGGTTCTGCTTTCTGGACACTCAGAAAACTCGGGCATTTCCAAGCCAGCTTCCCCTTTTGCTTCAGGACATAGATTACCCAAGCCTGCACTATGGAGAATGGGGACGGTAATGAGGGCGCCTCAGCTTTTCACGTGCCTGAGTGGATGGTGAGTTCTTTGGTCACTTTGCTTTTTCCTCCGTTTCTTGATAATGACAAGAATAAGGATCATTGTGAGAAGTCCCTCCCAAGAGTTGTGATTAGGAAAACAGTTATTACTGTAATTTCTGATTAATTCCTGGGTCACTCCTGCTGCTTTCTTTCCTTTTTCTTTTTTAAAAATTATTTTTAAATTATGAGTGAGCTGGAAGGGCCTAGTGCCTGGTTGTCTGGACTGGGCTGGAGCTTCCCCACTGCTCCTGGTGTACTGCATGGATTGTGTTACACTGTGATTGTGTTGCATTCTGTTTATAAGCAGATGTTTAGTTTATTTCTCATGGGGGTAAAGAAAAAGAATAGAGAGGGGGAAAAAACAAAAACAACTTGTGGAAATGGTGTGCTCGCTCTCTCTCAAGTCTGAAAAGATTTAAGTAATTTATCCCCTATCTGCCTAGTTTTCTCCTGCCAGTCAAAACATTCCCCAAGTATTCTTGTACATGTCTTTCTAAAAGGCGGGAACTATAAAACTCTCTTTTTAATTTATTTTTTGGCTGTGCTATATGGCATGTGGGATCTCAGTTCCCCAACCAGGGATCGAACCTGAAGTGGTTGCACGGAGTCTTAACAACAGGACTGCTGAGAAGTCCCTATACAGCTCTTTTGGTACTATTCTTTAAAATACTTTATTTGCTTGGTGAATGTTTTTAATAGGTTATTTGTTGATAAGAACTAGCACATAAAACCTAGTATTTTTGATCCAACTTTAGTTTTTGATATAAAAATAGCAACCACCCTTATGTTCCTAACTGCTTTCTTCCAGGTTTACCTTGATTTCTTACAGTCTATATACCAATTTGTGGTTTATATATATATATAATATAGTGTGTGTGTGTGTGTGTGTGTGTGTGTGTGTGTGTGTGCATGCTAAGTTGCTTCCGTAGTATCCAACTCTTTGTGACCCCGTGGACTTTAGCCCACCAGCCTCCTCTGTCCATGGGATTCTCCAGGCAAGAATACTGGAGAGGGTTACCATGCTCTCCTCCAGGGAATATTCCCGACCCAGGGATCAAACCCACATCTCTTGTATCTCCTGCATTGGCAGCTGGATTCTTTACCACTAGCACCACCTGGGAAGCCCCATAAAATATGTATAATGTATATTTATTAGACTATATACAACATATTCCAAGTTCTTTCCAGTGTTTATGGAATTATGAACTTAGAGAAGTGACCGCCAATAATGAGTCTGAGTATATAGTAGACCTAACAGGCCCAACTGATGAGCCCACATTTGGATTTGCATACCAACTATTATTATTTCTGTTAGGGTTATTCCTGTTGTTGTTCTTCATGTTGTTCCAGAACCTTGTACTCAGTTTTAAAACATTTGATCTAAGGAAATCCTACCCATCCACAAGCTTATTTCAAATAGTATAGTGTTTTAGAATAATGGGGAAAAATTCAAATAATAATTCTAGTTGGATTTCTTTATAAATATTTATTTTTATTTATTTGGCTACTCTGGGTCTTTAGTTGTGCCATGTGGGATCTAGTTCCCTGTGCAGGGATTGAACCCAGGCCCCCTGCTTTGGGAGCACAGAGTCCTAGCCACTGGACCACCAGGGAAGTCCCTCCAGTTGGATTTTTAAGTTTGCTTTTGAATTTCCAACCATTCACTGATACCAAGAAGGGGAAATAGGAATTCTTGTTTTCTTAAATGAGAGCCCACATGAAGATATTAACCTTTGTTACTTCTATAAGAGAATATTACAGAAGAATTTCACTAGTATGTCAACACAAGTTTTACAGTAACTCTTATTCTCATAAATAATACACCTCGCTGTCTTACCTGCCAAGCACATCTTCTCAAGAGGAGCTCCTACTGGACTTTTACCTACTTACCTTCTCTTTATTTACCTGAACAGGATAACTGTCCTAAAGGAGTTATTGTGACTACTGCTCAAGAGATATGACCTAAGACTTCTCAGCTTTCAGAAAATATTCTTTAATAAAGCACAGCTCTGCTTTGTTTTCAACGTGGCACCTCTTTTATTTAGCAATTGTCTGGCCTCTCTCTCTAAAAAATCAGGAAAACATCATTGATCAGTAGTTTTTTTTTGTTTGTTTGTTTGTAGCAATGATGAGACAAAGTAGGGAGGGGCTTGGCCTCAATAACTCAGCTTTATCCTCTGAATTATTCCCTTGACAGAGATTAACCTCTTGAGGCTTGCTTTCAGCTATCATGTAAATTGTTCGTTTCTGACCTGGTCTGGAAGTGCTTCTTTAGGCTGCCACCAGTATCCACCTAGCCACCAAAATGAGCCACTGAGCATTCTCTAGCGTACTGCCTGTAGATTTCCAGACCTTACCTGTGACATGTTGGAGTACCTTTTAATCCCCAAGAGGAAACCCTGGCGCCAGTTCTCACATTGGATCAAAATTTTGATCAAAGAAAGCTTTTAACAAATGACTCATGTTCCAGTTTACATATTAACATAATGAACTTTCTGCTGACAATTGTCTTTGCCCCCGAAGGAAATATGACAAGGCTCTCAAACTTTCTTTCAGGGGGAAAATTTAGCAGAAAAGGTGGGTTATAATACCTCCCTTCTTATAAATGATCTGTAGCAGAAAGGGACTGGCATATCCCTCAGAAGACAGGACTCAAGACCACAGACAGCAGCTGACAGTACTCACATCTCTGACTCCTAGCAGGGAAATAAGCCAGGACGAAATCTGAAGAACAGTCTTGAGACTTGACAAGTAGACCTTCGAGTTACTATTCCATCAGTCACTGGAAAACTTCTGCTAGAGCCTCTGCTCTCCAGTTATTTTCATATAGCTTGTTCAGGCAGTTTTACTGCTAAAAGGTTGGGAAACTCTTCCTTTTAAAGATTTTCCTTATTAATATATTTTCACTTCCCCTGAGAAATTTTTAGTCCCTAGTGGTAGGTGAAAATACTGCCTCTCATGAGCATGGAGATCAGCAGTAACCTTTTTTTAATTTTCTACATCTTAATATTTGCTCCTCCCACTTAAGCTCTTTGTAGTACCTAGTACTTTTCCGTAGGAAATCTGATTCACTTTCTTAATTGAGTACCCAGCCAGATGGTTACCTGATTTTCTTTTGGCTAGATGTAATCCCTTTTATAGTTGAAGAATGTTCCAGCAGCTCATTTGGCTTGGAAGGGAGCAATGTCTCCAAGAATGCTTGAACCGTAACTACCTGGAAGTGGGACGAAAACCATTAAGGTATCTGCTAAATGATAGTAGGGGTAGTTTCACTAAATCCCTGGATCAGAATTGACACTTAAAGCAGAGACCCACTTGAGAAACTGATGAAACTGTGGACCCACTCCCCAGGAAAATAGACACACAAACTTTTCGCATTCTGTTTTAGAGCATCTGGACATTCATGTACTCTAGGTGAAGAACTTTGGACCTAAAAAAATAGAAATGCTAATATGTTATTTTTGTGTACCAGTGTACCAAATATAACATTAGTTGTATGTACCAAAACCTTTTCACACACATTATTTTATTTTCTCAGCACACACTTGAGATAGACAAAGTAGGTATTATTGTTCTTATTTTACAAATCAGGATTACAGATGTTCAGTACTGGAAATGTTAAGAAATGGAGATACAGAGAGAGAACCACTAATCACCATTCTTTGTAGTACTACTTTAGGTATTTGAAAAGGAATTAATTTGTTTCTCTTGATGTGCTCCTCTGTAGGGTAAATAGATCTTCTATCCTCCCCATGAGTCCTGATTTTTCTTAATGCATTAATCATCTATCCTTAGCCCTAAATTGTGGAAATCAGAATTAGATTCAGTTCTCTTTATATCCTATGATGTGTATAAAGAAAGGATCACCTCATTCCTTTCTCTGATCTTTGAAATAACTTTTTTTGCCTATGCATATGTTCCATGGTTACAGCCATAGATAGGATAACATGATTGGTTAAGGAGAGAGTTAAGAATTACGATGACTTTAATCATGCTTGGAGTGTTCCAGCAGTGGTTCTCAAAGTGTGGTCCCCAGGCCAGTAGCATCAGCATCACCTGGAAACTTGTTAGAAATGCAAAATCTTGGGCCCCACCCAGATTCACTAAATCAGAAGCTCTGGAGCAGGGCCTAGCAATGCATTTTAATAAACCTACTAGGTGATTTTGATGTATCTAAAATTTGAGAATTACTTTGGTAGATAAACTTGTTAAGTGGTAAGGCTTTTCCTGTCAGTAATAGTAATCTAAAATGTCGTCTGGTTGTGTTTGGTGTAGATCTACAGCTCCCTTTGCTCAGGCCCAGAAACTTAAGGCATTAGATCAGGAGTTCCTTTTCATCTGAGTGAGAAGCCAGCTGAGTGTACTAGGGTGCATATCCTTGGTTTGGAGGAGCAGATTAGAGACTCATCAAGAAAGCAGAAAAATACTGGTGTGTCTCATTTCCTGAAATTGTAAATAAGAGACCAAGATTGTCATGGATGACAGTGAATAGCTGTATTTGAGTTCAGTTAATTTCCATTTCAATTTTTGGTAGTGACATTGGACAAAGTTGCTAATTAAAAGGCTGCTAGATTTCAGATTCTTATATGATTTAGCCATTTCAGAACTGTGGTTTAATCAGAGCCTCAAGATAATCTGGGATGATATCCTTTCTGAAACCTAATCCAATAAGAAAGTAAATTTAAGGAGTAATTTTAAATTAAATAAATTTAAGATAAATTAGGCCTTCCATGATGGCTCAGCTGGTAAAGAATCTGCCTGCAATGTGGGAGTCATGGGTTCCATCCCTGGGTTGGAAAGATCCCCTGGAGGAGGGCATGGCAACCCACTCCATTATTGTTGCCTGGAGGGTCCCCACGGGCAGACGAGCCTGGCAGGCTTCAGTCCATTGATTTGCAAAGAGTTGGACACAACTGAAGGACTAAGTACAACACAGCAAGATGAATTAAGAGGAATGAGGTGGGACTGAGTACACCCTGAATTAGGACCAGGGAAGTTTTTGATCTTCAGATCAATATCACAAGGTTTGGTGTAGTAGAAAGAGCTTCAGCACTGACATAAACACAGGCTCGCTTTCTAGTCCCACTTGCTTGCTGTGAGACTTCAGGCAAATCATTTGTTCTCTCAGTACATTTGTGTTTTCCTAATTTGTCAATGGGGATAACGATGCCAGAGTTTTAAGACTATTATACTGATTAATAAAAATAACAGATACACAGGCCTGTGCATAGTAGGCTCTTAATAAATCTTAATTCCCCTCCCTTTATTCTGTTCTTCCAGGGACGTTTTCTTTCAAAATAAAGATTATCCTAAAAAAAAGAATCTAACATTTTATGTTCTTTCTTGTGCTCAGAGAGCACTCATATTTTTTAAATCACATCTGGAATTTTGTGAAAGAGAAAGTGTTAGTAGCTCAGTCACATCCAACTCTTTGTGATCCCATGGACTGTAGCCCACCAGGCTACTCTGTCCATGGAACTCTCCAGGCAAGAATGCTGGAGTGGTATAGTTAGGAAATTTAAAATGGTATAACTATAAAGAATGTGAACAATTCCAAATAATTTCCCAAGCTATCATCTTAATAGCATCTATATGGAAGACCCCTGGGGAAGGAAATGGCAACCCACTCCAGCATTTTTTTTAATTTTTTTTTATTGTAACAAATTCAATAAAGACTTTTTACTTTACAGTATTGTGTTGGTTTTGCCATACATTGACATGAATCGGCCATGGGTGTACATGTATGTGTTCCCCTTCCAGAACCCCCCTCCCACCTCCCTCCCGATTCCATCCCTCTGGGTCATCCCGGTGCACCAGCCCTGAGCACCCTGTATCATTCACCAAACCTGGGCTGGCGATTCGTTTCACATATGATAATATACATGCTTCAGTGCCGTTCTCCCATATTGTCCCGCCCTCGCCCTCGCCCTTGCCCTCTCCCATAGAGTCCAAAAGACTGTTCTATACATCTGTGTCTCTTTTGCTATCTCGCATACAGGGTTATCATTACCATCTTTCTAAATTCCATAAATATGCATTAGTATACTGTATTGGTGTTTTTCCTTCTGGCTTCACTCTGTATAATAGGCTCCAGTTTCATCCACCTCATTAGAACTGATTCACATGTATTCTTTTTAATGGCTGAGTAATATTCCATTGTGTATATGTACCACAGCTTCCTTATCCATTCATCTGCTGATGGATATCTAGGTTGCTTCCATGTCCTGGCTATTGTAAACAGTACTGCGATGAACATTGGGGTACACATGTCTCTTTCAATTTTTGTTTCCTCGGTGTGTATGCCCAGCAGTGGGATTGCTGGGTCATATGGCAGTTCTGTTTCCAGTTTTTTAAGAAATCTCCACACTGTTCTCCATCGTGGCTGTACTAGTTTGCATTCCCACCAACAGTGTAATAGGGTTCCCTTTTCTCCACATCCTCTCCAGCATTTATTGCTTATAGACTTTTGGATGGCAGCCATTCTGACTGGTGTGAAATGGTACCTCATTACCGTTTTGATTTGCATTTCTCTGATAATGCCACTCCAGTATTTTTACCGGGAGAATTCCATGGACAGAGGAGCCTGGCAGACTGCAGTCCATGGGGTTGTAAAGAGTCAGTCATGACTGAGGAGCTAACACTTTCACTTTCATCTGGAAGACATTGGGGGGAATACAGAAATGATTCACAACTGAGGCCTGGTTCAGAGGACTTGTCTTCTAATGGGGAGATCAAAATGTATTAGATAACAATCTATTTTAAAAACCAGAGGAAATAAACAGAATGAATTAAACTAAACGTGGAAGGATCTTTGATTTCTGCTGGAATGTAACTAACCCAATCAGATTGCCCCACTCCTGGTCCGTGCAGTGGTGATTTTCTGTGGCACTGTCAATATGACACTTCCAAGGGTCACATTCCAATAATGAACACATTTGCTGACACATCTGGTGGCATGCAGATGTCAACATCGCTAACCCCCTTAATCTTCTATTCTAATTCAAAAATAAATTACCAGTTCTTTCTAGAGTCAGTCTCCCATATCTTGGAAATAAGCAATGATATTAAATTCCTGAAAATAACAAGCAGATAAACAAATAAACTGAAATGGTCTCTGGAGAAATGCATGGTGCATTGTTGTTTATTAGATAGTCAGTGGTTTGTTCTCCTACCCTTCTCATCTGGTCCATCTGCCTTCCCGAGACTATACCTCTCCAGCTCCTGTCTGCACACTGGGCACTCATAAGCATTAGCCCATAGCATCTTTTCATGACTAATTGGGAGTCACTTTTGTGAACGATTTTGCTTTGTATCTTCTGTGGAATATTTTTATAGAATTGTAAAATTATCGGATTTATCGTGGCATAGAAGTCTCCACAAACCAACTCTTGTATTTTCTTCAACTACATGCTCACCGCTTCTAACTCCCTGTGTACGTGTACTTGGTTCTTTGTCATCCTGGGCTCCTGGCAGTTCCCTGTTCCCTTTGCTCTGTGTGTATCGCTCTGTGTACATAGAAGGGCCACCCCTTCATTTGACTATTTGATATGTAACAAGGTTGCTATGACCCTGGGGGCTCTGAGGAAATAGAAAATTCCCTATTGTAGTTACACCTTCCAGGAAACAGTTTTTGAAAAAGGCAAGCAGATCACTAGACACTTAATCAGCAATGATCCTCATATGGGACTAGAAACCAGATGTCAAAACCTGTATTAAAAGGTGCACAGTTAAGAGTAAAGCACTCGTCTGAGGAAGCTGACTTTCCTGGTAACAGACCTGAAACCAGTGTCCCCAGTCTGACTAACACAAGGACAGAGTGTAGGTTAGGGCCTGCCTTAGTACTTGGCTCCATTTTTTTCATTTTTTTTTCCTTAACGTTTTTATAAATTCCTCACTGCTTTAGTGGCTCTGTAGTTAATTTTTTTCTAATGAGACTAGGTTAACTAAAGTCATCTGACTTGGAAAAGGAGGAGGTAAGGTTAAAAAGAAACCTAATTAGCGAGTTAATTATAGCAGGCAAAAAAAAAAGTACACCAGTTATATAAATAAGCTATTGTTATGCGCGTGCAAGTTGGGCCTTGTCAAGGCACTTGTTAAGGTTTAGAGGTCAGAGGATCCGCGTAATTAGGTGTTTAGGGGAAAAAAAAATAATAAAAGCATAACAGCCACCAGAATTAGGAATGGCTGATGAACCACTAACAGAATTACCTTATTAAATTGGGCTCTACTGCTGGAGGGGTTGTTGGAGCTGCTTCAGGGTTTCCAGGGAAGGCAAACCCCCCCTTACCACCACCACCACCACGCACACAGGCACACACACAAAACTAGCTGGAACCAGAGCCAACAGGATTGCTGATGAGGAAAGTTTAAAGGCCTAGCCACAAGGGTCCCTGGACTGGAGAGGTGGCTGTAGGGCTGGTAATGTTATTATGCTGAGCAGCAAGAAGAAATACATTGTCAATGGCAACTCTGGGATTAGAGCCCAGGTGAGGCTAAGTTCTTATTTACCAGTCCTGCTGCTGCTATAGCCACTACTGTAAAAGGCCAATTGCTTTTCCCCTTCTTTCCTGCTTTCGTCCCTTCTTCTGGCATAAGGTGAGCTGCTCCTCTACAATCCCTTTCCCTTCCTTGCCTTGAAGCCTGTTGGAATTAGTCAGTCTTCTCTGAAACAGATAAGGAGGGGTCCTGTAAAGGAGTTTTTGATTTCAATTAAGGTAGAAGAGTTAGGGGTAGAATCTACCAAGGTACCCCAACTGGGGTGGGGAGATTACTGTATTACAAGTAAGAGTGAAAAATGTAATGGCACTTTAGCTGTTGATGGGAGGGGGGCACCAGGGATGATGGGTTGTCAGTAAAAAATACGCATTTATTTCTTGGGAAATTATATAGCTTATTCTTTATAAGTGGTTAGCCTCTTTCTAATATTCTTCTGTCTTAAAGAAACTTGAGGTCAGTGTCTGACAAGTAACAAGATTTAGAACCCTATGTCTCTGAGTGGAGAAAGCCTACATAGCCTAATTTTAGTGCCAAAAAATAGCCTAAACTCAAGAATTCTGTGGTGTGCTAGTGGGGGCCAGGGGTTTGAGCCCCGGACTTCCATCCCAGGGAGCACAGTTTCCATCACTGATAGGGAATTAAGATCCCATGCAAAGTGTGGCCAAAAAAAAAAAAAAAAGCCGAAATGTGACCTAGGTGGGAGGAAGTACTGTAAATAGTGAGGAGCTTAAAAGAGGAGAGAACTCAGTTTAAGGAAACTGGTTTAAGATGATGGTGCAGCTAGATGACTATGTTGTTGGGGTAAATGAGTGTGTGGCTTCTCTGAAGGCTCTGTGGTAAAAACTCTGCCTACCAGTGCTCGAGACACAAGAGACTTGGGTTCGATCCCTGAGTCGGGAAGACCCCCTGGAATAGGAAATGGCAACCTACTCCAGTATTCATGCCTGGGAAATCCCATGGACAGAGGAGCCTGGCAGGCTACAGTCCACAGGGTCACAAAGAGTTGGACATAGTGACTAAACAACAAATGGATGTGTGCCCACCCTCTCCAATCTTTCAAATCTAGAGAAGTAGAGTGGCCCCCTCTAGTGGTATGTGTGTGGGAGGGGGTGGTATATATCTAAGGCAGGGTCTGCCCGCTTTTTTAAAAGTAGTCTCAGCTAAAATTAATGACTGACTCATCGTGGCCTTTGGAAAGTCAATGAAGACTCATTTTCCTAGATGGGCTTCTGAAAAAGAATGAAGATATATCATTGTCTTGAACAGGGTTGGTGAAATGGAAGCCAGGGTTTTGAGCTTGACTGCTACTCCCTTCCTCATCTTCTTACTCATGTTCCTCCCCTTCCTGACTTTTGTTTTACCCTTAAAAATTCTTTTAACTTTAGACTTGATTTATGGTTAGGCTTGATTTATGGTTACTTAATATTCAGTCAAGTACAAACTGTGAAGATAGGGTAAGGTTCCTTATTTTGACACAAGGTTGACTGTTATGTCAGGGGTTTGTATCTGAGGATATAAGGATGAGTAATATACATAGCTCCTGCCTTTATGGAGCCTAGTTTGTACAATGATGGAAGTACATGGGAGTTCATATACATTCCATGGGAGTGCACAGAAAGGGCACTTTCTCTTTTTGGAATAAATTGCTATTTTAGTAAAATAACTAATTTCACTCTTTTTCATTTTGGGAATGCCTCTAACCTAGTGAATTTTCCTGTTGCTATAAACAATTTGCAAACTCTAAAGTACTATGCAGGCTTTATTGGTTGTTAAAGCTATGAACAGCTTCAGGAGACGGTGAGGGACAGGGAAGCCTGGCGTGCTGCAGTCCAAAGAGTCAAACAGGACTGAGTGACTGAACAATGGCTATGACAATGCTATGAATTCCCCTAAAAGCCATGCTAATTCATTTAGCGTCGGTCTGAATACTCAAATGACTCGATACCTCTAACTGCAGGAAATGTAGCCAATAGTTGTTGCTTTCATGTTAGCAACCATCTTTTTTATCAGGAAAGGCAGAATCAGTTGGCAAATCTTTGATTTTCCCTACCTCCATGCCAGTTGGATCCAGAATAATCTGAGCAGTTATGCAAACATTCATTTAGGGAAATAGAAAAAGAAAAGATTTGCTTAATGATACGAACTTTGGCTTGTAAAGTGTTATAAAGTACCAGCTGAAACTTCCAACAGTAGGAGAAAGAGATAAAATTGCAAGAGAGTCATTATCAGATATTGTCCAAAATGCAACCTCCGGAGTATTGAGATTTATACATATTCAGTCTAGTTATCTATTCCTACATCTGTTATAGTTAATAGGTTGTCAGCCTTGTAGCTTTTAGTTTATTGTGATAGCAAACATTAAAAATAATAAATTAATGTTTACTTATTAGTACTGAAAAGCTAATTGATGCATTTTAGAAAGCCTTTGAAAAGCTAATGTGACTACCTGCTAGAGTTATGAGAACAGAAAATTTGTAGGGGTGGGAGTTGGGGAGCCAGGGATGAATTAAATCTCCTGCTGAGTTTCACAGTTTACATACATTGTTTTGTATAACCCTCTCTAAAACTTTTGAAATACTTTCATCTTTGTTGTATTTATGAGAAGAATGGGGGTCACAAAACACCTCGATGAACATCACACAGCTCAGTTCAGTTCAGTCACTCAGTCGTGTCTGACTCTTTGTGACCCCATGAATCACAGCAGGCCAGGCCTCCCTGTCCGTCACCAACTCCCGGAGTTTACCCATATTTATGTCCATCGAGTCAGCGATGCCATCCAGCCATCTCATCCTCTGTTGTCCCCTTCTCCCCCTGCCCCCAATCCTTCCCAGCATCAGGGTCTTTTCCAATGAGTCAACTCCTCGCATGAGGTGGCCAAAGGATTGGAGTTTCAGCTTCAACATCAGTCTTTCCAATGAACACCCAGGACTGATCTCCTTTAGAATGGACTGGTTGGATCTCCTTGCAGTCCAAGGGGCTCTCAGGAGTCTTTTCCAACACCACCGTTCAAAAGCATCAATTCTTCACCACTCAGCTTCCTTTATAGTCCAACTCTCACATCCATATGTGACTACTGAAAAAACCATAGCCTTGACTAGATAGACCTTTGTTGACAAAATGAGTGGCATAACCAGGGTTTGAGTGCAGTTCCAGAAAGATCTGTATGAATAGAAAGCTTTTTTTTTTTTTTCATTATATCATACTATTTCCTGAGAATCTTAAGGCAGGTCACTTTACCTTTCTTAATCTTAAAGTTTTGTATCTTAAAAGGTTGGAATGTATATGTCTGTGCTCAGTAGCTTCAGTTTTGTCAGACTCTTTGCAGCCCCATGGACTGTAGACCGCCAGACTCCTGTGTCCATGGGATTCTCCAGGCAAATACTGGAGTGGGTTGCCATTTCCTACTCCAGGGGATCTTCCCTACCCAGGGATTGAACCCAAGTCTCTGGCATCTCCTGCTTGGCAGGCAGATTCTATCTGCTGAGCCACCTGGGAAGCCTGAAGATTGAAATAGATAGTCT
Source organism: Antilocapra americana (assembly GCA_007570785.1). Taxonomy (NCBI): domain Eukaryota; kingdom Metazoa; phylum Chordata; class Mammalia; order Artiodactyla; family Antilocapridae; genus Antilocapra; species Antilocapra americana. The sequence continues at coordinate 638,024 of ML664205.1, forward strand.
CAAAGATTCTTTCCAGCTTTAATTTTCAATGAAACTATAGAAAGGATTGCTGAGTATGACTCAACTTTCTAACCATTTATTTTAATCAGAATATCCCGTTCTCCCATTTATCGCAAAAGATACATAGTCAGAGAGTGGTTCAAGGATTTAAACTTGATAGAGACAGAGAAGAATGAAAAATCATTTTCTCCAGTGAGTCTCTTAAGATTCCATATGTGCGTCAGTACAAACAGATCAGCTGTGAGGGAAGGTAAGAGCCTATAATGCAAGCATTGATTTGCTTTCTCAAAATGGATGTTCTTTTCCTTTATGTAACTAGAGTTCTTTTTCTTAGCAGATCCAATTTGCTGACCAGAAGCAAGAATTCAATAAACGTCCCACCAAAATTGGACGTCGCTCTCTGTCTCGCTCGATTTCCCAGTCATCGACTGACAGCTACAGCTCAGGTGAGGGCTGAACTGCTCTGGACCCACCTGTGGAGGCTAATTAAGTATGATCAATGGACCCTCCTATCTATATAAGGCTAATTAAGCACAGTCAAAGCCTGTGCTCTGGCATAAACACTTTGATTCTCAGTTGAAATTTAGACCAAAATTCTAGGTGCAGTCTTTAGGTTTCTCTTGGGGATTCAGAGTGGTGCGTAATAGAGCCATGCTCTTCCAGTTAAGACAGAAGGTGATTAAGGAAACTGAGTCTGATTTATTCAGAGGGTGAGGATGTGTTCCTCACCCTTGACCTTCACTGAGCAGCATGTGTGAACACTTGTGTTTTTTCTGCTCTTTGAAAATGAAAGAGAGCTTCTTTCTCCTTCTCAATGGGAAATCTTAAATGCCCTGAGAAACAGTGAAATCACTGTAGCTAGTGAAGAGCCCTTCACTTTCTCTTCTAAGCTTGTATTGTTTGTTACTCCTTCCTTTCTTGGCAGTTAGTTGATTCCAATATATGGGTCCTAGGCCTGAGTTACCATTTAATGCCGGATGAGTATTAATTTGTGAATCCCTTGTCAGCAGTAACCATTTGTGCAGCAGTGCCTAGTATGTGTCTGATCTAATCTGGAGCCATTTTATTTTGCTCTTATGTAGGAATGTGGTAGGAAGCTGAATGTCCTAATTACCTCTTCACATCATAAATAGTAATAATCATTAGAAATTTTTCATCGTGACCTAAAATTTTGTTTTTCACACAAATAGGAAAGTAGTATTTGTAAAGTTGAAGAAAGCTTGTTTGAGACACTGTAACTTTTAGGTTGAGTAAATTGTTACTTACACTCTTAACGTTAGCATTTCTTCTTTTATGTTTTTCCCGACATAACTGAATAATATAAAGCACAGAATGTAAATCCCTAGGGATTACTGAATTTTGTAACTGTTTTATTCTGCTGAAAGAACCAGCAGAATGATAAATAATTAAATAAATTAGAGAATTTTCAATAGTTGTTGAAAATTCATGAACCAGTTAATAAAACTGTGGAAACTGTAATAATTATGAAAATGTAAATTATAAGAGTATATATAATGTAAACACTTGAGTTTGTGCATGTTATCTAAAAATTGAATTAAGCAATAACAGTACTCAATTTTAACTCCAGCTCAATCTCTTGCCTACACACTGCATCCATATTTCCAACTATGCTCCTGCAGAGAAAACCTTCCCACAGAACCCTCATATGCAGGGAGGATAATTACAAAGTATCTATGTACGTAGGGATATGTAGGTAGTTTCAGTTGAAGCTGAAACTCCAATACTTTGGCCACCTGATGTGAAAAGCTGACTCATTTGAAAGGTCCTTGATGCTGGGAAAGATTGAAGGCAGGAGGAGAAGGAGACGACATGAGGATGAGATGGTTGGATGGTACCACTGACTCAATGGATATGAGTTTGGGTAAACTCCAGGAGTTGGTGATGGACAAGGAGGCCTGGCGTGCTGCAGTCCGTGCTGCAGTCCCTGGGATTGCAAAGAGTCAGACACGACTGAGTGACTGAACTGAACTGATGTACGTAGGGAAGAGTGAGTTTGATGCCCTTAGTTTCTAAGTGAACATTTAGTTGCCTAGTATTGCTCACTGGTGAGTGATACTGGCTTATGTCAGCCTGGAAAAGTCAAACCTTTTAGGTTGAACTATGTGACGTTACCATTTCTATAGTAAAACCTTATGTATCCCTTTAAGGATACTAAGTTCTGAAGCATGGAGTCAAACCATCCCGGAACTTGGACAATAAAGATCAGTTATTCACTTCCCACTGAATGCAGGAATTGCCTTGGTGGCATCCCTGACAAATGGCTATCCGGCCTCTTTGGGAGCATTTTGGATCATAGGGTGATCCTTGCTTAATCTAGTAGTTTTGCTCCCAATAAGTTCTTATACAACCTCTAAGATTTAAAGGTTTTACTTAGGAATAAAAATCCTCATTTTTGGTTGCCTGAGTTGGGGGGCATCCCACTGTCCTGGTTAACCTCATCTGGTTATATTCCAGACTGAGTGTCCTTTTAAAATATATGTTTATGAGTATAATGTTCTAGGTATGGTCCAAAATAATCTATAATAGGTGTTATTTCCATAAACTCAGTGCTTTTAGAATGAAACCTAAGATTGTTTCCTTTTTTGCAGCTGTGTCACACACACACACCGTTACCTTGTCTTATTTCCACATGAGCATTTGTCAAGCCCTTTTAAACAAACTATGGATGGGGCTGCCTATTGCCTTGAGTCTTGGACTAGGAGTTAGGACAGACCTAGTTTCTAGGCTTTGATCAATGTGTGATTTGTTGTGTGATCTGGGAAAACTCTTGACGCCTGCAATGCTCGTAGCAGAGGCAATGGGAAAGTTAAATGAGGTGATACAGAAAAAGCTTCATACTCATCAAACGAAAAGCCAGGAATAACAGAATTACTCACAGCTTTCTAAATATGAGAAGATATGCAAGTGCATGTCAATAAGAACTTGGAACCCATTTTCAGCATATGTTATAATTTAAATGACTATAGAAACTAACATTGTTAAAGCCCCAGAGACTGATTCTTAGACTTCTTCCCTTCTCTGTTTATCTCTTCTCAGGTGAACTCATTCAGTCTCATAGTTTTAAATACCACGTACTAGTGTTTGATTCTCAAATTTTATCTCTAGCCCAAATCTCTTCTCTGCACACTAGCCCCAGATATTCAAATACCTGTTCAGTCCTTTCACTTGGATGTTTTACAGGTATCTCAACCTTCCCACATTCTAAAAACTGAATTGCTGTGTTCCAGCCTTGCCCCTCTTCGGTCTATTCTCCATGCTGCAGCCAGATTCATTTTTGTAAAAATAAGTCAAGTGATATCACTTCTTAGCTCAAAACTTTCCAATGGCTTTCCAGTCTCACTCTTAAGTAAAGGGCTAAAGTTCTTACAGTGGCCTACAAGGCCCTATATCATCCACCCTCACATTGTATTTCTAATCACATCTCTAATTTTCCAAATTTCCCTCCTCCTCCAGCTATTTTTTCACTCCAGTTGTGCTGTCCTTCTGTTATTTTGAAACTGTTATTTTGTTATGCCGGGCACTCTCCTACCTGAAGTCCTCTGCACTTACGATTTTTCTCTGCCTGGAATGCTCTAAAATACCCTCCTCACTGTGTATCTTGCCTCCTTCAATTCTTAATCAAAGATCACCTTTTCATTGAGGCCTATCCTGGCTACTCTTTTAAAATTGTATAGTCACCCCACCCAGTACTCCCTGTCATCAAATTTTCCTTCTCTGTTTTTCTCCATAGCACTTATTATCATATAACATATAATTTATTGTGTCTTTTTTTCTCTTACTTGAATGTGAGATCCATGAGAGCAGAGATTTTTATCTCTTTTGTGTTGTTCTCTTCCCACCACTTAGAACTGTGTTTGACACATGGGAGGTGCTCAACAAATAAACACTGGGGAAGGATGTCCAGAGAAATTCTTATTATACTACTTGACATCCCTGTAAAGGAAATAGACCTCTGGTAAACTCCATGTATGTGAAAAGTTAGAAGGTTTATGACATTAAAAAAAAAAAAAAAAAAGTACCTTCCTATCCAAAGCACTTGTTTTGCTGAAGATATTTAAAGTCTTACTAAGGTTGTTGCTCACTCCCCCTTCCTAATGATCCTAATATTAAGTTTTATTTAGGAACACCTTCCAGCCTTTTCAACTCGGTTCCTCCTACGAAATGCAGAATATAGAGAAGGATGGTTCATAACTAGTTCCCTTCTAGGTGTATAGGAGAGAAGTTTATTCATATATTCAATGGATGCTTTGAGACAGTAGGACTTAATTGTAATGGAACCCATGTTGAAAAGGGGTATATTAGTCCTTGAAATTATTTTATAAAAAAACGACTTTTAAAAACTCTGTAAGCGCAAAACCCTTTTAAAAAAATGAATAGAAGTGACTTTTCTGGAAAGTCAAATGATTTTCGGTGATATATTTCTGAAACAGCTGTCTTTGCAGTGAGTTAATTGGTTAAGGATAAGGAAAGAGGACTAAAGTCCCTTAGTTCATAGTAACTGGTTCTTCTAAAGCTTGAAGTATTTTCAGATTTTTTCCAAATAACAAAATTTTGTTGCTCTGTATTTTGGTTGCTAACCTGGCTTTTCACATATTTCTAAAGTTATTCATCAGTGAAATCTGCATCACGTTGACACGCAGGTCATTGCTATTATTCAGTTACCAAGTGACTAGACTGGGCCCAGGAGGAACTGCCTGATTTAAAATAGTCTGATAGGACTAATTCGACCAGGAGTCTCTTCTTCTCTTGGCAATAACCCATAATATTACAGGTGCTGGAAAGAAAGGCTTTATCAGTCTGAGCCATAGAACACATATATGCAGGTTCCATGGGGTCAGTTGTGGATGACTGATTCACCAAGTTATGTTTTGGTCCTGAGATATCATGAAACAGAACATCTCATGATAAAGTTATTTTGTACTTTGTATTACTTTTCTACCTAGAAACCTTTTTTTGTGATTATCTCATTTATTCATAAGATTCTTCTGATGGGAATTAGGGGAAAGGGAGAGCATGGGAGAGAGAGGATGTGTTATATCTCCTGTTTTGTGGTTGGATAAATTGAAAATTGGTCACTTAACCAATTTGAAGTAAAAGCTTAGGTCTCAGACCTGTACTTCACTAGGTTGTTTATCTTATCAATAAACTATGACACTGGGCTTCAGAGTGTGCTGACAATGACAAATGCTTTAGAAACTGTTTAAGCATGTGTGTACATGTGTGTTGAATTTCTCTAAATTTTCCTAGGAAGAATTTTGAATGCTATCTCAACTATTTTCACGAATATGCTAATTTAAATATATTGGCAGAAATGAGTTATAAATTCAAAAAATAAATGTTATGCTAACTCAGGAATAATCTTTCCACTGTGTTTGCGAATATAATCCTAAGTCCAGGTCTGTCAGCCATTTTGCATTCACATATTAGTATAGTCTAGACAACAAAGATCTGTATAAAGGGCTCTTTGAAAACAAATCCTTTTTGGCTCAAAGAAAACCAGTGGTTGAACTAACTATAACCGGATGACAACTGTTAAGAAAAGAAAATATCATTTTTTTTTCTTTTAGTAAAGGGAAATGGTATAATAATTTTTTTTCTTGAGTTGGAAGAAAACAACTTAAGCCAAAAATTTGAGTACTTCTCTGAAAGGAGAATTTTGGAGGTTTTGTTGCTGTTTGCTTGGCTTTTCCCACCTGGCTCATCCTTAAAAGCTGAAGAGGCATAGGAGAGGAGAGCTATTCTAGATAAAGTAGGACTCCACTCTCAACTTTTATCATCACTGCCAGCCAACCCCCTGCTGCTTGGGTAAACTGATAGACGACAGAGGTAGAAAAAAAGAAACTGCTAAATAATGCTGTATGTATGTCGTTCCTTTCCCATTCAAAATCCTAAAGCTCAGTAAGAACCCAGAAAGATTTTATATTTGTTAGTGAATAAAAGCATAAAGAATCCACCTGCCAGTGCAGGAGACACAAGATATGCGAGTTTGATCTCTGGGTCAGGAAGATCCCTGGAGTAGGAAATGGCAACTCACTCAGTATTCTTGCCTGGAAAATTCCATGGACAGAGGAGCCTGGCAGGCTACATGGGATTGCAAAGAATCAGACACAACTGATCATGCACGCACTAGAGAACTAGTGCTTTAAAAATATGTACAAAAGCCAGTAATAATGTCAAGTAACATTGACTGCATGCTTAATTACTTTATGCCAAGTATTGCGGTAGGCACTTTAATCTTCAACAACTTGACTCTGACAAATAATGTCTGCCTATTATATAGTCTTTTTCATAGCACATATTACAACCATGTTGAAGGAACTCTAAATAATTAATTCTGTGATTAGTTATTTCATGTCTCACCTACTAGACTGAAAACCCTGTGAAGGCAAAGACAATCCATATCTATCTTGTATCTCCAGCACTGAGACTGGGGAGACACAGTAGATGCACAATAAAAATTGAGTGAGTGACTGAATACATGAATGAATTAGCCACCAGATTCTGTTATCGCCTCTGCTTTATATACCCAAAACCAGAGCAAAGTCTCTCTGACTCCAGAACAAATAAAGAGCATTAAAATCATCTTGGCTCTGGAAAAGGATTTGCCATTTCAGGATATTGTGAATGTGAACACTTTCTTTCAGAAGCAACTCTTCTAAACACTTGGATCAGGATTAGGATGGCTATATTTATCTTTCTTCTCTTAGGGGAAAGAAGCCTGGTTCCCTTAAGCTTCTAACTCATAAGCCATTTCCGAGTATTGATTGGTGAAACAGATGACTGCCCAGGAAACTGTTTCTGGGCTCTGTTGCCAAAGGTACTTTGAGCTCTTACTCCCTAGGAGGGAGAACCTTAGACTTTTTGTACAGATTAGCTCCTTTCAAGAACAAAAATCCCTTTGGGGATTTACTAATTCCCTCACCTCCCCTAGTGCCCATGTTCATTCTTGTTGCTTTGTGTTAGGACTTTGCTCTAGGGCAGTTTTCCAGCTCCAAGAGAGACACTTGAGTCCCTGCTGCCCAAACGTTATGTAGCACCATGCTTGATTAACTGGGCAAGGTCAGACTTGCCTTTTCCAGCCCTCCCAGAGATGGACCCTTTGCTAAGAAATCCCAGAAATGCCATAATTCTCTGGATATAAACAGATCAGGCAACCCTAGGAGCTCTGAACTTTTGCAGCTTTCTCCCCATAAAAGTGAAAGAAGTACTTCTTATCTCATTGAGAAATATGTAATGCTTTATATTATATAGACAGTGCTTTATGTCCCCCCACCCCAAAACCTTGAGGACTACTTAGGAAGAAACAATACTCAGAAACTTCAGTGTAAATCAAAGAAAGAAATCACTTCAAATCATCCAGCCAATGATTAATAACTATAGAATTCTATGAAGACTAAAAAGACCTCTAACGTGGGAAGAGCGACAGCTGCCTGTTAGCCACAGTCAGGAGTCTTAGACCTTCCACCCTCTAGTGGCTAAATGGCTTAGTCATTAGAGCATGTAATTATACTGAAGTAGGATTTATCTGCTTCTTTGGGAATCTCAGATGCCTAATGCTGGACCCACTAAGGCCAGCAAGAAAGGAGAACACACTGAATACTTCATTGTCAATGTCTAATTGGGTCTAGGCATAGTTAACCTCATCAGAGCCAGTCTTGAGAAAGAAAGCTCTGTTTTGTCAAACAAGCACTTTTTGTGTGGTTCTTAATTATTTTCTCATGGGTTCCTTGTTTTCTAGGTCTTATCTGTTCAGCTACTGTACTAAAACACAAATTACATCAGTTTTTAGGCAGCAAACAGAGAAGGGTAGCTAGGATCCCATAAACCCATAGGTTAATCACCATGATCTTGAATTAAGACGTTGAACCTGTTGCTACTGTGGAATAGCCTTTCTTCATTTTCAAGGACCTGTGCATGTTCTGAAGAGAAAGTTAGCCCTAGAGTTTAAGTTAATGCTACCAAGGGGGAATATCTTTGGCAGCCTCTCTCAGCTTCCTTTTCTGACCTGTGGACAGCGCTTTCCACAGGTGATGACTGTGGACAGGTGATAACTGAGACAGTTCCTCAGTGCCGCTTAAGTGCTTCCCAAACATGTACATTTACAAGGTGCTGATTGCAAAAGAGCCTCAGTTCACTCCATGGTTTGCGGTTATGGAGGAAGCCATTTTTTCCCCTGAAGGTATTTTATTCTGTCTTTCCAGCGGCTTCTTATACAGATAGCTCTGATGATGAGACCTCTCCTAGAGACAAACAGCAAAAGAACTCTAAGGGGAACAGTGACTTCTGTGTCAAGAACATCAAACAGGCAGAGTTTGGACGAAGAGAAATTGAAATTGCTGAGCAAGGTAATGAAAGCAACCGCCGTTTTCTTCTTGAGTTGCCTGTGTCTTTTTGTCTATGTTAATTCCCTTTTACATTCTGGGGTCTAGTAGTTTGTGAAATTTCAGTGTGACTTTGAAGGAAACTTACAACAAAAGAGATATGAGTTCAGAAAACACTGTAGAGAGGGAGTAAACTCTCGTGGGTCTAGAAGGAACCCCCATACAAAGAAGAGGGGAGAGAGATTAGATGAGGGGACTGGGATACAGAAAGCAAACACTGGAGTATTTACCTTTGCAAATCCCTTATAACAGAAAAATCAGCGTCTTGATCCTTTGAGAAACCTAAAACTAGTTAACAGAGAACCTGATCGGGAAGGGTCTTAAGAGAGTACCTGTTTTTCTGTTTATTTGCCTCTCATCCCTCGTCTCTAATATTGCTCTGTATGTATTGGGCCTTTTCAGAAATGCCGGCGCTGATGGCTTTGCGGAAGAGAGCTCAAGGAGAGAAACCTTTGGCCGGAGCCAAGATTGTGGGTTGCACACACATCACTGCTCAGACTGCTGTGAGTCTTTTTCCTTTGTCCACGTAACAATAGTTAATAATAGCCACCAGCTATTGAGCGCTTGCACCATGCCAAACATTAGGTTAAAAGCTTAGCGAGTGTTAGTTCATTAACCCTCATAATGGCTTTCTAAAAGCACATATTCCTGTTTCCATTTTATAAATGAGGAAGCTGAGGCTCAGGAAGTTGAAATAATTTGTCCAACATTATACAGCTAGTAAACCACAGAATCAAGATTTAAACTTCAACATATCTGATTCCCAAACTTATTCTTTCTCCGCTATTCTCTACTGCTTGCCCCTGCCTTCCCTTCCAGTGTCAATTCTAGTCGGCATCTCTGTGTAGGTTCCTTTCAGCTGCAAATAAGAGAAAACCTGATTCAACCTGGATTATGCATAAAGGAACTCATTACATTACATAGCTAGAAGTCCAGCGGCAAGGTGGGCTTCAGGGGAAGGCTCTCAGGGATCCAGTTTCACCTGTCTGTGATTCTTCTGGAGCTGCCTTCTCTCTGTGCTCACTTCATCCTCAGGCTGATAGCAAGATGGTGTCAGCTCTTCAAGCCATCCCAGATGGACATGAAGAGGAAGAAGGACCATTTCTTCCTCTCTCCCAAGAGCAAGGAAACCTCTCCCAGAGGTCCTCTAGAACACTCTGTCATGTCACTGAGCAGAACTGGATCACATGCTTATGCCCCACCAGTCCTGGCAGGGAACTAGGGTTACCATGATGGGTTTAGGTCCATAATTTTTACCTTTATCAGATTCAATGAACTCCTTTTCATTAAAAAAATACCTTGCAGTGCCCCCGTATTTCTTGAAATGAAATTCAGACTTAACATAGCTAAGTACAAGTAGTTTTAAAAAATAAATGTAAAATCTTATTAAAATATGAAAGAAGAATAAAAGGAAAGTAACTTATAATAAAATAACATATTTCAGTATGTAAGTGCTTGGGTACAAGTATAGCCAGTTATTTGTACTTATAGCATTATTTGAATGAATGATATAAATGTATATAATAGAAATGTGTTGCTGGTTCCAGAGTATCAGAGCAATATTGCCAGATTATATAATTTTCTGGAATTATAAACAACTTTTTGTAAAATTTCTGAATAACAACAACAATATAAAGTATGTGTTTTCTCTTGATTTATACATTTGTTGCATTCTCAGGAAAACTCTTGCATTCTTATATTAAAACTACAACCATACTTTTGTTGATATGTAAATGGAATAAAGTTCTAAACTCGGATCATTATAAATAGGTTTCTCACTCATGTGAACTTTTCATTGGCACATTTGAAAGTTTTACCAGATATGGCATGGTTTTTTGTTTGTTTGTTTTTTTGCTCTAGGAGACTGTCCTATGCTTTCTTTTCTTTTTTAAAAAATATTTATTTATTTACTTGGTTTCAAGGGGTCTTAGTTATGGCACCTGGAATCTTTAGTCGTAGCATGTGGGATCTAGTTCCTTGACCAGGGATCGAACCCTGGCCCCCTACATCAGGAGCATGGAGCCTTAGGTACTGGACCACCAGGGAAGTCCCTGTTTTACACTTTCAAAGTCAAGATCCTTGGCCATACCCACTAAATGCCAGTAACACTCCCTACCAATTATTGTGACAACCAAAAATGCCCCCACAGTCTACCAAAGTTGCTTTGTTGAGAACCACAGACTTAGAGTCATCATCAAAGCTGTAACACATATTAAGTTGCCTACCCTAATGAGACCACTACAGGAAATTAGTGTATTGAGAAGTTGTCTGGAATCTTTTATAGGATTTATAAGATCCAGATCACTTGTATGGCTAGATTAACTTCCGAAAGATTGTCTCCTAAGTGCAACACTTACATATTCACATTACTTGTTAAGAACAGCAGAGATTCCACGAGACACAGACAGCTGCTTTAGCATCTTCCCTATGAGGCTTTTCTGGGTTACATGTTCTCTGAGGAAGAGTACCTTGGCGACCCAAAATTAGTATAATAAATTGAAAAGCTACTCTTTCTGGAACTGTAGACTGATAAATCAAGGCAGAAACCATCTTGGAACCTTTTTTGGGCTTCCCCAGTCAAGGACATGAGACTTCAGTGTAGTGACTTAAAATAGTAAGTGCTTCTGTCCTATCTCATATTGCTAAATTACAACTAGTTTCTTTTTTATCCCCTGGCTCACTGAACATTACCACTCTTCAAGGTTATTTTTTTCTTCCTGAATGGAGTAATCAAAATTAGTTTACCTATTTTATTATTTTCTTGTTCCCTCACCACATTTTTCTTTATCCTTTAAAAAAAATTAAAAAGGAATTTTGCTTTGTTTTATTTCTAATCTCTTTATTTTTTCTGATTACTAAGGTAGTTAATGTTCATTTTACAATATTCAAGCATTGTGTGTATGTTAAGTCACTTCAGTCATGTCCAACTCTTCATAACCATATGGACTGTTGCCCGCCAGGCTCCTTGTCCATGGGGATTCTCCAAGCGAGACTACTGGAGTGGGTTGCCATGCCTTTCTGCAGGGGATCTTCCCCACCCAGGGATGGAGCCGATGTCTCCTGTGGCTCCTTCATTGCAGGTGGATTCTTTACCACTGCGCCACTGGGGAAGCCCATTCAAGCATTACCATAGTCTATAATGTAGAAAGACAGTCTCCTATAATCCTGTGCTCCAGAAGTAACTATCATAGTTAACAGTTTCCTGAGCATGTTTCATTAAGACTTGGATCTACTTATATTTTTTTTGGTGTGTTTCCATAGTTCTTTCCAATCAGATTTCTTAGCTACTCTTTCCAAACAGTAATGATTTAAAGTCAAGTTAAACCAGCTTCTAAGCTATGTCCACCTCTCACTTTCACCTGCCTGCACTTCTGCTTGAGCCCTGATAGCCAGCAAGCAGTCTTGACTCGTAGTTCTTTAAATAGTTCTTGTATTCTTGGTCCCAGTCACTCTTCTAGTTAATTTATATTGCTTTGTAAGTAAGTTTCAGTATGATTCTTTTGTTTGACACACTCAGAAATCCTAGTTATAGCAATTCAGAAATTCTTTAAGATAAAAAGCAAAATAGGAGAGAAAAAAAATGGGATCAGATATTGAAAGGTAAGGAAATTAAGACATTAAAGTAGTTCTGCTGTTAACTTACTATGTGACCTTGGATAAATTATGTGAGGAGGTTCCCCTACATTAGTGGAGCTGTTTGCAAGTGTTCTTTTTTAATTAGAGCATATTTCTAATTAGAGTTTTAATTTAGTATATAAATGTTAGAAAATACAAATTTTTTTAAATGAAAATTATCAATACCCAAAGTTAACCACTATCAGGAAATTTTAAAACTTTTTCACCAAAGTTTTGTCCTTGTTGACATAACTCTTAATTAAAGCAGTGAGGTGGTACACTACCTTCTTAAAAACAAGCCTGTCTCTATCTTACAGATTGAAGTCAAGGTAAGTCAGGATTAAATCAGTGGATTAAATTTATTATAATATTTTTTTAAATTTGAAATAAACATACTTATAGAAAAGTTGCAAATACAGTACCAGATAACTTTTTATTTTCTGAACCATTTGAGAGTAAGTTGCCAACCTGATGTGCTTCCACAAAGACTTAAGTGTATATTTTCTATAAACAAGGACATTCTCCTATACAACGAATACAACCATTCAAAATAAGGAAATTAACACTGATTCATAATTGCTGTCTAATCCTCAGGTCCCATTTGAGCTTCTCTGATTGTCCAAATACTTCTTATAACCAAAGGATCCAGTCCCTAGTTATGTGTCTCATTTAATTGTCATCTCTCTTTAGTCTTCTTCAGTGTTGGACAGTTGATCAGTCTTTGTTTGACTTTTATGACCTTTGACTTTTATGACCTTTTATGACTTTGAAGATTATAGACAAGTTATTCTGCAATATGTCCTTAATTCAGACTTTTATGATGCTTCGTCATTATTAGATTCAGGTTATGTACCTTTGGTAGGAAATGATGCTGCATTTTTCCCCCCACTTAATCCTATCAGTTGGCACTTGATCTCAATTGGTCCCATAACTGATGTTCATTTTGATCCCTTAATGGAGGTGGTGTCTGTCAAACTTTTCTATTGTAAAAGTTATTTTTCCCTCTTTGTAATTAATAAGTATTTTGTGAGGTAAATACAAGAAACTGTGTGAATATCCCATTCTTCATCAGACTTTCCATTTATTCATTGGTTTTTTATTTGTATGGAGTCATTGTTTCTTATTTCACTTAATGAATTATAATCCATTACTATCATTATTTATTATGATAAAAATTATTGAAATTTTGGCTAGAAGGAGCCCCTTAAATCTTGCCTCTGTGCCTTATCTTTTGACATATCCCTTTCCTTTCATTCTTTGAGCACTTCCTTGCTTCTGGTACAAGAAGATCTAAGCTCATCTTGTACATTCCCTCTCCTGTCCCTGGAATCAGGCTCTTCTCCATGGAGCACTGGTTCCTTTTCTTTTATGTATCTGTACACTGGTGTGCTTTTTGCTACTGGAGTGTTAATAGTATTGTTCCTGGATTCTCTTTCATTAATTTTCAAAGATAATTGCCCATTAACTCTTCATATCTTTTGCCCTGATCTCTCCTCCTTCCAGAAGTCCAGTTACATGTAAATTAGACCATTGATGGTATCCCATGGATCTTAGACACTCTCTTCCGGTTTTTCTCCCACTCTTTTTTCCTTTGTCTATTTTAGTTTGGCGATTTCTATCAATCTATCTTCAAGTTCACTGATTCTATCCTTAGATATGCCCAGTCTGATGATAAGTCTAATGAAAGAATTCTTAAATATGATACCTTAAAAAAAATTCTAACATTTCTATTTGACTTATTTTTTATAGTTTCCATCTCTTTGCTGAAATTCTTTATCTGTTCATGGATGTCCATCTGTTTCACTCGACTGCTTCAACATAAATATAATAATCATATTTAAAGTTCCTGTCTGATCAAACATTAGCTTATCTCAGAGTCTGGTTCTCTTGAATACTTTCTTTCCTGACTATGGGTTGGGTTTTTTCAGTTTTTTGGCTGGTCTTGAACTTTTATATTGAATGGTAGTATGTTATTTCCCATTATTGTCCTGAACTGGTCTGGATTTCAATTCTGTTCTGTGTTGAAGGCTACAAATTTCCTCCAAGCCAGAGGGCTCTCAGTGTTTCTGCTCCACCCTCAGGCTGTCAACTGCTTCTGCACCTGCTTGCCACCAGGGGGCCTCTCACTTCAAGTGCATGACCCCCTGCAGCAGAAGACTGCTGCTCCTTGTTTTCTGGAGCTAGGCTCATCGTGAGAGCAATTGGGGTTCTTAAATTTTTCTGGTCCAGTCTCAGTCTTAGACCGGCCTCTGTGAAGATAGGACTTTTTCAGTGCTCCTGCCACTCCTGTTTGTAACAGCCAAATTTTTCCTTGTATCTGTGGTAGATTTATAATCAAATACCACTGTCCTTCAAAGTCAGATTCCCTGGAGACTATCAGTCCCTTTGCCGGATCCCCGCATCGGGAAGTCTGGTGTGGCACCTAAAACATTAACAACAGTGTGAGAACTTCTTGGTATTATTGTTCTCCAGTTTGTGGGTTGCCTACCTGGTGGGTATGGGATTTGATTTTAATGTGATTGCACCCATCCTGCCATCCCATTGTGGCTTCTCCTTTGTCCTTGGACATGGGGTATCTTTTTTTTGGTGGTTTCCAGTGTTCTCCTGTGGTAGGTCTTGAGCAGAGATATTTTCCTGTCCCTCCTGGAGAGGCAGTGGATTTCTACTTTGTATAGGGTCCTGGGCCCAAGAGGGTTTTCAGCTACTCCCCAAGGAGCAAAGAGTTTTTGCTTCTATCCTCCCCCAGAAGCAACGGGTCTTTGTCTTGTCCCCCGTGGCAGGCATAATCCTGCTCTTCTTGCTACAGTTTAGGACTTTTGCTTCCTCTGAGAGAAGACTGGGGAAATGCCCAGATTTCAGGCTTATTGTTGAGCACAGGCAATCAGCTCCCTGCCCCCAGTCTCTTGTGAGCTCTGGTTGGAAGCCCCTAGAAAAGAGATTTCTTGTGAGTATGAAATCTCACTGTTGCTCAGGCCACCAGAAGTTCCAAACTGACATACTGATACTTTCCCACACTCAGTCTTTACTAATTCATTAAAATGTTAGTTAATTTTTTCTTACTCTATTGTATTACAGCCACCTCTTCCTCCTGCACTCTGACAAGGATGAAACTGTGTTCTCTCTCTCCCTAAGGGGATTTGCCACTCTCTGGAGTTCCTTGGTTGCGTTATGACCTCGGCTCTTTGATAGGCTCAAGAAAAGTTCCGGTTTTGTAGATTATGCAGCTTTTTCCTGTTTTTAGAGTGGAAGCTTCTCTTTCGGCTTTCTACATCCTAAAGAGAAGCAGAATTATAAGTTGGTGGTTTTTAAAAAGATGTGTGGCTCCGAAATCCTTGGTTTAATTGAATCTTAAAGGGAAGACCAATAGGTTAAATGAATAAAAGCATATAGCTCAGTGGCAGCCTTCCTCATGCCTACCCTCAACCCTTTCCCCATTCTCAAAAGTTCTGAAGTTTCTGTAAAGCACAAGTTGAAAATCATTGGTGTTAGTTATTCCTAATGTACTTTCTCATTGTCAAATATATAAACTTAATTCCTTGACCAGCTGTTGGCCTGTGCTTGCTCATCTCCTGCTTTCTCTTTAATACAGGTGCTTATGGAAACTCTGGGCGCTCTGGGAGCACAGTGCCGATGGGCTGCCTGCAACATCTATTCCACCCTCAATGAAGTGGCTGCTGCTCTAGCAGAAAGTGGTAAGACCTTTTGCACGTTCTCTTTGTCTCTGGCTAAAGGTTCCAAAAAGTTCCATTGTTTCGATGTAAATCTGTAAGGAAATTTGACATTTAAAGTTGTCTTGGAAGAAATGTTCTTTTTTTTTAAATGAAGTATAGTTGATTTACAATACTGTATTAGTTTCAGGTATACAGTAAAGGGTGTGTACACACATACGCATACGTATCTGTTCTTTTTTCAGTTCTTTTTCACTGTAGGTTATTATGAGACATTGAATGTATTTTCTTATGCTATATAGTAAATCTTTGTTGTTATATATATATATGGTAATGTATATGTTTTATATATATATATATGGTAGTGTATATCTGTTAATCCCATTCTCCTAATTTGTCTGTCTTGCACCTTCCCCTTTGGTAGCCATAAGTTGTGTTCTATGTCTGTGAGTCTTTCCATTTTGTAAATAAGTTCATGTATACTGTTTTTTAGATTCCATATATAAGTGATATCATTTAATATTTGTCTTTCTCTGACTTAATTTACTTAGTATGATAATCTCATGGTCCATCCATGCTGCTGTAAATGGCATTATGTCGTTCTTTTTTCAAGACTTAGTAATATTCTATTATATAATTATATACCACATCTTCTTTATCCATTCATCTGTTGATGAACACTTAGGTTGTTTCCATATTTTGGTGAGTCCTTATTCTTGATGAGGTTTCTCTCTTTCTGAACTTCTTTTTGTTAAATATGATCAAGGTAACTGTGTTGCTTTACAGTCACAAATATCTTCTTATGTCTAATATTCCATTATTAATGCTTTGCCTTGCCTTACTAATATTAGAGCACCAGTGAACACTATTCACTGTCTAAGGTCATATGGGGCTTCCCTTGTGGCTTAGCTGGTGAAGTATCTGCCTGCAATGCAGGAGACATGGGTTCAATCCCTGGGTTGGGAGGATCCCCTGGAGAAAGGAACGGCTACCCATTCCAGTATTCTGGTCTGGAGAATTCCATGGACTGTATAGTCCATGGGGTTGCAAAGACTTGGACATGACTGAATGACTTTCACTTTCACTTTGAAGGTCATGTGATATGGATTAGAAAAGAAAATGCTTCAGATATAATTTTGTGGTCCTACTGGTTTTTCAGCAGTGTGCTCTGATTTAATGCTTGGTGCTTCTACTTTAGCACTAAACAGGACTTGACCTGGCAGACTAATATTTGAAAACAACAGCCGCTGACACTTGAAGGACAAAAAAAATAGAGAGGGCACCCAGCCCCAACTCCACATCTGGGAGTGGAGAGGAGAGCGGAAGTGGCATTGGTCTGGCTGGAGCCCTTGGGTGAATTTGTTAGGCGAGGAGAGGGAGTGATGTCTTCCAGACTCGGTGCAGTCCCCGCTACCCCGGGACCCACACCCTTTAAGCAGCAGAGAAGCACGAGGATCATGGGAGCTAAGAATAGCAGAACCCAATGCTCCATAAAGAATAATAGTTTCCAGTACACTCTCCCTCACGATGACTCCTTAAGCGGTTCATTATCTGCTTCATGAACTAGTGAGTGATTTTCTAGCATCCTTCCGAAAATCTGCGTACTGGATGAAGATGAGAAGGATCAAGTCAGCTTCTGCTTCCCATGTAGAAGGGTCAGGTGGAGTATCAACCAAAGGAAAAAGGAAACCCAGGCAGGAAGAAGATGAAGACTATCAGAGAATTTCCTCAGAAAAAGGAAACAGCGGCCTAAAGCTCAGCCTAATCCCAAAGCCCAGACTCGCCGTATTCGGAAGGAACCACCAGCTTATGCAGCAGGCAGTTTAGAGGAGCAGTAGTACTTAGAAATTGTGGATAAAGACAGTGTCTCCTGTCCTACCTGCCAGGCAGTGGAGAGAAAGACCATAGAGGGCTTAAAGAAACACATGGAAACTGCAAACAGGAAATGTTTACTTCTCATCATTGTGGGAAATAGCTTCCTTCACTAGCA
Organism: Antilocapra americana; assembly: GCA_007570785.1. Lineage (NCBI taxonomy): Eukaryota > Metazoa > Chordata > Mammalia > Artiodactyla > Antilocapridae > Antilocapra > Antilocapra americana. The sequence goes on from ML664205.1 coordinate 655,699, forward strand.
GGGATGAAGTATCATGTCACGGCAAATCATAACAGCTTGCCCATTTTAAAGGCTAGAGATGAAATAGATGAGTCAAGTGAGAGGGAACATCTCTGAGCAGTTCTCAGGAAACTGGGAAAGCTGAGACGCATGCATGAAAGTTGCTCTGGCAGCTTCACCAGCATCATGGGATATCTGTACCATGTGAGAAAATGTGGCAGAGGGGCTGCTGAGCTGGAGAAGACGACCCTGAAATGTCACCACTGTGGAAAGCCATATAGATTGAAGACTGTACTTGTATATCACCTGAGGTCAGCACATAGTCCTATATCCTTCTTTCCAGAGGCAGGATAGCCACTGTGCTTGAAGGACGTGAGCTTGGAGTCAAAGAGTGGAGGCCGAGTTCAGAGGCAGATAGCTGTATACCACCTGCAGGAACTGGCTTCTGCTGAACTGGCCAAGGAATGGCCTAAGAGCAAGGTGTGTCAGGATCTGGTACTGATGATTGGAAGTTACAACATACTCGTCCTGGGCTACCGACCTTCAGCCAAGAAGTACTACACAAATGGAAGTCAGATATCAAAAAGTATCATCTCATTCAGCGTCCTAACCAGGGTTGTGAGGCTGTCTACAGTAGTGTATCTGGTCTTAAAGCTCACCTGGGAACATTTGTGGATGGAAAATACAAGTGTCTTCTCTGTCAGAAAGAATTTGTGTCAGACAGTGGTGTCAGGTATCATATCAACTCTGTCCACTCTTAGGATTGGTTTGTTGTCAACCCGACAACAACCGAAAGCTTTGAGAAGCTGGTGAAGATAAAACAGTGATAGCAAGAAGAAGAGAAACAGAGGCAGTAGCCCAGGAGCCGATGGTTTCTAAGGCGGCGGCGACGGCAGCCCAGCATTGAGCTTCCTGAGACAGAGCCGAGTCTTACAGTAGGGAAGGATCAGAGGAGGAATCATGAGGTACTGCTAGTGGCGACATCCTGTAGAGATGTACGTCCTATAGAGAACCAGAGCAGGAGCTGGTGCCAACACAGTTCCAGAAAGTCAAGTCCCCAAAGACAGGTCATAAATAAGGAAGGAAATAGGCAGTCAGTGTGAAAGCACTCCTGGGAAAGTGGATGGAAGGCTGTTGTCACAGGGACCTGTGTGGAGAGGCCTGAGTCACGGGAGCCAAGTGAAGAGAAATTTACTATTTCAGCTGTTTGTGTAAGGCTATGACACTCTCAGCTCCTTCTTCCTGTGTAAATTTCACTGTTTCTTCCGCTGATTCTCATGAACCCTCCACCACCCCCACCTCCATCTCCTTTTTTGGTAGATTTTCATGATATTCTCACTAGAGTCCCCCTATTTTCCCTCATCTTGCCCAAAGAGCTCCCCTTTAAGGTCCACTGTAGGCCCTCTTGCCCTGTACAAGACTAAGAAACCTGTTCGATTATCCTTTCCATATTGGGGTATAAAACGTTCTTGGAAGTACCATTGATTCCATAGTTACTCCATCATCTATCTTATAAAATGATTCCAAACTTTTTTTTTCACTTTTCTAGTTGAACTTTATTCCAGAACAGTTTTACAAAGCTGATTTTAAACCCAGTATGTCTCCACATGTGAACAGCTCCATCCCTCAGCCCACAGACCAAAGAACCTACGCAACTGCTCAGCTATGAGTGTGGTGTCAGCTAGGCTTTCAGTAGTGTAAGTCGCTCAGTCCTGTCTGACTCTTTGCGGCCCCCTGCAAGGCTCCTCTGTCCATGGGATTCTCCAGGCAAGAATACTGGAATGGATTGCCATTCCCTTTGCCACAAACTTAACTTTTTAAAACCATACCGATTGACGATTTTGTATTTGTGATATAACAAGCCTAGAGCCTAGAACTATTGTCACTCCTTTAATAAGATTCCCCTGTCTGCCTGGGTGACACAGTTTATGGAGGCTGTTGTCTCATTATGGTTTTAGGATTGAAAGTGAGAAAATACTTAGAATAATAAAGCTAGACCCGCTGGACACAAGTTTTTCTGGGAAATACTTTGTCCCAGGTGGCAGTATGTAACCAGACCCATAGGCATGATATGCAGCCTTAGGAGAAATATGTCTCACATAAAATGACTGGAAAAAAGAAAGCAGCAGAAATAAATACCACCTCAGACCCTGCAGTTTATCTTGTTCCTGCGGTTTTGAGGATTGAGAAGTAATACCCTTTTGCCTCTGATGCTTGACAGAACCCTAATATTGCTGGTACTGCCATGAGGATTGGTGGCCAGGGTGCACATTCCTTCTCCCCTGGACTTGACCTGATGGTTAGTCTGCAGTCTTAAGTCCTCGTATCTCGCTTTAGCCAAGGTCTGTCTCTGCATTTTCTGAGAATGTTGTCCTCTACCCTCTTTTTTAGACATTGTGTTCTGTCCTCTTTATAACCTGACACTTTGAAACCAGGTGTAGATATTTATCTGGAGTTGGAAAGAAGAGCTCTTTTTCTGAACCTCATGCCTAGCCGATAGTATCTGTTAGGCTGTTTTTTCTTCAGGATGGCTTTTCCTGGAGCATTGATTAGAGCAGCTCTGTTGTTGTATTTCTGAATTCTCTTCCCCTTTTCCATAAATATTGGTCTTCTATATTATTACCAATTTTTGTGGCTTACACCACATTAAAAGCCAGAGACCCTTAACCCTGATGTGGACCAATACTGCCTTTTCAAAATCTAAAAGGCTATTACCACCGTTAACTGTTCTCTGTGCTCCTCCATATAGCCTTAAAATGTGGGGTTTTGTAAGACCACTTTGAAACACAGGAGCGTTGAAACCCGGTTGGGATACTGCCAGAACAGGTAGTTTTGAAACAAAGGAAGGACATGGTCTATCCACTCGACATTGTCATTGGTAGTTGCTCCCTTAAAGCCCTTTCCATTCATGAGGATTGTCAGGGAGGAAAATGGAGAAGCTCTGTTAATTTCTAGTGAGTAAGATTTGGGGAATGTTTGGCAATGGCAAGAAAAATAAATGACTGTGTTAGAAAAAGAGAAATAGAGAAATTTGGACTTTGCCAGTTTCTTGCGCTCCCCCTCTGACAGCACAACACAGATCAGTGTACAAAAAATTTGCTTCAGAGCTCTTGAGAAATTCTGGAAAAGTTCTATAGTACATGTATATCTCTCCTTTTGCAAATGCTGTCAACATTTTATTTGTTCTTTCATTTACATTCATTCATTTGTAAAATTTTTATTAATGTATAAATTATGTATAGAAAGTACACATATATAAATATGTAGTTCAATTAATTGTACATATATATTCATTCTTTTTTTTTTTTTCAACAAATGCTTATTGACTGACTCTAGGGCAAATAAGAGAGTCTTTGCATTCAGAACCTTATATTGTAGTTAAGGAGAAAAGACAGATATACAAACAATGATAATACAAGGACATATATAATGCCACAACAAATCATAAACCCACATTCAATGTACCAGCAAGGGGCTAATAAAAGATCAGGTTCCATGAGAGATCACTTACAACTGAGTTAATAAGGCTTCATTAAGAACATGACACCTAATTGACCAGTGAAGTGTAGCAACATTTGAACAGAGGGAGAAGAGTATAAGAGTTTTCCTGATGAAGAAGGTGGAATGACTAAGGTAGAGAAGCAAAAAAAAGATCAAAATGTAGTTGGGAAATGGTGAGAATTCTAGTTGGACTAGACGAAGAAGTACATATTTCTAGTTTCCTCTTTTTTACTTTTAGTCATATTTTTAACATCCATCATACTCTTGGCCCTTTTGTTTGTCCTCTTTGGTCTAACAAAAATAAAATGACCACCAAAGATGAAGGAATGGATAAAGGGACTGAAGACAATATTTAATCAGTGAAGAATGTCAGCCCAAGAAGTACAGCAAAACAAGTTTGGGACTGGGAAAAACTAGCATCTCATCTTCTTGCCCAAACTAAGGGTCAGCCCTATTTTCAGGCTTTGATGGTTTCTCTTTGTTCTTTTTTTCTCAGGATTTCCTGTGTTTGCCTGGAAAGGAGAGTCAGAAGATGACTTCTGGTGGTGCATTGATAGATGTGTGAATGTGGAGGGCTGGCAGCCAAACATGGTGTGTTAGATTTCTGTTAGCACGCTTCACTGGGACCTGGGGGTACAGAAAGCGGGGATGTGGTCTGGGAGAGGGTTTCCCCACAGGAAGGAAGGAAGGAAAACGTTTCCTTTTTCATCTGATGTACTTGGGCTTCCAGCAGAACTAGATGCTTATGCTTAGGACATCCCAAGAATATTAAACCTCTTTATAGCCTCAAAGTGCTTATAATTGTCAGTGCTGATCTTAGAAGTGCTCACATTCATCAGCAATGTTGAAATACTGCTCCAGGTTCACACATGACTGGTTAAAAAGTAAGATGGATGAGTTACTATCCTCTAACACTGCTCACCAGCACCTCCCCCAGCACTCACAGCTCCTGTGGTACATAGCTTTCTCTCTAGAATCACATGCTAAATTTATAGTTAACCTGAGGGTTTCCAAGTTCAAATTTCTTCTTTATTCATTTCTCACTTTAGGAAGTTGGGGCTTTTAATTTTTGCTTACTATTTTTGTTCACTTTTTTTTAAGTGCTTGAAGGCTGATAGCATATTAGATTCATAAGGGGAAGCACAGAGCTGCATAAGTACGATGCACTCCTACTTTGCAAACCTTTCTGGATAGGAGTGAGAGGAGAAACTAAGGAAATCAACTAAAAACAAGAATCCTTGAAGCTCTAGTCCAACTACTACTTATTGCTAAAGACTGCAGAGCAGGCTTCACCTGGGAGACAGAGGGAGAAACAGCCTATCTTTCTAGATTCTGTGATGCAGGTCACAATGCACAAAGGGTTGATTTGAGGAAAGCTAGCTTAAAACCTTTGTATCCTCAAAGGGAAGGAGGAGTTGGCTGCACGATGAATCAGCTCATTCCAGCAGAGTTTAACAGTTTCAGAATGGAGTGTGACTGACAGAGGTTCTACTTGGAATAAAACATTAATTGTATAGTCACAAACATAGGGAGGACAGAGTATTGTACATAGCAAGCATTTATAGACCATAGATTGGTACAAACTGCTGGAAATATTGACGAAGTGAGTAAGACAAGGATAAGAACTGTGACCTCAGAAAACAGTACCCATGATCTTTTTTTGATCCTGTAAAGATCTAGTACTTTTTCTTGTTCGCCAAACTCAGGAAGATTCCTGGGTGACAAGAATTTTCTGCAGTAGAATGACAGGCTGAGAATTGTAGGCTCTATCCATTAAATAAATATTAGGGATAGCAAACACCTGCCTGTATTCGAAACCTTTATTAAAAGGAAAAAGTGGATAAGAATAGTTATTCTAAGATACAGTCTTTCATGTATAGCTTATTTTGTATGACAGGTATCAGAGGCTTCAAGGAAAAACTCCATGAGGGATTTCATACATGTAAAAAGGGAGAGAGAAATGCAGAGGACCCTTTTTGTTCCTTAGGGACTCTGTTCTGAGGGTTTCTACCACAAGAAAAACGGAGCACTGACTTACAGTATGGAGCAAGTTTAAGAGTGAGTCCAGCCTTGGATCTCTACTCTCAAATAAGATTTGGTGGAATCAGAGAAAATAGATCAACAGCAAAAGCAGAATTGGGAATTCTGTGGCAGTCCAGTGGTTAGGACTCTGTGTTCTCACTGCCAAGGGCCTGGGTTCAGTCCCTGGTCAGGGAACTAGGATTCCACAAGCTAAGTGGTGTGGCCCAAAACAAAACAAAAAAACAAGGGCAGAAGCCAAAAAGAGGTCAGGTATTAGACACAAGCTTGGAGACTGCGTGTAGGCAGGGATCCAGGATGGCACCTTTGAGACTTGTAGTGGAGTTGACTGATGGAACTGCAAAACGGGCATGTGCCAGCAGAGGGCAGCCCAGTCCTGTGGGTCTTTCTGGGAGCGCAGATGTGACAATTTGGAAAGTCCTGCCAAGCATTTCTGACAGCTAGGTAAAGGGCTGAAATGCCACAGCCTACTGCCTAATCGTATTCTAAGCTGATCTTTCTTTAGCTTATTTATAATTCAGAAACTTTCCTCTGCTGATGAAAGCTCCAGTGGGCACAGCTTTGTGTTTGTCTCTAATCCCAACCTGAAATAGTGATGAGCTGTTCAGAGGCATGCTTGCACACCTACATGCTGCACAGTTCCCTAGTTATTTTTAATTTGGTTTATAGAGAGTGTGAGGTTGTGCTAGGCAAAACCCTACTGTGCTGCCTGAGCATTTTGGATAGGAGAATGCCTGCACTTTGGGAGAAGTAAAGGATTAACAAATACAGTTTTATAAGCCATTGTCCTGGGAGAGAGACTAATTATCTGGTTTTACTAAGCTTTCACTGATTATATTCAAAGTCCTGAATTTAACTAATATAAATATGCTATTATATTTAAGCTTTCTGACTATCTACAGTACACTCAAGAGCTAGTGGTCTAGATTATCACTTAAGCTATTAGTCCATAAGAAAATCCTCATTGCATTGCTGTATAGTTTGATCCTAGTAGGTATGTCATTTAGGAAGTTCACTTGGCTATAAGAATTACAGTTGACCTTTCATTTCACTGTCATTTTCTTCTGTGTAATGACCAGTGTAAATTACTTTGTATAACCATTTACAAAATTTTAAATATGACATTATTGATGCTTATTATTCCAGATCTTGGATGATGGAGGGGATCTTACTCACTGGATTTATAAGAAGTATCCCAACATGTTTAAGAAAATCAAGGGCATAGTGGAGGAGAGTGTTACTGGAGTCCATAGGTAAGATTTGACATAGGCATGCTGGCTTTATGTAGCCTTTATGCCCCCTGGACGTTCGTTCATGTAGTCACACACTTAGAGAATTGTTGTTGCTGTTTATTTGCTAAGTCATGTTCAACTCCTTGCAAGTCCATGGATGGTAGCCCACCAGGCTTCTCTGTCCATGGGGTTTTCCCAGGAAGAATAGTGGAGTGGGTTGCCATTTCCTTCTTCAGGGGATCTTCTCGACCCAGGGATCAAACCCAAGTCTCCTGCATTGGCAGGTGGATTCTTTACCACTGAGCCACCAGGGAAGCCCACTTATAGACTACATTATGTTAAAAATTAAAATGATGCTCTGAAATGATGAGATCCAAATCTGCATACTTGTGTTTTAAATTAACAACACAAATAACAAACTTAAAATAGTGAGGAGTGGATAGGGGAACAAGTGTGGGCCTCATGTTTTCTAGCATTGTAATACAATGACTGCTTGTCTTTTTTGGACAAATTCACTTATTGAACTTCTGCATTTAACCAATAACTGCTCTAAAAACCACGCTAGGGATCTCACAGTGGGGGAAAATAATCCTGGTCCCTCAGAGAGCTTACATTCATACATAGAGAGCAAGTATTTAGGGTCCTGTTTCTCAAATGAGTCTTAATTCCCTGAATACAATTGTAACCATTTCTGTTTCCTATTATTTACCCAGAAAGAGCTAAAGTATGAAAGCTTTAGGGAAATAAATTCTGAATAAGCCACTATCAATTCTTCATTATATTGTGATCTTTTTGAATGTATAAAACTATGAATTGTCCAAAATTTTCAAACTTTTAGAAAGGGATGAGTTTTGAATAAAGCATCTGGTTCTAATTTTTAGTTGACTGAATTAAAAAAAAACCAAAACCCTTATATATAGATATGTGGACTTCCCAGGTGGTGCTAGTGGTAAAGAAGCCATCTGCCAATGAAGGAGATATAAAGAGGCGTGGATTTGATCCCTGGGTCAGGAAGTTCCTCTGGAAAAGGGAATGGCAATCCACTCCAGTATTCTTGCCTGGAGAATCCCATGGACAAAAGAGTCTGGTGGGCTACAGTCCTAGGGTTGCATAGAGTCAGATATGACTGAGGTGACTTAGTATGCATGTAGATATACATATTTATAGGTATGTATACTGAAATTATAAAATTGAGACTATTTGCAAGTTAAAATTGTTGCTTTAGAGTAGTGGGATTAAAACAGTACTTTAAAGTTTCTCTTATAATTAAAAGGAAAAATAAAATTAATAAGCAATTTAAAGTTTTACATTTTAATCCTTAAAATTTAGAGGTGGGTCAAAGATTTTCCCCATGTGCCTTTTAAGCTGTATATAGACTCTAGAAAAAGTATTCTCCATTTCTCTATATACACTTTATAGTATGAAACTAGTTGTGTCTCAGGCTCTCATGCCTACTCAATTAACTTATTTGTAAAATTTGATATGAAACTGATGGATTGAAATATCTCAATATTTTATGTTCTTTTTTATTTCCTTTATCCTTAGGCTGTACCAGCTATCCAAAGCTGGGAAGCTGTGTGTTCCAGCCATGAATGTCAATGACTCAGTCACGAAACAGAAATTTGACAACCTCTACTGTTGCCGTGAATCAATTCTTGATGGGTAATGAATTGTTATCTTTGGAGTGAACTTCACTTGTTGAATTGAGGTTCTAAATTTTTTGGTTTTGGTTGTTTCTGGAAATGATTAGTGTAGCACCTCTAAGCTGTATACAGATTCTGAAAATGTATTCTTTGTTTTTATATATATACCTTGTAGGGTGAAACTAGTTGTATCTCAGACACAATATTTTATAACCCATATCATACTCAGTATTTTGTAACCCAGAGATACTTTTGCTCTCACTATTACATCATACTCAATATTTTATGACATAGAGTTACAATTACTATCGCTATTGCAAGTGAATCTATTTTACTTAATCAGACCAGCTCCTGTATATTGGTGACAAGAGTTTTTCCTTTGTCATCCTATCAGGCCTGCAAGTCAGTAACTAAAATCAATATAAGTAAGTATCTTTGGTGGTTTAAGAAAAGGTTCCTGGTGTTTCTCTTCCAGGTCATGTTGTCATGACTTAAGTTACAACCATCATAACAATTCTTTGGCCATTTGGAAAATCGTGGTGAGCAAAGCATCATTTCCCAGAGGCATTTGTAGTTTTTCAAATCTGTGAGGACTACAAGTCTGAAAAAATCTACTTAGATATAATATACCAAAAACTGTGTTCTTCCAGAACCCAGTTGCTGTCTACACTTGTGTCCTGACATTTCTTCTTTCTTGCTAAGATGACTCAATAATTCCCTGTATGAAAGCATTAAGTTGGTTTAGAATAGTGCCAAACCAAATGGTTTCCATCATATATAGGTTAATGGAAAAGTGAAGAAAGGGCCTGTGGGCCATGTTACTAGTCTGAACATCAGGCAGTTTGGAACACCACAGACACTAGTGATTTCCTTGTTGGTGCTGAGCCAGTCCAGGACCATTCTAAACCATGACTTTTGAATATAGTTGTCACCAAGCCAGACTTACCCTCATCACTCAACACAAATTGCCTCTGCACTTAATTGATAGTTTTACCGAGTCTCATCAGGGTTCATGGAGTTACACTAGTTACTAGTGAGTGGAGTTGTCAAGTCATGAAAAAGATAGATTTCTACTTTCCCTTGGGCCATTTCTAGACTCTTTTCAACAGGAGAGGTTAACCAGATAGATGAGTAGAAAGACCCAGAGATATTTGTCAGAACTCTCAGAATGGCAGAGTTTAGTTGAAAAGTTTCTTCTGCCTAGCCAGGGCTTCCTAGAGAAGGGAGATCAACCAGACCTAAAGAGAAACTAGAAATTGCTCCTACAACTTCTTTCAAGAGAGCCTGAAAACAGTAAGGACCTTTATTCTAGCCTCATAGAGACTCAGAGACAAAGAAGTAGAACACGTCTGAAAAGGACTCAGCCCGGAAAACTCACTACTTATGCAGTCAGCGTTGGCACGTTTCATGGCTCTTCTCCACCTTGTTGCCTGTTATCCTACCTGAGTTAATGTGAGACCTATTGGCCATTCTGATACTACTAAATATAGGACTCATTTATCAGCTTTTATATTTTATATATCTCCTTCAGTAAGCTAGAAAGCTTACATTAAGCCAGAGCTTTGTCACCTCCTAATAAAATTACATTATTTTTATTTACTTTTTTATCTTTATTCCCAAATATTATGTATTCTAAATGTTATATAATAAATATACATAGCTTTTATGTTTAAAAGTTACTTTGTGGTCTATAGCTTCTTACCTTTTGCACCACTCCCAGGACAAGGGGAAAGAAAGAAAAAATCCTCACATATAGATGGGATTGATTGGATTGCGTGGAGTAAGAAAATGCTTATTTTATTGAACTTTTCTTTCTAGTCATTAAATAGTTTCTTTAGAATAGAGACCAGGCTTACTTTCAACATTCAAAACAAAACCCTAAAACAACAACAACAAAAAAAACCATCATGAAAACAAAGAAACTCATTCTAATCTTAAGGGAGAAACTAGAGATTTTTCTGATTCAATTTTTCTTCCCCCACAGACTTAAAAGAACAACAGACATGATGTTTGGTGGGAAGCAGGTGGTGGTCTGTGGCTATGGAGAGGTAAGGTTTAATCTTTCAGTTATTAGGAATTTAAAATGTATTTTGTGGAAATATACTAGAATTTTTCGCTTCTGTGGACATCAAACTACATTCATTTACTATTTTAAATGGGAAAAAAGTAACTTCAGAAGCCCTCTGGGTAAAGTACAATCTTTCTTTTTCCCTTTGCATTTTTGCTATTTTTCCCTTAAGTTGATTTTCTGACTGTTCCAGTGCGCTGTTTGCGACGTTCTTTTAGCTTGTGTTTTGATTACAAATCGTGAGTGTGGGTGTACTGTGCACATGCATGCGCTAAAGCAGGGCTGAGGAGTTTGTTTATGAAATGCATTCATTTATTTTTTTTTCCTATTTTCCCCCAAGCATGAATCTATTCAGTGAAATTCCCTTTGGGGGCGGAAAGGTGGGTACACCTCACCAGAAGCTTTGAGGAGCTGTTTTCTTCGTGACTTTCCTTATCATGCGTTCTTTCTCCTCTCTCCAGGTCGGGAAGGGGTGCTGTGCTGCCTTGAAAGCTATGGGCTCCATTGTGTACGTGACTGAGATCGACCCCATCTGCGCTCTTCAAGCCTGGTAAGCGTGCACAAGGAGATCTGCTTTTTCCTTTGCAGCACTGTCTAACATGTGATCTTGTAACTGCCTCCAAAGAATGGCCTAGTTAACACAACATTTTCTCTTGGAGGGGCCTGGATCCTGAGAGGCTGGTATTAATTGGTAAGCACTCATCTTTCAAAGATCTAGGAGCTCTGCTCTGGGAGAACAGAGACTAATTTGGAACTCCTGTGGAAGCAATAACAGGGGACGCCTTGAGTCAGAGAACAGGTAGCCCCTTCCCAGCTCCACAAGCCATCCCTCTCCCTTTGAAAACAATGATCAAAAAAGAAATAGGCTGGCATCAGATCTTTTCCAAAGTGATGCACCTGAAAGAGCACTTCTGTCACATGCCTCCCCCAGATGCGTCACCTCAGTGTGATCAGGAGGAAATGTCAGACATATCAAGTGAAGGGTAAAATCTACTAACTCTGATTGAAGGATACATAGGAGTTGTTAGTACTGTGCTTATAATTCTTTTTTTTTTTTTGTGCTTATAATTCTTAAGCTTGAAATGATTCCAAAGTTAAAGTTAAAAACATAGTTCTTCCCTCTTCTGTAAATTGTGTGTAATCTTCTCTACTTCAATTATGAAAGTTCAGAAAATAATTATTACATATGATAATGCTTCCCTGGTGGCTTAGACAGTAAAGAATTTGTCTGCAGTGCAGGAGACCCAGGTTCAATCCCTGGGTTGGGAAGATCCCCTGGAGAAGGAAATGGCTACCCACTCCAGTATTCTTACCTGGAGAATCCCATGGACAGAGGAGCCTGGTGGGCTACAGTCCATGGTGTCACAAAGAGTCAAACATGACTGAATGACTAACACATACATTATATAATAAATATATAACTATGCAAAGTGTAGAGGGGCTGTCACATAATATATGCCCACTAAGTGGTAACCTGCTAAAATTGTCTCTTGCCACCCTCAACAGGATAGAAATATTGGGTAAAATCTTACAGAAAAAGGAAATGAACTTTTTGGCCAGCTTAGTACCACTGTCCCTGAAAACAACTGCACAGTTCCCATGTCTGTAGCCTGAATAACCCACCCAGTCTTTACCATTAACCTGCCCCAGGAAGGTACCCACAGTAGATGAGGCATGACATTTCCCCTAGCCTGCCACCCTCATGCACGCTAGCCATCAACCCACAGTTTTCCCCAACAGAGTTGTTGACTTTGTCTAAGCCAAGGCTCCAGCACACAAGGAGCCCTGTCACCATTCTAGCACTTTCAGGGTTTATTAGAGAAACCTAAACATGCTTTAATACTGATTGAGATACTGAGTCAAACTACTTATAAACATGAATTGAGCACTTATTCTATATTAGGTACTCTGCTCTCTGGTGAAGATGAATAGGATGAGTAGGATAATGAAAAAAATTCCTGCTTTTAGAAGCACACAGACAAATAACCACCATGCAGTGTAATAAGGGCAATGATAGAGATAAACAGCACATGCTTCTGTAGGAGCACAAAGGAGGAATATCTAACTAAAGAGCAGGAGATTTAAAAACTTCCAATTAAAAAAAAATGGCCATTAAAAATAAATAAAAGATAGAGCAAGGCGGGGCAGGGTAGAAAGAGGTGTCAATAGAGCTGAGTCTTGAAACTTGTTTAAGTGACTTTTTAGTTTGAAAGTAAGTTCCAGGTACAGGAAACATTTTCAGGGGTCACCTAGGAAGGAGGGAACATGACATGTTTATATTTAAGAAGCTGGAAATATCTTAATGGAGCTGCCCACATATATCAACTTAAGTCTTCCTGTCTTATCCTGATACCAAACAATCTCACTGAAGTATTAATATTTTAAGCAGGCAAGTGACATGATCCAGACTGCATTTTAGGAAATCACTCTGCAAAATGAATTAGACATAAACTTAGAAGCAATGAGATTGGGCCAGAGTCTACCATAGCAAGGAATAATACAATCTGAATGTCAGGCCTACACGTATAGAGAAGAGGGACTAGATTGTTGTTTAGTCGCTAAGTCATTTCTGACTCTTTGTGACCTCATAGACTGCAGTACACTAGGCTTCCTGCCCTTCACTATCTCCTGGAGTTTGTTCAAACTCATGTCTATTGAGTTGGTATAGATTAAAGAGGTTTTAAGGAATTAAGGAAAAAGAATCAACTGAATTTGGTGGCAGCTTTAACTAGGGAGAGGCAGTAGGCTGGGACATTATAGTTTGATTCTTAGAGTCGGGCGAACAGCAATGCTGTTGGTTAAGATAGAAAATATAGAAGAAGAGATAGATAGGGTTGGTAGAAAATATAGAAGAAGAGACAGGCTTGGTGGTGTGGGGAAGATAATAAGTTTGAGGTCCTTGTGGGACACGAGAAGGAGCTATCCAGTGGATAATTTGATCTGTGGTTCTGAGCTTTGGAGAGAGATAAGCTAAAGATATCAATGTGAAAATAAGCCACCTGCGAGGCATCATTTGTATCCAAGGGGCAGGAATGGATAAGTGCTGAAAGAAGAGAGGAAAAGAGCACCCCACAGAGTTACCAGCATTTAAGGATTGAGTGAGATCAAGAAGGAGCAATCAGAAAAGTAGGAAAACCAAGAGAAAACAGCATCATGGACTCCAGGACAATAGAGTTTTAAGAAGGCAAATAATGTTTAATATAACAGAGGAAATCAAGTAACATTAGAGTCTTAAGAAAAATTTGCTTTTGGCATCAAGGAAATCATTGATGATCTTGGGGAGAGCAGTTTCAGTGGGGTACTAGGTTCAGGTAAAAATGACAGTTTCTAGGAAATTGATTGGGGTTTCACAGTTAACCCTGTCTATTATCAGGAAGAATTAGGTCCCAGTGGTAGAAAGAACCTTTTATTTCTGTCCTATGTGAACTAAGGAAGCAGTTTGAATTTTTCACTGCTAAGAATGGTCCAGCCATATCAAAAAGTGATATAGGTACCAAAGCAACTTAGGTACTAGCTTTTTAGGTTATATGGCAGAAGGCCTCCCAGCTGCCTATTTAGGTTAACTGATCATACTTTATTTCTACAGTATGGATGGATTTCGACTGGTGAAATTAAATGAGGTCATCCGACAAGTGGATATTGTTATCACCTGTACAGGTATGATTGTGACACATACAGTGGGGTGGCATTTGGGGACACTTACACTGGACAAGTGAAAGATGACTGGAAATGCTCTGAAAGCCAGAGATCGTAGTCCACAAAACCAATCTCTCCTGTTCTTCCAACCTCTTTAGAGCTCTGACCAAAAGTGTACCATTAGGTCATCCCTAGAGGAAAGTTTCTCTCTAGCCCTTTTAACTGTTTTATATCTCTCTCCACCCTCAGCTACCTAGCAGATGGCTACCAATGAGTTTTATTTGGGAAGCCAGATCTTAAATTTGTACATTTAAAAAAAAAATTTGCTTCCAAAAGTGATGTGTATTTCTTTCTAGTCCCTATAACTAAAGCAAGGCTAGAGCAAAATTTCTCATGGTTGGAGAAAGTGGGCAAGATAGCTGTGTTAATTCCCAAAAAGGTAGGTTTTGAGTTTTAGAGAGTAATATGAGATATGGCTACTTTCCTTATACTGAGTTTTACATACTATTATCTTTCCATTAGAATATTGCATTTCTGTTACAACTCTAGTTTAAAGGAGGAAAATCAGAATATTTAAGAATAAAACTATTATTTATAGCCTAAGGGGGAGCTGGGGGCAAAGAGGGACCATAAGAAACTGTTTTTGTTTCACATCAACCCCTCGGTCTCTTTTTTTTGTAAGCAACTTTATTTATGTGTAGTTCATTTACCTACCATACATTTCACCCACTCTAAGTGTACAATTCAGTGTTTTCTAGCAAATTCACTGGGTCATACAACCATTAGAATCCAATTTTTTTACTGAGATGTAATTTACATACCATAAAAATCACCTTTTAAAGTATACAGTTCAGTGATTTTTACTAAAGTTGTACAACATCCCATTATCTAATTCCACAACATTTTTTATCATCCCCCAAAGCAATCTTACATCATTAGCAGTCACTCTTCTTTCTACCCTCCACCTTTACCCAGCCCTAGGCTGCCATTATATTTTGTGTGTCTATAGATTTGCCTATTCTGGGTATTTCATATAAACAAGCATACAATATGTTTTTCTTTTGTGACTGGCATTTTTTACCTAGTATAATATTTTCATCTTTCGTGCATGTTATAGCATGTATCAATATTTCATTCCTTCTGATTGCTGAATAACATTCCATTTTAAGATTATATCACCTTACAGTGATGTCCATTCTTCAGTTGATGGACACTGGGTTGTTTTTACTTTTTGGCTGTTATGAACAATGCTGCTATGAACACTGTATGCAAGTTTCTTGTGAACGTGTCTTTAGTTCTTTTGGATGTATACCTACAAGTGAATCATATGGTAACTCTACTTTTAACATTTTGAGGAAATGCCAAACCTTCCAAAGTAACTACATTATTTTACATCCTGCCAACAATGCATGAGTTACAGTTTTTCCACATCCTTGTCAACACTTGTTACTTTCTGATTTTTAGATTAAGGCCATCCTAGTACGTGTGAAGTACTGTATCACTGTAGTATTGATTTGAATCTGCATGTGCACGTCAACACATTTTTGCAAATCTTCTTTTGAAAATGCTTATTCAGATCCTTTACTCATTTTTAAAATGAGTTGTCTTTGGGGCTTCACCGCTGGTCCAGTGTGCTCCCAATGCAGGGGAGCTCCCAACACAGGCAGGGTTTGACCCTTGGTTGAGGAACTAAGATCCTGCATGCCGCCTGGTGTGGCCAAAAACTTTCTGTAAAAAATGAGTTGTTTGTGTTTTTGAGTTGTAAGAGTTCTATAGAAATTTTATTATTGATCTGTAAGAGTTTTTATCATATATACAATTTGCAAGTATTTTGTCCCTTTGTGTAGGTTGTCTATTTTCTTATTGGTATCATTTGCAGCACATAGTTTTTAATTTCAATGTAGTCAGTTTATTTTTTCCTTTGGTTGCTTGTGCTTTAGGTATTATTATCTAAGAAACCATTGTCTAACCCAGGTCACAAAGATTTATTCCCATGCTTTGCTTACAGTTTTATAGTTTTAACTCTTACATTTTGGTCTTTGACCCATTTTAAGTCCAGTTTACATATGAGAAAGAGTTGAACTTCATTCCTTTTCATGTGGATATCTCTTCTGTTTTTAAGGTAATAAGAATGTGGTAAACAGAGAGCATTTAGATCGTATGAAGAATAGCTGCATCGTTTGTAACATGGGACATTCCAACACGGAGATTGACGTGGTAAGATCAAGTGACTCATCACTGGGGGCTTTTATTTTTTTTCTCTTTCCCAAGAAACATAAACTAGAAGAAGAAGAAGCAGGATCACCAGCCATCCTAAACATGACTGTACGGGCAGAGCTGTTCACAGTCTGTTACCTCACTAGCCTTTTGGCCTTTGTGTATTGATTCTACAGAGCTTCTTCATCTCAACTTAATCATTTCAAATGATTATTTTTCCACCTAAGCTTGATGCCTATTTGTACTGTAAGCCATTTCATCTTTGTGTTTAGGATTAAGAGCAAAAAAGGATATAATAATTGAATTTGCTATAAAAGTGAGACAAGTAGGTTAGTCTAAGGAAACAAGTCAAGGCAGAGAAATCTATAGGCTGGAATGAGAACACTGCTTAACATTGATTGTGTCTATCAAATATTGTGGTTTCTTTTTTTTCTCTCCCTCTTTCATGATGCTAACTCTTCCCTTAACTTTTCCAAACTATAGTATTGGATCTCCAGGTGTCACAATCAGTTCAGTAACATGTATTCCTCAAACCTGGAAAATCTATCACCTTGATTCTCGAATTTTATTGTAGTCATCAAAAATTTTCCGATCCAACAGAACACTTGGTCCTACCAAGTTGCCCAAGTAATAGTTAATAGAAGTGCTATTTATTTCTTTTCAGACTTGCCAAAGTATCTCTCAGTGTGACTTTGCCTCTGGTTTTAAATTTTTCTGGCACTTTTCTGGCACAGCTATATTTCTCTCTGGGTAAATGGCTCAAGCAAAGCATGCTTTCATCTCCACTGAGGGCTGCTCTGATTGAGCTTCAGCATTGCCAGGTAAGGATCAGTGGATATACTGGGAGCTTGTTGGACATCTATTTTAAATGGTTTCTCTTTTTAACTCTGTGTTCTATTCTTCTGTTATTAAAAATAGCTGGGAAAAAAACAACCTACCAGAGCCTCTTTCTACCCTTGAGGTTTTTGAGTGGCGTGACTCCATTACTTTGTCTTACCATGATATTTTGCTTATAATGAGTAATTTGTTTAGTTTTTATTTTTGAGGTTTGTAGGGGGTTTTTTTGGTTTGGGGTTTTTTTTGTTTTTGGTTAAGTTTTATTTTTGTGTGATACTGCCCCTTTATTAAGTTGTCAAAGATATTAATGTTTCTAAACTGTCTAACCTATGGTTGTCTTTTTCTGGACTGATCTGCCTGTAGAGCCCCCAGATGAAAAAGCTTAAAGGGAAGTGGTCATCCTCTGAGCCCTGAGGAGAAACCTTCCGAGTAAGAGAAAGGGGAGGAATTTTCCCTTTTAAACCCTTAAGAAGCTCTAAACTAAAGATAATTCCAAATTTTTATATTTATTTCATTTCATCCTGTTACCACCCCACAAGGCATTATTCTTAGTCTTGATTTTCAGATGGGAAACTAAAAACTTAAGCATATTGTTCAGTCATAGTCATTGAGTCAAAAATGAAATTGAAGCGCAAAATCCAGGGTTTTTTTTTAACTTTTTGTCCAGTGTTTTTGTCTTTGTTTTTCCGTATTTGTTTGTTTGTTTAGGGTATTCTTTTTGGTTGGTGGGCTTGTGGCTTTTTCTTTTTTTTGGTCATGCAGTGTGGCTTGTGGGATTGAAGCCAGGCCCCAGCTGTGAAACACCAAGTCGTGACCACTGGACCACCAGAGAATTCCCTATTTTTCTGTATCATACTATTATCCCCTCATGCTTTTTATATTAATCAAATTGTGTTGGTAATGTCTTCTCCAAAGGCAATCCAGACATGGTAATTTCTCAGAATAAAGGCCAAGAGACTCTTTACCTTTAATCATAAGTATTCATTGTGTGACTGCTCTATGGCAGGTGCTATTCTGGATATTTGAGATCAGTGCACAAAACAGGGAGAAGATTCCTGCCCTCAAAGAGCTTGTATTTTAGTGAGAAGGACAATAAACATAATAAGTAAAATTTATAGAATGTGAAAGCCCCGGGGTGGGGGGGGAAGTAGAGCATGGTAAGGGGAATCAAGAGTGCTAGGTTGTAATTTTAAATAGAGGGATCAAGGTAAGCCTCATCATGAAGATAACTGTTGAGCAAAGCTGAAGGATTAGCCATGTTGACTTTCAGGTGAAGGACATTTCCAGAGGAGGAAATGGCCAGAGCAAATGCCCTAAGGCATGAGTTGCCTAGTCTCTTTGAGGATCAACAATAAGGCCAGTGTAACTGGAGCAGAAGAGCATGGGGCAGGGAAGAGTGGAAATGAGGTCAGAGATGTGTTGAGCCAGTTCTTACAGGACCTCAGAGGCCATTATGAGAGTTCCTGATGTGTTCTGAGAGTAGAGAAGTATTGTCGGATTTATGACTTCTGTTTTAAAAGGATAATTTTTTTAATTTTAAACGGATCACCCTAGCTGCTGCACTGAGACTAAAGCTACTTCTGCGGGTATTGCTAGGTAGGCCCCAGTATCTGCCACTGATACTTGCCAAGAACCATCTTTCAACTCTCTCTGTGCTTTCTTAGCAGAAAATATATGACTCAGCTAAGTGTTCCAGAAAGGGGGATGTTCAGTATCACTTTGGAAAAGTTTACTCTATCTTCAACGGTAGTGTCACAGGGCACATAAATGAAATTTAAGGACATAGCAAACTCAAGTAGTCATGGATTCCAGAATGTTCATTCACTCCTTAGCAAATTTGTGTTGAGGTCTTGCTCTGCCCTGTGCTTAGTACTAATTGGCTGAAGAAGTAGCAGTGAACAATATGTCTACTTTCTTAGAGCTTATATTCTAGTGTGGGAAACAGTGACTAAACAACAGTTATGTCCGTTAGTGCCTTATACTGAAGTAAAACATAAACCTGAGTGCACTGAGGATGTTAGGGCAACCAAAGAAGGCTCTTTGAGGAGACAACATTTGCACAAAGCTTGAATGACTGTTCAGAGAGGATGATGAATAAAGATGATGAGTAAAGACCACGAGGTAAAAACATGCTTGATGTGTTTGAGGAACAGAAAAGATGCCATTGTGGCAATAACAGAATAGACAAGGGGATGAGGATAAGAGGCAGGCAGCAAGGAAGTAAGAGGTTATGTAGTGCTTTTAGGCCATGGCTCGGACTTTAGATTTTATTCTTTGTACAGGAGAAGCCATTGGAAGGTTTTGAGCAGATGACTGATGAAATCTGACTTATGTTTTAAGAGAGTACCCTGGCTGTTATATGCCGAAAATACTTAGGGAGCTTGAGTAGTGATAGGGATGATAGAGAACTCTTTTCAGTAATTCCAGCAACAGAAGGTAGTCGCTTGGGTTAGATGGATAAACAATGGAGGTGGTTAGAAGTGATGTGAAGGTAGAAATATATTGTGAAGAAGTGATATATTGTGTAGCAGTGGGATTTGCTACATAGACTGGATGCACAGTATGATAAAAAGAAAGGAGAATGACTGTAAGTTAACTCAGCAAAACTGAAAAGGAGAACGGTTTGGTAAATTTTTATCCAGATTTTTTAGTGATTAAAAAATGTAAGGGTCTTTTTTATGAAAGAATTTACACTTAACCTAACCTTGAAATGTTGACTGCTGCATTTTTAAGATGGAATCACTCATGGAAAGAGTTGGAAACCTATGTTATTTTCTGAAAAATAAGACCATGAATACTCAGGGAACCTGTGATGGAGATTGTGCTCTCAGCTGCCTTTTGGCCAAGTCTTTCTTTCACATACTTCCTTTATCTTGAAAAGAGACCTGCTTACCCATATGTGTCGCACAGACAGCCTGTTTGATTGTAAGCTTCATAGTTCAAGTAGCTAAGCCATTATGTGCACATGCCTTGAAAGTTTTTGCCAGTCAAAGAATTACCACCTGGAACTTGCTACCAACTCCATGCTTCACAGGACTAGAACCACAGTTGTTCTTGGCTTTACAGTGGGATGTACACTTAGTTTGGGAAGGGAGTAAGCATAGGGAATCATTTTCCTGGTAGATTGCTTAGTGACTATAAATTCACAGAAGAGGCATTGGATGTCTTTAAGCAAAATTCTTGTAAAATTGCTAGCCATAGGAAATGCTTCTCTCAAGGATTGTGAACAGCAAATAGACTTCAGTAGATTATTGGAGTCGCCTGGGCGGTGCCAGGGGTCACTTAACCAAGTTTCTCTTCAAACCCCATTTTGAAACCCTCAAGTCTTTTGCTTGCATCGTAGCCATCCCAGTTCTGTCATAAGTCACCTCTACTAAACATTGATCATTTTATGATGTTCCTAAGAAGTTGTCTTTTCTTGATTCCACCATATCTTGTTTTTCAGGGAATACTTCCTAAAACAAGAGACTTATTGTCATTGTGTCGGCTCTTTACTTCCAGTCACAAGGATTGCTTGTCCCGTGGAAGATTAGGAATATAAAATACTAAGAACTTGAAATACTTAAAGTCCCATTATCTCAATGAAAAAGTTGCTTATGTTACCAAGGAGTATCTCTTGTCTCTACATGGTTATTGTCCTCCATGGTAATATTTCTGAAAGCTGAGGAATTACTTTGTATATCCTTAACTTCCCAAAATGGCCTATTTGTTGAAATTCTTTTTTCAATTCTATTTACAGTGTTTATTTATAAAATTTCTCTTTAAATTTCTAATTTTAAAATAATGCTTAATTTAAAATTCAAGCAATATTTTGATAAGTATATTTTAAAGAAGTAAAAAACTTACAAAATTGAGATTATAGTATATTATTTCTACAACTAGATTTTTTTCATTTAACAATAATGTATAGTTTTCTTGTTAACAAATACAGATCTACTAATTTTCTTTAAGAATTACATTATATTACATTGTATGGAATTATCCTGATTTACTTAGCCATTCCTATGTTGATATACATTTTTTGCTATTACAAATAATGTTGGGTTAAACATTCTTGAGCACTTATATTTCTGAACTTGAACAAGTATTTCTATAAGATAGAGCCCTAAAAGTGAATTTGATTGGGCAAAGATTAGGTAAATAAATAATTTTGTTAGTTACTGCCAAATTGCAGAAAAGTTGGACTAATTTATGAAACTTGACATCTCAACAGATTTTATATTTCCCATTTGCCTAATAAAGAAATGGTCCAGACCATTAATAAAGTCCTAAGTATTACTGAATATAATTATAACTATATGTCTTTCTTTCCCCCTAGATTAGTAAAGAAAAGATACAGTCTCTGTCAGTAAACAGCTCATAGTCTGGTAGGAGAGTCCATAGTCTTATCTATAATAGTGTTCTTTGCTAAAATGCCTAGAATATAGTATATACTCTAGTAAATGATGGAGAAGGCAATGGCAGTCCACTCCAGTACTCTTGCCTGGAAAATCCCTCGGACAGAGGATCCTGGTAGGCTGCAGTCCATGGGGTTGTGAAGAGTTGGGCACGACTGAGTGACTTCACTGTCACTTTTCACTTTCATGCATTGGAGAAGGAAATGGCAACCCACCCCAGTGTTCTTGCCTGGAGAATCCCAGGGACGGGGGAGCCTGGTGGGCTGCTGTCTATGGGGTCGCACAGAGTTGGCACGACTGAAGCGACTTGCAGCAGCAGCAGCTAGTAAATGTTGTATAACTGAAGTGTTTCTCTTTATTTGTCTGAAAACTACTATTTGGCAGAACTTCTCAGTGTTACCAACTTGAGCCAATGGGTAGTCTTAGAGTACAGACTCCCTTTCTATTTTAGGCATTGCCTCTTGGAAGAAGGAAGTTAAGGTCTTAAGTCTAAACCCTGTGACTGTTATTTGATTGCTACCGTTATTAAACTTAACATTTTTTCTCTTGTTCTTGGAATATACACTATACAGAAATGGAAGGAGGGTGAGCCATTGGGAGCTTTACTGTACCATGAAACATTGCTCTAAAGGCTACCCCACATTTGCACCTAGGTCACAAAGCTTCTGTAACCTTAGGGTGAACCACCCTCATTGAGAAGGTGGAACCTGGGACGTTGGAACATGAGGACAGAACCCTGGGCCCCCGCATGCTCTGTGTAGGGCATTCAGCCTTTTCTAACTAATCTCACTCAGCTCTGACCCTCCTTTTCCTGTGTCTCTTCAGCACTTACGTGTTCAGTTTGCACTGTATTAATTTGCACTGTTTGCATGCTGCTTCATAAGTATTAAAGGCTTTTATCCCCTCACAAATGTATTGTTTTGTGTCCCGAACCAAAATACAAGCTTGCTGAAGGCAGAAACCATGTCTTTGGTTTCTTTTGTATTTCCCATAGCACCTTTTACTGTGCTCAGCAGAGAGTGGGCGCACAATATATGTTGTGGAATGACATCCTGAGTGATCCCTCCCCTGGCTGGGCCTAAGATTAAATCCCCTGAAATGGAACAGTCCTAACCAACCCAGGACAGGTATTCTCTCTCTGGCATGTTGGTTGCTTCTTTCAACTTGCTATTTGAAATGGCTCCCTTCAACATCTTTCCATCCAAAAAGTGAGACTTGGCACAGCTGATTATGTGCTTGCTGTATGTGTTCCAGGCGAGTCTGCGGACACCAGAACTGACATGGGAACGAGTGAGATCCCAAGTTGACCATGTAATATGGCCCGACGGCAAGAGGATAGTATTGTTGGCAGAGGTAAGATCTGTGGCTGGTAGAAAGAGAGAGATTCACCCCTGGCAGGAGAAGTGGCAGTACCCAGGTCTCCTCCCCATCACGTTCTCTCATACTTTAAACTCCTCTCAAGAAGAGGCTTAACTACTTTACCAGATGGATTTTATATCTAATTGTGAAAGGTCTATTCATTCAGCAATTAAGAAAACTATTTTGGTTCCCCACTTTTCACCAATTATCCTGTCTCTCCGTGTCACTCTACAGGTTGAGTCAGACAATGACATTACTGTAGAAGGAATTAATAGGCAGAAACATTGACACTTTGAGTGATGCTTACAAAGAGATAATGTCATTTATGGGATGGTTTAATCAGTAGGCACAAAATAGATATTCCTGACTGTAACTAAGACAAACTCTGGGAAGGTCATGTCTTCGCTAATAGATTCCTTGTTTCCGAGTGTCCATTCCCCTAAGTTGAGCCAGCCAGTTATGTATTGGTTGTGTGATTGATAGTTCCCTATGACTTGTTCTGGGCTTCCCTGGTGGCTCAGCTAGTAAAGAATCCTCCCACAATAAGGGAGACCTGGGTGCAATCCCTGGGTTGGGAAGATCTCTTGGAGAAGGGAAAGGCTACCCACTCCAGTATTCTGCTCTGGAGAATTCCATGGACTGTATAGTCCATGGGGTCGCAAAGAGTTGGACATGACTGAGTGATGACTTCACTTTGATGACTTCTAGTTCAGCCTTCCTCTTGACTTTGATTCCATTTTTTTTTCTGGCCACACCTCTTGGCATGTGGGATCTTAGTTCCCCAACCAGGGATCAAACCTGCAACCCTTGGGTTGGAAGTGTAGAGTCTTAACCGTTGGGCCACCAGGGAAGTCCTGCCTTTTTATTCCACTTGGACTTCCATGTCAGTGTTTGGCCACTTTCCCTTTCTTGACAGCTTCTCGTCCCTATCCTAGATTTCTGACAGCTGTAACAATGCCCCCCTGTTTTTACCTTGACACTTTTCTCTTCTTCAGGGAAAGATACCAATGTTACAAGGAGAATACTAATACTTTCCTTAGTTTTGATCTTCAGTCTTATTTCTTAATTAAAGAAACAATATAAAAATGTAAAACACATGCTGTATTCATCTAAGGACCTTTAAATTTCTGAGTATTCTGCCTATTCTCTTCACCTTTTCTCACCTTCTCATACTTTGAGGCATCTATAACATATGTACAAGAGTATGTACAGGGAGAGGGTGGGCAGATTGTTAAATATTCACTGACTGCTTTTAAAGTCAGCCACTGTCTGGTGACTTATTTCTAGTTGCTCTGAGAGGTTCCATCTAGTAATTTTGGTGACAAAAGCTAGCACCACAGTTGCTTTTGGCTACTATGGTTGAGCAAAAAACTATGGTCAAGGTTCCTAGGAAATAAAGTAGTAAAGGATGCCATTGGGGTAAGGTTCTAGTCCTTCTAACTCTCTGAATCACCCACTGGAAATACATGACTGCCCTTGAATTCAGGAGAACCAGGCTGAAGAAGAAGCACAGAAACTATCTCAGCTTCCTAAAGCAAAAAATATCTCCCATCACAACCTGGAGAGATTGCCCTTGAATTTGACCAGATCATTGTTTAGGACATTTTTTCAAAGGAATAGCAATGCCCCAGAAGGAAGATACTCTGTAACAGAAAGTAAAAATTCAAGGGAAATATACCCTTCCTTGGCATAAGCCTCTGTGTCAAGTGACCACCTCTATTTTTTTTCTATTCCTTTTTACATAAACCTAGAGATCTTTTATCTTGTTACCTTCATCAGATTTTCCAGAACTTTTTAACATTTCACTCAATCGGTTCATTTCCACGGATTGAACAACTGCTTTTTGTTCAGGATGTTAGTTGAGAAGTGTTTGGAAAATGGCAGTCATGTTCTTCTCACATTGCGCCAAGTCAGAGACTCTGTCTAACCAACCCCTATGTATATTAACCCATGCACTCTAGGGCCGTCTGCTAAACCTAAGCTGCTCCACAGTGCCTACATTTGTGCTCTCAATCACCGCCACAACTCAGGTAAGGCCGCCAGAGTGGGGAAGCAGTGGGCTGGAGCAGGGCACTAGCCTATGAGGTTTTCACTTGATACAGGTTAGGTTGCTGTGAGTGGCCTGTCAGCATCCATCTCTGCTTTTCTAGGCTCTAGCCCTGATAGAGCTCTACAATGCTCCTGAGGGTCGCTATAAGCAAGATGTCTACCTGTTGCCCAAGAAAATGGGTAAGAATGAGCTTTTTTACCCTCTTCCTTACCAAGTAGCTCAGAGTCAGAGACTAAGTGAAGTTGGGGGACATTATATTTCTTAGGAATAAAAAAAGGATATTTTCATCTTGTAAAGTAGGAGCTAGACTCCATCCCCAGTTGATTTATCACATTTTCCACATAGGTTGCCCTGATGAAGTCAGGACATTTTGCTGTGATTTAGTTTACCTGTCTGTGAATTTTCAGGACTTTCCCAAAGTATCTATTATACAAGAAAAGAATCTCAAAGGGAAAGAAAAAAAAATCTTCCCCCCAAGAGAGAGGAAAACCTGTGACATCTGACTTACTCCAGTTCTAGGCTGCTGAATAGCCCCTACCAAACTTTTCTACTCCCACCTCCTAACTCTGACCCTGTTATTTCAGGCCAAAGGAAAGACTCTGAACAGCTTCTGTTAAGAGTTTAATTATGTGGCTGTTTCAGATAATAGAAATATTAAATTGCCTTAAATTTTTAAAGAATACTGCCTCAAGTGCCTGAACTGATAGAGTATGTTTACAATCTCCCAAACCAAAGATCAGGAGAGTAAATCAGCTTCTGGTTTTGTTTTGCTTCGGAAGCACTAGATGCACAGCAACTGTGAGCAGTCAATATAGTCTCCCTTTAATAGACACTTTGGATGAACATAAAAAAGTCTAATAGTCCATAACTGAATGTATAATGAAGTTAGGGAGACCAAACCAATACATAGGAAGTGACACAAAATTTTGAAAAAGTAATATGTATTTAGGTAAGAGAACATAAATGGAAACCCCTAAGAACTAGCAGGACTGAGAACAAAGCCAATAGTGTAGGATCCTTCTCAGTCACTCTTTTCAGAGCTCCACAGGTGTTAGTTTTCCTGAGTGACCCAGAGTATAAAGTTTAGGGCAGAACTAATGTAGGAGCTTCCTGTTTTTTAGTTCCTTTACTCTCGCATCCTTTCTTTTGCATTCTCAGGCTGATTTGCTGCTTTCATTTCTCTCTTACTTTTCTGTAGATAAGGAAAGGTTCCAGGCTGAAACAGCTTGTAAGGAAGAAATGTTATGCCTTTGAAAAGCACTGGGCTTAAGCTCAAGCAACCATTCCTTAGAATTGGGGTCCAGTGAGCAAAAGTTGAGCTCCAAGAATTAGAAGGTGTCTTAGGACATTCTCTGGCTCAGATGGTAAAGAATCTGCCTGCAATGTAGGAGGCCCAGATTCAATCCCTGGGTTGGGAAGATCTCCTGGAGAAGGGAATGACAATCCACTCCAGTGTTCTTGCCTAGAGAATCCCCTGGTCACAGGGGCCTGACGGGCTACAGTCCATGGGATCGCAAAGAGCCAGACACAACTGAGCAACTGACACTTTCCACTTTTTAAGGCTGGAGAGAACAGCCAGACAAGAGGCATGAATGCTTGCTTATACCGGCTCTTGTGTCATCTGTTTCAGATGAGTATGTGGCCAGCCTACACCTGCCCACCTTTGATGCCCACCTGACTGAGCTGACAGATGAGCAGGCCAAGTATCTGGGGCTCAACAAGAATGGGCCCTTCAAGCCCAATTACTACAGGTACCTTGAACTCCCTAGAAATGGGGAAGCCTGGGTAGTCATGAGCTTCCTGCACTGGAATTGGTCTTGGCATCCATCACCATATTTCCATGAACTCAGAAAAATAAACCCACTCTCCCCACTGCCACCTCCAAAGGATTTTTTTGAGGCCATGTCCAAACATTAAATAGTGTTCATTTTCTTGATTTGTCATGTCATCTTCTTGATATGACATTTACCCCTGTCTAGAGGAAAAGCTGGCCTTTTTCATTGATATGAAAAAGCACTGCATTTATCTACCCTCACCACACACTCCAGAAAAGTGCCTGCCTCCTCATTACACCTTTAGGCAGTCTCTTCATGTCCCAGCATCCCCACAAGCTGATAACATCACAGTCTCATCTTTCTTTTTCCCTATAGGTATTAAGTTCCTGTAACTCAAGCCAGAAGTTTAAAGGAATAGAACTCCCAAGTCTTTTCTTCACTCCTATACAGGAAAGAACCCAGCAAACTGCTTCTCCAATAAGCTGCCCGCCGTGCTCACCCTCTATATTAGGTTATTTATTTATTAAAATCTAGAATCCTGTGCCTGTCTCCTCGGCCAAGAGTGTGGTTGCTGTCCTGAGGGCTGTGAGAGCCGCAGGGGACAGGCTGAGGAAGGAAAGAAATGGGGTTCCCGGTGCATCTTTGGCATCATTCCCCATTGACTCGGAATTCTCAGCGCTGGTCATCATTCTCTAGTCCAGGCTTGGGAGTTCGTCTGTGGATTCCAGACTCCTTGTTTCCTGGGGTTTTCTGGAATAAATTTTTAGCAGCTGCCTTTCTCAGCTTTGGCCCTTCCCCAGGTGAGGCCTTTTGGAAGCCATTGAGTTAACACGGCCTGGGTTCCCAGCCTTGACCCTCACTATCACTGCCTTCTTTATAAAATGGCTGGGAAGGAAGGAGTGTTGTGTCTTTGGCAAACTGCACCGAGATCTCAGCTGTGCCTGTGCTTCCTGGGAGTCTCCTTCCTTACCCAGGACTGCTTTTCTTCCCCTTGAATATTTATGTCCATTTTAACACTTTCAGGTTCCAAGAGGAGCGTGCCTCTACTATTTCCTCAGCAGCTCTGATGTTTGTCAGACATTTGTTTTGCCGTCTTTCTAACCCACTTAGCCTCTGCTCAGGAAGTGAGGGCCAGCCCTGCTGGGGCCCATAATTTTACTTCCTTGTCATTTAACTGGATAGTTTCCCTGGAAGCCCCGTCCAGATTGGCACTATCTCAGAAAAAAGGAGGCTTGTTGTGAAACACTGCTTCCTGAAACTTCCTTCAATTGCCTAAAACTCCTTCTAAAGCTGAGCAGGAAGTGGCTTACTTTCCAAGGGACCTGGGAGAGCAGGGCTTCAGAAATGTAACCCACAGCTCAGCACCCTAAAGAAGCAGAATATATTTATTTGTCTCCTGGGAACGGCTTTGAAGCTTGACTGGCTAAGCTATACAGGGAAGACACTGTAAACTGAATCCATGTGATCACAGCTAGGTTGATTAATTTGAACCTCATCAAATATTCATCCCTTTGGCCATTGCCATTGATGAAACTGAGATCTAATGTCTCTGCAATTTGGTCTGTTGTCTTTCTTCTCTGCTGGGATATCGCTCTATGTTCTGCCCTTTTCCATCTTGGGATTCTGTGTTGTGGAGGTAGTTTCTTAAGTAAACTCCGAAATTACAAAAAAAAAGGAATATGAGCAGTCTGAAATGCTGTGTCCCACCTAAGAGCTGAATTCCTTCTGGAGACTGAGCTATTAGTCTCAAGGGTTCCACTGGGACCAGATTAGTTCCAAGAGGTAAAGTCTGGAGTGGCCCTGGTATCTGGAATGAAGTGAGTCCTTTTTCCCTCTGTCAACCCTGTTTAACACCCTCAGTTTTCTTTGTTTGTTTTTCTGTTTTTTCCCCTTATCCTGGTCTGCCTCAAAGTCTCAAGACTAGGGTGACTCAAGGAAACACCGCACCACCCAGGATCACCATAACCTTCCCAACCTAATTCTGCCCTCCGATTTCTACCTTCTCTAACTTCTCCTGGTCTTCACATATACCCACAAAGCAAGTCTGGAAATGACCTTCCTTTTGGAGGTAGGAAGGTAGACCTTAGGGAAATGGCTATTTGCCTCATTAAATAGTATAGTCTTAACCCATAAAATCTCGTTCCTCAGAGGCCATGTGTCTTAGCAAATACTGGAAAAATGCCACATACGTGGCTATATTTTTTTCATGGAGAAGATCATAAATGTTGAAAATTCCACTAGGCCATTCAGTTCTTCCTTTTGCCTACCCAGTTCTGGCTTTTGTATTAATTAACTGGATTAATTGCAGAAGATTCAAAAGATGAGATTTGTATCTCATCTTATATCCAGAGATGATTGCATTAAGCAGATATCTGGACCCCAGCCTATTATGTTCCTAAGCCAAAAGTCATAACCTGTTGTTTCTCAGCAAAGCCTGGCAGCTGCCTGTGGAACCCACAAGCATGTGCTGATCCTGTCAGCGCACATTCCGCCTTGCCATGGTGAAGAGACCATTCCACATGACAAAGGAGCCACACTGGGCTTCTAGATTAGGTTGCCCATGTTGCTGCCCATGGTGAGGTGTTTGCCTCTGAGTTTCAGATGACCACTAGTCCTTTCTTTCTGGGGACTCTGTCATAACCATTAATGAGAAGGAGGTCCAGGCCTCCTAAGTATTTGGGTTCTATTTTGGTGTTGGAATTTGGTCATTATTCTTTCTGCGCAGGTAATCAGAACAAAAGTGTCTTCTTCCCTCACTTAGATGCATCCTGGGTATCTGGATGCATCTTAAGCTCTCACCTTAAATGCATTTGTAGGTATCTGGAAGCCTGAGAAAGAAGACCAATGATCTCTTTATATGTGGCCCTGGCTTGTGAGATCTTACCATTTTCTCTGCAATGAATTGTGCTAGTTTTCAAGGATTTTTTTTTTTTTTTTTTGCCTTCTTAATAGAAATATTTTCTTTTTCTCATTCAAAAAAAAAAAAAGTATCTGGTCTACTTTCCCTCTGCCCTCCTGGCTCCTAATCCTCTCCTCCTATATGAGCACGGCTCCCTGTGGCCATGGCTCCCCACGGCCACATGCTCCTATGAAGCTTTTCTGCTGCTTGGCTTTTCTCTAAACAGATCTGAAATTGCTGCTCCTGTGGTTTTCTCCAAATTAACTTTGTCATGGTTTTAAAAAAAAGAAATCAAAATGCATTATTGCATTAAGCTTTTTTAATAAAGGAAAATTACAGAAAAAAATAGGCAACACCAGCAAATTATATGTGGACAAGTTCTAAACTATATATACATATATATATATATATAATCATCTAGTTCTCATTGTCATCTTACTGAAAGGAAATAAAACCTCTAATGATTGCCATTTCTGAGAGGCTCTTGGAAATCTTTATGTCTAAGTGATTGTATTAGATCAGCAATAATGAATATGTAATCTCAAAAGATAAATAAAATATTCTTAAAATGGATTCTGGTACTGAGAGTATTCCTTCTTCAGTAAACTAGGAATTCAGAGATGAGAGAGGTTTCTGGGCAGCAGGCTAGAGAGCCCACTCTAGCACAAGGATATGAAAAGCTGAAGCACCTACCAATAGGTGGCCTTATCCTTGAGTCCTTTATCCCGTGGTGGATCACTCCAGTCATAAATGTCACCCGCCCCCCACTGCCCATCCTGTTATGTGTATAAAGAACCTGCTTTCTTGGAGCCACCACTCTGGGGAGTTGAGACATATAGGCTTAAGGCAGAGAAACTAAATAAAGCGCGGTTCTTGGTTTCCCCAAGCCCTCTCTGTGCTGCCCTTAGCTGGAGAGCACAGAAAGGCAGCATCCTATGGTTTGGGACCAAAAGACACTCACTAGAGAATCTGACTACTGCCTCTAACCAAAGAGAAGAAAGGAATCCAGCAGAAAATCGTCTATAAGTCAGGTTTTGCCTGACTAAATCATAACCAGAGGATCAGTCCAGCTACTTGTTCTTATTTTGAGAATAACCACTAAAGATAGCCACTTTCTTTACTTGACAACCTAGTTCTACATCCTGTATGCAAGATGGTTTCTTCTTTATCAGAATCTCATGCCTCTGTGACCTCTGTATCTAAACTAAGGGCCATGGGGCTGGATAAACCATCTTGCTACTCTACTGGGAGTTAAGAGAACAAACAGTTGGATTCATCCCCTGGTTATGATTTAGTCAGGTAAAACCTGCCTTAGAGACAATTCTCTGCCACATTCCTTTCTTCTCCTTGGCTAGATATAGTAGTAAGGTAATTGGTAATGGCTCAAAGCTGACCCTTTCTCAAAGCAGATGCAGCTGCTTAGCAGTGGAGCCTGTGAGCCAGCTATAGGGTTTGCTCTGCTGTAGCAAGGTTTGACTCTTTTGTGAAAGATGGAAACTTGAGTGCCTTGGTCTTAGTTTCAGGTTCACAGGGTCCTTCCAGGCTACCCACTGCAGTGCAGTTTCTCTATCTTGTAGTATTGTGGAAAGAGCTTGACCAACTCTTACCATTTACAAGTTGTGTGACTCAGCCAAATTACTTGAGCCTCGGTTTTCTTGCCTGTCAAATGGCTAATGTTTATCTCCTAAAGATTTAATGACCTGATTTCACTATAGGTCATGAAATACTGCTTAAAGACCCAGCAGACACTCAGACACCTAACTAGTATAAATACCAATTCCTTGTCTCAGTCTAGGGCCCTACAGCCACAATTGCCTTATTATAGCCACATGTGTTCTTAATGGAGCAAAGAGGGTATTCTGTCCTTTTCCTACTATTTTATCCTGGCTGCCCGATATCCTCAAAGCTAGGTATTTTAAGACTTCCTGCAATCTTATTTTTAAGCTTTTTCAGCGCTGGGTGTTATCTATTTAATCACAAATCTGACCTCTGAATTAAAGTGGAGTGCTTATGGGGGAAATGGACATGTTTGGTCCTTTAACTATACCTATTTATACCTCTTTCTAGCCCTCTGCCAGCAGCCTCACAATACCTAAGTTTGGGGACAGGGAAAGTGGTAATGTAGTTTTAAAACTAGCACAGGAGCCATCTCTGCAAGATGTATACCAGCCCCTAATTAGCTCCAAGGCATATTTATGGTCACCTCTGTGATCAATGATGTTGATGGGTATCACTTCTCTTGACAAATAAGCTAAAAGAAATAGAGTGTGTGCCAATTCTGTGGCCTACAGTTTCAGTTTTAAGTTAATCTCTGGTTCCTTGTTACTTCTTCCAGTAGTTGTTTCCAGATATCTTTCTCCTTATGATAAGCTCTAGAAGTCTGGGCCTCTAATGATCAGATAGATGTCTGATCTTCACTGTCTTCCCATTCGACTGCAATGTGGAAAAGACACTGGATTGATGTCTCTCCCCATGTTGATTCTTTATAATCTCCATAGCACCATTTTTTAAAACCCCATCTCCCAAAGTGAAGCCAGATGGAGCTCTAGGCTCCGCAAATGGCTTTACAGAGAGGCCAGAGGGGACCTGACCCCTGTCCTCA
This sequence comes from Antilocapra americana, assembly GCA_007570785.1. Taxonomy (NCBI): domain Eukaryota; kingdom Metazoa; phylum Chordata; class Mammalia; order Artiodactyla; family Antilocapridae; genus Antilocapra; species Antilocapra americana. Next base: position 687,934 of record ML664205.1, read on the forward strand.
ATTCTACTCCCAGTTGAAGATGACTCTGCTCCCTTTGCTCTCAAGATAGGTTGGAAAATGAACGCAGACTCCAAAGGGACCACTCCTGTCTGCTATCACTATTGGGGATCCTGCTGATTGACTAGACTCAAAAGAATATGAAGTTCTGGGCTTGTCAGTCCTAGAGCTCTGACTGCTTAGGAGGAGAGGTACAGGGAAGAGGGAAGGTAGAAAAATTAATTCTTTTATTAAGAAGCCCCAATGGGCTGTGCTGTGGCAGGCCTACCACACTGAAGCAGTGATGAGCTAAGCGTGGGTTGTGAATTTTAAAGCAGAGTATGACTCTCTTAGAGCTTAACAAAATTTTACCCTGAAAAAAAAAATCCAAAATCAAGTAGTTTAGGCCTTGAGCCAGAGACTTTCTTGGAAATTCATATCAATTCAATTCTGTTTAAACCAGTGGATCTCAACCACAGATTTTGCCCCTCAGGGGACATCTTGCAGTATCTGGAGACATTTTTGGTTGTCACAAGTAGGGGGAGGGTCCTGCTGGCATCTTGTGAAAAGAGGCCAGGGATTGTGCTAAGCATTTTACAACCCACAGGACAGCCCCCCACAACAAGACATTGTTCGGTTGATAGTACAGAGGAAAGCCTGTGTTAAACACAGAAGTGAGCAAACACAGATGAACAAAAGCTACTCTCAAAGAGCTTATATCCAGGTTGAGGTGGGTGGGAGGTGGGGAGAAGAAAGGAAAATTATGAGTGGGAAGAGTAAGGAGATATTGGAGACCAGGGAGAGAAAGGAACTCAGAAAGCTCCAAGGAGTGCTCTGTCTCAACTCTGCCTGGATCTGTCACTTACTAATTAGCAGAAGAAAGTGTGAAGGAGAGAAATGATGCAAGAAGGGAGATAATTCCTTTTGGCCCCTCACTTTGGGGATATAGTAGAAAATATGAGGATTGTGGGTCCAGCCAGACTCGACTGACACTAGCACAGCCTCGGAGAAGGCAATGGCAACCCAGTCCAGGACTCTTGCCTGGAGAATCCCACGGACGGAGGAGCCTGGTAGGATGCAGTCCATGGGGTCACGAAGAGTCGGACACAACTGAGTGACTTCACTTTCACTTTTCACTTTCATGCCTTGAAAAAGGAAATGGCAACTCACTCTAGAGTTCTTGCCTGGAGCATCCCAGGGACGGAAGAGCCTGGTAGGCTGCCATCTGAGGGGTCACACTGAGTCGGACACGAGTGAAGCGACTTAGCAGCAGTAGCACAGCCTGAATGGGTTGAGGAGGGTCAAAAGGTAGACTCTCTGGAAGAGGAGGTGATGACTAAACAATTTTTAAGGAAGAAGTTAGCCAAGAGAAGAGCAGTTTCCTCCAGTGAGAGACACTGAAACAAGATAAAATATGATACCTTGGGAACTGCACTGTGCTTAGTCTCTCAGTTGTGTCCAACTCTTTGTGACACAGGCTCCTGTGTCCATGGGGATTCTCCAGGCAAGAATACTGGAGTGGGTTGCCATGCCCTCCTCCAGGGCATCTTCCCAATCCAAGGATCAAACCCAGGTCTCCTGCATTGCAGGTGGATTCTTTACCATCTGAGCACCAGGGAAGCCTGAGAATACTGGAGTGGGTAGACTGTCCCTTCTCTACGGGACCTTTCTGACCCAGGGATCGAACCAGGGTCTCCTGCATTGCAGGCGGATTCTTTACAAGCTCTGGTCGCAGCTTAGTCTCTGAGAGTCCTGGTTTCTTTATCAGTAGTATTGGATTAATGAAAACAGCCTGTCAGAGAGATATGATAGATCTGCTGAGAGTCAAGTGTGATGTCTGGAACATAGTGGCAGTTCAACAACCCCCCCTCCACCAATTCCACCCATTCTCCTCTGGCTGCTCATTTGGGGCTTCTATCACCATCCCAGATTGCATACATATTTACAATAAGATGCTTTTTAGGTAAATTCTAGAGCGGGCAAATCACACAGCCTCATCTGCCCCAGGTAACAGCCCTTGGGAAGGATCCTAGAATGAAGGGAAAGACTAGGGAACAGGTTGGGGTAGGGGCTTTTTCTCCAATCAACATTTACTCCCTAGCTCACACCAGGAGAAAGATACCCCCCCTTCAGCTGAGAAAGGCAGATGGCCAGGAATAACTCGGTAAGGCACCAGAAATTTCAGTAAAGTGAAAATGCTCCCCCCCATCCCTCAACCCCCAGTCTCCCAGTCAAGCCCTCACTCCAAGTGGCATGAGTTCGCCTGAGAGACTCCCTCGTTTCCTGCAGTATCCTTGACCAACCATTGGTGCCATCCATCCGCTTAGACTGCAGCGGGATTTGGGACGTATTCAGGAACCAGGATTGGAGGGGCAGAGGTCTGTGATACTGGGGAAACTGACACTGCAGTGGAGCAGGAACCGGAGACTAGAGCTCCCCGAAAAGGTCTGTATTTGGAAGGACGTGGGGGCTGAGGGACACCGAGTGAGAAGTAGAGCTAACCTGCTAAAGCGCAAGGACCAGGATTTGGGAGGTGGAGCTGAGAACAGACCCAGGAGTGTCAGGCTTACCAGTAACGCCGCAGGACCGAAGAAAAACGGTGAGGGGGGGAGAAAAATCCCTTGAATGAGCCCCCAGCCCCGACCACCACCAAGTCCCGCTCTGCGAGGTGTAACAGCCAATCACGCTGTGGGGCGGGGCTGCGGATGACGGTCGCAGCCAATCGTTGTGGAGGGGGCGGGGCCGGGCTCCCAGCGCGCGGCGGCGGCGGGGTCGCCCGGGGCAGAAAGCGCAAAGGGGAGCTGCTGACGGGAGCGGCATGGAGGACCCCGCGGCGCCCGGGGCTGGGAGCCCGCCAACCAATGGCAACGGCAACGGCGGCGGGAAAGGGAAGCCGGCGGCGCCTAAGGGCCGGGAAGCGTTCAGAAGCCAACGGCGGGAGTCGGAGGTGAGGAGCCCCGAGGGCTTTCAGTTGGGGCCGGGAGACACCAGGGGCTGGAAGCGGTGGCCGAGGTGCTTCGGCCGCGTCCCGCTCCGCCGCCCGGAGCCCCCGGCGCGCCCTGAGCCGCCCCTCAAAGCGGGCACCTGCGGGGCCAGCCGCAGCCTGAACTCCGGGCTTTGCAGCCGCTGACCCTCTCCGCCGGTCTCCTGCTGCGGGTCGGGGGCTTCCCGGCCCTCTAGCCTCCTCTTTGGGGGAGCGAAGATAGAGCGTGATAGCCAGTGTCTCAGATACTTTCAGATATTTATCTCGCTTCATCTCTGTAGCCCCCTGAAGTGGGAATTCGTCAGGCTGGTTCACAGCGGAGGGAACAGGCGCGGAGTGGTGAAGGCACTGGCCTGAGGGGTGGGAGGCCAGATCCCCGCCGCAGTGAAGGGAGGCCGCCGCCCTCCGACTCCGAGGCTCCCCGCGCCGGTCAGCGGAGCCGCGGGCTTCTGCCCTTCCCGTTACCCCCGTGTGCTGGCTGGCCCCGGAGGGAGCGCTTTCCATGGGATCAGGACCCCTCTCTCGTAAGGGTTATAATGAGACAGGAGTCAGGCGGGCCAGTTCCGGAGCGAGTGGGTGGACAGACCTCAGGTTACAGACCCACAGATAGGAGTGTAAATGTTCTCTGTTCTTAAATCCTAACTAGGAGGATGAAGGGAGTGAATTAACATCACCTCTCCAACCCCCTTCATCCAGCCAGTTTCCATCAAGTAGCCACGAGTAGAACTGGATCTGAGCCGGGAATCAGAACAGACCACAAGATGTCAGAGGTGAAAGGGTCTGTAGAGATCACCTGGTTTCAGCCCTGGCTTTTACAGAAGTGGGAGATAGTAGTAGCTTGCCCAAGATAATACGTCCGGCACAGTGGCCAGGAGTACCAGGCTTTGGGGTCAATCAGACCAGGTTTTTGAGGTTTTGAATCCCAGTCCTGCCATCTACTCTCTGTTTAACTTCTGTCAAATTGCCAACCTCTGAGCTCCAGTTTCCTCAACTGTAAAATGAGGTTAATGCTACCTACCTCGGAAGGTTGTGATAAAATCAAAATGAGATAAATGGATGTGAAATGTTCGATTTAGTGCAGGCACAGTACATGTAGTTGGTTAGCGCATAGTAGCCCTTAGTACTATGTTTTCATCATCAAGGGACAGAACTGGTACTAGAAGCCAGGTCTTAGGCATCCCAGTCCATGGTTTACTATTTGAATTATATTTTAGTTCCAATGGGATTTCACAAATGCTTTCTATTTCGATACCGACAAGCATCCATTTTTTAGAGGAGAGAAGTGGAATTGGTAGATAGACTGGCCCGAAGTCACACCACCTTTCAGAGGCAGAGCTCAGCCATCCTGCCATACTAGGTCAAGGTTTTATGCATCGTGTCATCTCCCTCCCTGCCTCAGTATGCATCTGGTCTTCAGGGCACCCTGTGCCTCCTTCCCCTCCAGAGACCTCATTCTTGTTCAAATGGCTTTTTAGGAGGTGAGGTGAGGCGAGGGGAGGTGAGTCTTTCATTAATTCAGCAATTATTGAGTCCTCTCTATATGCCCAGCACCCTTTTAGGTGCTAGGGGTACAGCAGTAAACAAGATAAGGTCTTTGCCCTGTGGAGCTAACATTTCTTGTGGAGGTAGAGAGACAGACAATATGGGAGTGAGTAAAACAATTTCAGAATGATGTGTTCTGTGGTGAATTAAAACTCCTCTTGAACCAGGAGGCCCTTCCCTACCTATCAATCTGGTACTTTACTCTTGCCGGGATGTTCGGCTTTCCACCTGCACCGCCATTTGCCTCCTGATTGTCTGCAGGTGCGCTTTTCATGTGGTGGTCAACAACTGCAGTGATCCTCTCCATCCTAGCTCATTGCCTGCCCAAACCGTTGTCTGCTGGTTGGAAATAAGAGCTTTCCTTCACCTCCTGCTGCAGCAGGAGAGCCGTGCTTACCTGTCAGTATATCCCCTGTCGCCACAAAACCCGGATACCACACTCTGCTTGGCTCTCAGAAAGATGACCATCTGCTTCTCCTTCCTTCCCTGCTTTCGCATACCTGTGGAAGACAGTCCTGGGGGAGATGATTTTCTCTCCTCTCTAGAGCTTTAAGAATTACCTGAAGAGAATTACTGTTGGCACAGGAGAGCCTCGTACATCACTGTGTTTATAGGGGCACCATTGACCTACCCTTTCCCAGTGGCTTAGTGTATAGATATCCTAACTTTTAAAGGAAGCTAGAGAATGATTGTTTGCTTCATAAAAAGATTCTTAACCTAACCAAAGGATTCATTTCAGGCCTCTTACAACCAGATTCCTTGGTTTAATTGGGTCCCAAAGACCTTGACAAAGTTTAACTGGTTTGTAGCAAAATGAGGAAAATTTAAGACACTGAGGTAAGTTTACCATAAAATGTAATTCAATACATTAAATTTAACCTGGTGGTTCAGACTGTAAAGCTTGTTGCTTACAATGCAGGAAACCTGGGTTCTATCCCTGGGTTGGGAAGATACTCTGGAGAAGGAAATGGTAAACCACTTCAGTACTCTTATCTGGAAAATACCATGGACGGAGGGAGCTTGGTAGGCTACAGTCCATGGGGTCGCAAAGAGTTGGACGTGACTGAGCAACTTCACTTTTACTTTTCGCTTTCATGTAATTTAAAACGATGTTTTTTCAAACTGTAGGGAGTAACCTGTGAGTTGAGACCAATTTTTTTTTAAAGAAGTAGAAAAATAGGAAATACTAGTGTATCGAATATAGTAGTGGTAAATATTTTGTTAATCTTTTGTTCCAGTTTTGTGTGTGTTGGGACATGATGTAAAATTTACTTATGCTTTGACTTACAGTCAAAAAAGCTTGAAAAACACTGCTTTTAATGACTCATGCTGATATTTTGACCTTTCCATTTTTGGGGTATTAAACTGTTTTTTTAAAAATATATATATGTATTTTAGGAGATTTTTTAAAGTTTCTGCTTAGGAAAATAAAACATCAGAAATCTTATGTCATTCCCCACTGTCTACCTTTTTTTCTTATTGATCTCTGTAATCCAGAAGTTTGGAACTCTGTGCTGTAGCAGATTTAAACACAAATCGCCTTTTTGGAAGTGTAAGTTGCCAAAGTGGTTTTGGAAAACAACTTAACATGTACAAAGAGCCATACAAATATTAAAAAGATTTGATGCATTAATTGCCTTTATAAGAATCTGTCTTTAGAGAAGATCATAAATATGAAAAAATGTATACATGTATTACAGGTACATGTAAAGAAAAAAACAAATGTTTAACAGTAGAGAATTGATTAAGTAATCCAGTAGAAATCTGTCCACTTAACTGCTTGTTTATTTATTTTTAATTGATTCTTTTTGATTTTTGGCCATGCCGTGCGGCTTGCAGAATCTCAGTTCCCTGACCAGGAATTGAACCTGGATGGTGACAATGAAACTGCTAAATCCTAACCACTAGGCTATCAGGGAACTCCTCACTGCTGTACAAAGGGCAAGTTATAATAATATGAGAAAAATGCCTTTATAATATTAAAATTGTAAGCAGAATAAGTAAAATTCTAAGTGGAGTGACCGTCTACATAGTGCTACCAAGTGCTGGCTGGTGTGCTAAATGCTTTTCCTGTATTAACTCATTTTAGTTCTTACCATGACCCTATCAGTTATCCTTGTTTTACAGATGAGGAAACTGTCATTTTCCAACAATTGTCTGATACCAATTCAGTTCTGACAGTAACTGTAGTTAGCACAGAGCCCACAGGTTAAGGGTCAGGTGCTAGCCACAGTGGGATCCCCAAACTACCTGCACTTCTACTTGGCCAACTACAAATTCAGGGATCACCATGACCGTCCCTCTCAGGTTGCTAAAGCAACTCACAGAACTCAGGAAAGTGCTATGTTAATGCCTACAATTTTATTATAAAGGGTACAACTCAGGAACAACCTAATGAAAAGAGGCACAGGACAAGGTATGGAGGTGGAGTGGTACAGAATTTCCATACCCTCTCTGGTGCATTACCCTCCTAGCACATTGGTGTGCCCAAACTACATTGTTTCAGGGTCTTTTTTTTTTTTCCATCATCAAGTTTTCTGTTTTATTTAAGATTTTCGTTTTAATTCTGAAGAAAGAGGTACATTTCCTTTTTTTTTCTTTTTCTTTTTAGTTTTAGCATCAGGTTATAACCAGGTTTCTGTTTTCTTTTCTCCTGACATTTCAATACTGCACAAACATCCAGAAACTACAGGGTTAAGTAAAAGCTGCAGGCAAGGAGGTTGGAGATTTGCTCCTGATGGTGATCAGATGGCCCCAGAGCAGAACTATCTCTGAGTGCCCTTAGTCAGGTGAATTTACTGTAAAAAGATTCTGACAGGAGAAAGGTTGACAAAATCACTTATGTTTCAGGGTTTTTATATGAAGTTTGGTTACCTAGGCCTGGTTGGTTAAACCATTGGCCACCTGATTAAACTCAGTCTCCAGTCTTTTCCCCTCTTTGGAGCCCCTTTTTTGAAACTCTCACTGTGACTACCTCATTAGTATAAACTCAAGTATGGTTGACAGGGGTGAATAACAGACACTCCCACCACTCAGAAAATTCCAGAGGTTTTAGGAGCTCTGTACCAGGAAGTGATCTGTGGGGGCGAAGATCAAGGATATCTTTTATACCACACTGAGGCACAAAGAGCTTAAATAACTTGTTCAAGATCACATAATATATAACAGAGTATGTGATAAGAGGTGAGATTCAACATTTTAAAAATTCATGTTTGTTAATATATTGGTAGGTAATACCCCAAAATGTTTAAAGAGATTAGGAGGGAGGATTATATTAAAAATACTTTTTAAATGGGATTATAGATTTATACATACAACGTCATAGACAATCTAGCCTTTAATACAGTTTGAGGTAGAAATGCTGCCTTATTTGACAGTCCTAAAATTGCATAATATTGGAGCCGAAGGACCTCTTTTTATAGATGAGGAACTGTGATCCATAGAATGATCTCAAAATCATACAGTGGGTTAATGACAGAGAGCTGAAGTCAGAATCCAGTTTACCTGTTTGGTTTTCATCTGTCTTGTCTTTCTAGAGATCAGCTAGATGTTCTTCAGTTCTGTGTTTATGTAGATCAGATATGGGTACAGACTGTAGCTTTCATATCTGTTCATGATCCTGGGCCTTTGCCCAGAGTTTCAGATTCTTTATAGGAATCTTCAGCCCAACCCTGCACTGAGCTTCTAGCTTTGGCTTGGGGTGGGGGTGGGGGGGTATTTCCTGACTGAAAGGCCCAGATAGGACTCTTCTAGTTATCTTCTTGATCTAACCTTGGCCTCCAAGAGAGGAAGAAGATGAAATGAGGGTATAAGCTCCTTTTGGTTAACCCTTTTCCCCAGTTACCACAAAGATTTCTCCATTACAGGGCTCTGTGGACTGCCCCACCCTGGAATTTGAGTATGGAGACGCAGATGGGCACGCAGCAGAGTTGTCAGGTAGGAGGCAGATGGGTCTCTGTAGAGTGGAAGGATGGCCAGGAGGAGAGCAAAGATGCCTGTGATGTCCCCTGGCAGCTTGTCTGTTCTCAGCAAGAAGTGACTATAGAACAAAGTTTGTTCTCCACATTCCCATTTCTCTCCAGCCTCCAGTGGTAAATCTCTCTTTGTTTGCTTTCACATTTCTTTCTGTGAATGCTTCTTGGCTGTGTATGGTATTCTCCATTCTTCATTCTATCACTCTTTTCTGCTCACTCTTCTTAATTTTCTTTTGGTATACTTTCAAATCTGTTTTATCTCCACTGTCTCCACATTTCTCCTTTCTTTGTCTTCCTGTATTCACCCCATCTTTGTGTGCCCCCTTCTTTCTGCCACCCTCTCCATTTCTTTCCCATTCCATCTCTCTGTCCTTTTCTCCCTCCATCTTGCCCCCTTCCTCTAATACCTGCCTCTTACTAAAGTCTCAGCAATGTCTAAAGAAAACCTCTATAGACAACTGGCCAGCTGAGCAAGGCTGGACATGTCACCTGTATCCATCATAGTGGAGTTCTGTTTCGATGTTTCTGAGCTGGAGCTAAGTGATCACATTCTTCTTTCAATGCTGGGCTGCTTCTCTCTGCCTGGATTTTTACCTTAAGCTAAACATGATCTCCCTGCGTTAAGGGCCTCCATGTTACACATGCTATAAATGCCAGTTATTAATAAAGAAGCTTTGGGTAGAAATGGTGAGAAAGTTAAATATTCTGTCACATAGAAGTGACAGTTTAAGACATGCTTTTTCAGAGAAAAGAGACACTTTGAAAAAGTTCTCGTGAATAAGAATAGGGAACAAATTTTGTGATGAGTGACAGAAATAGAGAGCTAAGTTTAATAACCAACAAGGGATTAGAATCCAGAATATGAATACACAGAAAGAGAGAAATCCAATAGAGACAATAGATAAATGGTCAGAGAATATGAATAGGAATTCACAGAATAGAAAACCATATGGTCAATAAATATATGAAAAGATATTCAATTATGTTAGAAAATAGGGAAAAGCAAAATGATGAGGTATTATTCAGCAATCATCAGGGACTTCCCTGGTGGTCCAGTGACTAAGACTCCAAGTTCCCAATGCAGGAGAGCCAGGTTTGCTCCCTGGTCAGGGAACTAGATCCCACATGCCACAAGTAAGACTTGGCACAGCAAAAAAAAAAAAATCATCAGATGCAAAATTTAAAAGTCTGGGGATGGTAAGGGTGCAGAGAAGTGAGTATTTTTTATACATTTTATACATTGTTTGGCATGTAGGAACAGAGTATAAAATTGGAAAGCAGTTTTGGTCATATCTATCAAAGTTGAATTCACAAATAATATGACCCAACAACTCTGGTACACTTTAAAGAAACTCTTGGGCCCAAGAAAACACTTAAAAAGATGTTTATTGTCATCATTGGGAACAATTGAAAACAATTTAGGGGAATGGATAAACTGCAGTATATCAATATATTAGCTACTAAATAATTATTAAAATAATTGATCTGTATTAGTATGCTTCAGTGTCAATAAATATTAGAAACATACTGAGGGGTAGAAGAAACAGTGACAAAATAATTTATACATGCATCCAAAAAACCTTAATACCTAATACTGATTCATGTTGATACACGGCAGAAACCATCACAATATTGTAAAGTAATTATCCTCTAACTTAAAAAATAAATGCATTGTTATGAGAATAAACAACTAGAAACTAGGGGGAAAAAACCACTTAAACACACAAGTCTAAAGATGTCTCTAGAAGTCTACTTGCACACTTGATTGAGAACCGTGTCAGTTAAATGAATGGATCTGTTCATCACACTGCTTTTCATGTAAAATATTGAAAAAGTTAATAAAAAATGCTCCTAAGGAAAAATAAGAACAATCGTAAGGAAAAAATAATTCATACAATATGAATATTGTATTTAAAGCTTGGATAAAAGCTTTAAAAACAGAACAATGTCATGTGTTGTTGACAGGCATGTACACATATACTAAAAGTATAAAAATAGGCATGTGAAGCATACACACCAGTTTCATCGTAGTGGTTATCTCTAGAGAGGGAAATAAGACCAAGGAGGAAGAGGGACTTTAGATGTCTGAAACAGATATGACAAGTTTTAACACTTGTTTAATCTGAAAAGATAAACACAGTGTCTTTTATGCATTCTATATTTACCTATAGTGTATGAAAGTTCATGATCTAAAATTTAAAAATAAGACAAAAGCAAAGGTCAGTACTTAAGAGCCTTTCTCCCTTTTTTGAGTGGGTTTGTGCCCTACTCTTAAAAAATATAAATCTAGATTACTCAATAATGACTGAAGAATTTCACAATCAGAGCTGAGATTTGCTTCTGATCACTCTAGGACTCTGGAACTCAGAATGCAAAAGCCCTGGCTCCCAGACAGGGTATTTCTTGACCAATAAGACAGCCGGCTGGAACATAAGTGAATGTCTCTTGCTTTGTGAACTATCTGTGACCTAGTTAAATTTCCAGCCAGGATCTTAGGGAACAGAGTTTTGAGAAAGCACCTCTTGACTTAATGACTATTTCTTCATCCTCTGTATGACAAGAGTACTGATGAAATATTCTGATGCGAGTGTGTATAGGAAGGAATTTTTTTTTCTCCCTCAAAAGCTCTCTGCATTTTGTATTGAGAGGCTGTTGTCAGCAAAGATTTTCACTAAATTTTCCTGGGCACAGGCAGCCCTTTGACAATCAAAGCTGCTTGTACATGGTTTGATGCTGTTTCTGCCCAGGTGGCCATGGCCAGGAATGTAAACTTCTATACCTTTCGAGGAAACTCCACAGGGAGAGAATGAACTGGCTCCAACCCCAAAGAGCCCTCTAATATTTACATCCTCTCCAGCCCTCACCCTAGCTCCTTGAATAGCATAAGGATCTGGCATCTACATTTCAGGAGTTGTCCGCTTTTTCCCTAGAGACAAGATAGTTCCAGTCTAGCTTGACAAGCAGAAGAGGATGCAGCCCTGAGAAACAGAAGTGATGACATTAAGCCTTCTCTGTCCCAGCCCTCCTCCTTGCCCTCAGCAAATGTCGAAGGCTGCCTTCTCTGCTGTAGCAGCCAGCTGGCAGGAGGAGGACAGGTTTGATGCTTTAATCACCCAGGGACACAAGTGGCTATTTTTAACCTCCGAAAAGGAGGAAGCTGGCTCTGGATTGAATTGGACACAGGAACGTGTTGGAAGCTTTAGCTCTTTCGTGCCACTGTCCCCATCCCAGGCCCCTTCTGTAAAGATCTGCTAAATGTTTGTGATTCTGTCCTATCTTTCCTGCCACAGAATTGTACAGCTACACCGAAAACCCAGAATTTACCACTAACAGGAGGTGCTTTGAAGAGGATTTCAAGACTCAAGGTGATCCCAGATCCTTATTCATTGAGATCTGCTCTTTCTCTCCGTGATATCCCAGGCTGATCTAGAAAAAGCCTAAAATAAAGTATGATCCTTCTTCATCCTCTCCACAGCCATATAATTTCTCTATTCCTTCTTGCATATGGGTTTTCTATGTGCAAGAGTTTTCTATATCAAATAGAGAAGTCACAGAACTTTCTATATCAAGTTTTCACAGAGTTTTCTATATCAAGTAGAGAAGTCACAGAGTGGAAGCAAGAGAAGCCTGAGCTGGGGCTTTTTCTCTGATGTCGAAGTTGTAAGGAGGTGGGGCTAGACTGCTGTCCTGTTGCCTAGTAACCTTGTGCCCAGCCTAGTCTTTGACCTTAGCGTTCAACGCGTCTCCACTCTCCCTCACTCCCGATATCATCAGGAGTAATAATTTCATGCGCCCACACTGTGACCCACTCCGACCTCCATTTCCTTACTTGGTCAGTGTCAATTCAGTGTTCAGCTTGGCACATGTGTGGTGAGTATCCATTTTGTGCCAGAGATGCAGAAGGCAGGAGTGGAGGTAAATCTATAGTATCTTCAAAGAGATTACAGTTAGATAGCAGAGGGGATATGTGTACATCATAAAACTGGCTGAGGCCAAGAGGAAAATGCGTAGTGTGATTAGAGAAGTAAAAGGTATCATGGGCAAGGCTTCTGGCTGGAGCATTAGTGGAAAAGAGGTGATTTTATAGTAAACTTGTAACCTTGTATAGGAACTGGATATGTAGAGAGATAGAGGGAAGTCCTTGAGGAAAAATAGAAAGATAGAGGGGGTGTGGAGGAAAATGAAGCTATAGAGTGGGTTCAGGCAAGAACATTTGGTTTATTTTCCCATTCCTTATTCTTTCTCAGCTAAGTAAAGCTGAGGGGAAGAATTTGTTGGTGGGGTCTGGCATTAGAGGTGCATACACTCTCAGAAGCCTTTCCAAGAAGGGGAGACAACAGCTGACACTGCATCTGTATGGCCTTCTGGCCCCAGTGCAGGGTGACGAGTGGCTGGAGTTGGAGGAAGATGCCCAGAAGGCCTATGTGATGGGACTCCTAGACCGGCTGGAGGTGGTCAGTAGGGAACGGAGACTGAAGGTGGCCCGAGCTGTACTCTACCTGGCCCAAGGTGAGCAGCCACCTTTGCCAGCTTGAGAGGGGTGGAGACTGGGGAGAGAGATGCTGGGAAAGCCAGGTCCCTGCCTCTCGAGGACGATCGTGTCATGTGCTAGGAGTAGCCTTGTACTTATGCGAAGAGGAGACAGTGGTAGATCCTGCTCTGGATCCCTTGGAATCAACCTTTATCTTTCCAGGCCTTCCAGGATTTCTTACAGGGTTCTTTTTTTTCTTAACCTGGGCTGTAATCATTTGTTGAGAGGGTCATTGTGGCCAGAGCTGACAGTGTACCACCACCAGCTGAGCATGGAACTTACTTTCTCTGGGTGTGGCCTGGCTCTGACAGGGGACGCAAGGAGGGATGCCACCAATTTACACATTGTTTCTCACTGGCATTTACATGGTCCAAGCCAACACAACAGAAGGAGAGGATGCTGTGAGTGATTTGTCACTGAGATGATCAGAGCTTGGTGAGATTAACTGATGAAAGCTTCCCAGAAGACACCTGTGAGCCAGGTGTTGGAAAGAGAAATGAGATAGCTTAGCTGGAGCAGTAAAAGAAAGCCCTGAGACCACAAATAAGAGGGCTGTTGGCAGAACCAACTGGTTAGAAGCTTAAAAAAAAACTAAAAAAAAAATCATAAAGGGAGAAGAAAGAGTGATATCTGGCGAAGGAAAGACTGTAGCAAACAAGGCAGTGCCAAGCCCTATCTCTTGGGTCTGGTGCCTTGGCCAAGTTCCAACTGCCAATCCCTTCATCTTTTTGCCTAAGGGCTTTCCATGTAGCCCGCAGAAGTACTGGGGAACTCATGTGCTCCCCTTATCCAGTGCATTCCTCAGCACCTGCCAGGAGTTAGTGGGTGAACAGCCCGACTGCCTCAAGCCCTCTTGGGTGGGATGACTCCAAGTTGTTTGTTTTATACTATTCTCCAGAGCTTCTCCCCACTTGGGATTGAATTCTTGACTGCCTACTCTTCCCTATGTCACTTCCCCACTTCTCTACTGATGGCTCCTGGGATCAGCTCGAAAATAAACTGCTTGCACTTGAATCCTTATCTCTGGACTTCCTTCTCAGGGAACTCACTTAAGACAGCCCACCTATGAGCACATTGGACCTCACCCTGCAGACCGCTTCTTCTCTCCCCTGCCTCATTCTGGGAAGTTCTGGGCGGCTCCTGGCCTACCTTTGTCCACCTGATTGTTGGATAGAGTGTTAGAAGATAGTCTTAAGATCATGGGGCAAGGTGAAAAGAACAGGGATAACCTCCTACCCCTCAACCTCCGTGGCCCTGTCTGGTCCTTTAGGCACTTTTGGGGAATGTGACTCAGAGGTCGATGTGCTCCACTGGTCCAGATACAACTGCTTCCTGCTCTATCAGATGGGGACCTTCTCGGCCTTCCTGGAGCTACTCCACATGGAAATCGAGTGAGAAGCCTTCGGGGAGGGCTGGCCACCCCCTTCCTTGAAGGTTGCCTCAAGTCCTAAGCTGGTTCCCTCACTGTAGAGCCTTCTTTTTTCACACTTCAGTCCAGAGTCCACTGACAGTTCCCCTCCACCAGCCATGCTCTCTGGTAGTCTCTCCTCCTCCCTGAGGCTGGGCTCAGCAGCAACTTCTGCCCCATGTACAGCTTCAGTACCAGGCTTCAGAGGTCTATCCTGTGTTGCTTTTTTATTCAGACACCTTCTCAGCTCGGCCTCCCTCTGGAATCCATGAAGAATACTGTTCTCCCTGAGAACATGACACAGGGACATGACCAGTTCCCATGGCTGTGCCCAGTTCTTTGCCCCATGGTTATAGCTTCAAAGGTGGCCTTATCTACTGCTCCCACTGTACTGACCCCCACATGTTGACTCCCTGATGGCTCAGACAGTAAAAAAATAAATCCACCTACAATGCAGGAGACTCGGGTTAGATCCCTGGGTCAGGAAGATCCCCTGGAGAAGGAAATGGCAACCCACTCCAATATTCTTGCCTGGAAAATCTCATGGACAGAGGAGTCTGGTGAGCTACGGTCCATGGGGTCGCAAAGAGTCAGACATGACTGAGCAACTAAGACTTCATATTGTCTCACCCTATCACTCAGATGTTTTAGATGGGGTTAATTCTCTTTATTATTCACCAAGCATTGTTTTGTGTCTAGCACAGTGCTAGACACGGTGGGGATTTTAAGACAAGTGAATATCATAGACCCTACCCTTTCTTGTCTTCACTGTAGATAAGGATTTGCTGAGGTAGTAGGAAGAATTCTATGGGCTCCTCTACCTTAAGCCAATTTCTTTAGCTACATGGACAGGGAATGGCAGGTACTCATGTTTGTGCATATGGTAAGAGTGGAATACAGAGAGTAAAGAGGCCTAATGCATTCCTGTTTTCTCCCTCGTCCCTGTGGCAGCAACAGCCAGGCCTGTAGCAGTGCTCTTCGGAAGCCAGCCATCTCCATTGCTGACAGCACAGAGCTCCGGTGAGTAGGGCTGCCCACAAGATTGGAACAGGGGGTCATTAGCAATGGGTAACCTTTGCCCAGATTTCAGATGCTCCCAGACCCCTAGAAGTTCCCAATTCCACTGGATTGGGCCCCCACAGAGACCATGCCTGAGGTCTCGGACCACGGATTGGAAACTGCCATGGGAACATCTTGTGACCCTTCTGTAACCGCAGGGTGCTGCTGAGTGTTCTGTACCTAATGGTGGAAAATATCCGCCTGGAGCGAGAGACAGACTCCTGTGGGTGGAAGACAGCCAGGGAGACCTTCCGCACCGAATTGAGTAAGAAGCGGCACGCAAGGAGCCTAGGGCGGACGGGAAGCATAGCATCTGCTCAGGAGGGACACACGAGTTTTCTTTTGTCTTCTTCTTTTTAAGAATTAACATCCCTTCTTTTAGGACAGAGATTCTTTGTGGCAGGCATGATGGCCTGGCTTGAATGCCCCTCTGTCTGTGAGCTAGGCCCACTCATATATCCTCTCTGTATTCTGTTTTCCTTTATTCCTATAAGTGGGAAGTCATCCCTCTCCCCTTCCATCACAAATCCCAAATGAAAAAATGAGGTGATTTACATTGAAAATATAAGTTGGTGTTGCCCTCAATCAGGGATGAGATATGAAGGCCTTTGAGATTTTTAAAAATACGTGTGTTGATGTGGGAAGGTGAGTTGTGATCTACAAAATGTTTGAGTTCCTCAGCCAGAAAGCATCTTTATTACTTTAAACTTCTGATTTGACATCTACCCCCAAGCATTTTACTTCCATGACCTCTCTTATCCTGCCCTTGGCCAGGGAGGGGGAGGGTGCAGGTTCCCCAAAGGGGATCTCTAAGCCTCCTTCTAAGAACCAAGTTCTCAAATTCTTTGCGAGGAGGTGAGTGCCTTCTTCAGTGTGTCCAGAAGCAGAGTTACAGGAACTGGGTTTCAGTGGCTTCATCTTCACTTTCTCACTTGCCTCTCTCCACATCTCCCAGGCTTCTCCACACATAATCAGGAGCCTTTTGCCCTTCTGCTTTTCTCTATGGTCACCAAGTTCTGCAGTGGCCTGGCTCCCCACTTCCCCATAAAGAAGGTCCTGCTTCTGCTCTGGAAAGTAGTCATGGTGAGTGGCTGATTCTCTCCCTCTCCCATCTGATCAGATAGGCAGTCCCTTCTGCCACTGCAGTTTTTTCTAGTCTGATTCCAGGAGGCTGGAGCTAGGCAGAATAACAGGGCAGCTGTTAGCCAGTGAAGGGGCAATAGGGCTGTCCTGGAGAAATCAGAGGTTCTGTTTCAGGGCAGGTTACCTATTTCTGTTGGACTGATGGGAGATGCCACTTTTCAAGGTGGGGTGTTATTGCACCTCTCCCTGATAGAGCTAATGTTTCATGGAAAGAACACTAGCTGAGAGGTGGGAGATCTGACTCTGTTGATACTGAGGAACCTTGGGCAATGCTCTGTGTCTCAGTTTCTCTAGCTGTAAAATGTAGGGTTTAGTGCCTGCTCTCTGTCCAGATAGAGGATATGCTTTCATAAAATGAAGTCCTTATAAGTGTGTGGTTGCAGTTTTGTTACTAGTTATTCAACCTGATTTTTTTCCCTTTGGCTCCCACCCCACAGAACTGGCTGAACAGCCTACCCTCCAGGACAGGCCTTGAGTGATTCTAGGGGTGTATAGTACTCCTTAAAAGGGGGTACATTTTCCTGTTTTTATCCCCCCGTTGAGGCCTTCAGTAGTCCCTTTCCTAATTTCTGGGGATGTTTCCAGCCCTGGGTCAGTAAATAATACTTTATTCTGACCCCGGAGCTCTAAGGGATAGTAGCCACCTCTGAGACTGGGCCCAGTGACCACATTCTTTTTGCCTTCTCCTGTTGTATTACTTCCTAATTAAGGAGGGGGTCTCGGGGACTGGAGGTTGTGACTCCTCTCATCCATACTTCCCTGACCTTGCTTTCTGATTTCCTTCCTCTCTTTGCTGCTCCTTTCCTGTTCAAACCAGTTTACCCTCGGTGGATTTGAGCATCTGCAGGCTCTCAAAGTACAGAAGAGGGCGGAGCTGGGCCTGCCTCCACTGGCGGAGGACAGTATCCAAGTGGTGAAGAGCATGCGGGCTGCTTCCCCGCCCTCCTACACCCTCGACCTGGGGGAATCTCAACTGGCACCTCCACCCTCCAAACTGCGAGGCCGCCGTGGTTCTCGAAGGGTATGGACTAAAGCAGACAGTGGTGTGTGGCACTGGCTGGCCACAGGTTGAGATTCTAAGCAGCTCTGGATATGTTAGGAAAGAGCAGTAAATGACTCTGTTGTCCTACCCCTGACCAGCCCTGTGACTAGCCTGAAATCTTGGAGCCTATACTTTGGCTTCTGTCCCCAAGCCCTGATGCGGTCCTCGCTGTCAAGATGTCACACTGTGATATCACTTCATAGATCCACATCTTACTAAGGATCATTGACCTACACCTCAGTGCCTGGAGTTCCCTAGCATGCTGAACAACAGTTGGAGTATAATCCTGGCCATAGGTACCTGGTAGAGGCACTTCATCATTTTCGTCTCAGTAAGAAGTTTTACTCTGAGCCAACCATGCTCTTCTTTTGCCTTGAAACCAGAGGCTTACATTTAAAGATGACTGTTTAGGGTTCTAGATAGTCTGCGTCCCTAGAAAGATCATGGGTACAACTTGCACTGAGACCTGGCCGTGCTCCCAAGAACTGGCCTACCTGATCTTCACCAACTACAGGTGATGGGTCCAGACAGTCACACCCAGTAATCTAGTCTACATTATATGCAGTGTGATATTTTTTAAACTTTATTTTTTTGTTTTACAAAGTAGTGCTTACTCATTATGGAAAATTTAGAACAAATATAAAAATGTGAAAAGGGAGGAAAAAAAAGTCACCCACAATCTCAACAACCAGAAGCAGTCACTGTTAACTTTTTGGCCTGTTTCTGTCCGGTCTTTTTTGTCTTTCTGTGACAAGATTTAAAATTCCAAACTCGATTCCCTTTGCCTAGCAGCAAGCTCCCGTTCTCCTCTTCCTCAGTCAGCCAGCTGGTGTATGCTCACAGAAGGCAAATTAATTGAATGTTCACCTAAGTGGAGCATAATTAGGAAGGAAAGTGCAGGCAAAAAAAAAAGCATCAGTGCTTTCTGAAAGCTAAGTAACTGTGAGTTTGGGATTATCTGTGCTGTGTCTCCCAGACATTGGTGTGGTTGCTTGAGAGAGCTGCCTGGCCTGGAATTGGGCCTGGTGGGGACAGTAGGGCTGAGATGGGAAGAGAAAGTTCTCACTAGGGGTGGGTTCTTACTCCATGTTCCATGAAGTCAGCAGCCTGGGGGTGGTGGGTAGTCTCAGACAAGGATGCCCAGACTGAGATTTCTGGACACCTTCCCTCTCTCCTTCTACCCACCCTCCTCACCACCACCACCCCCCCGCCCCCAGCAACTCCTTACTAAGCAGGACAGCTTGGACATCTACAATGAACGAGATCTCTTTAAGACTGAGGAACCAGCCACAGAGGAGGAAGAGGAATCTGTCAGCGATGGAGAACGCACTTTGGATGGAGAGTTAGACCTGCTAGAGCAAGACCCTCTAGTACCCCCTCCACCCTCACAGGCACCCCTCTCTGCTGAGCGGGTGGCCTTTCCCAAGGGCCTACCCTGGACCCCGAAGGTCAGGTAGGCTTGATAACACGAGGGACCCTGGGCTTTGGGGTTCCAGTCACTGGTGGCTGAGGGTGGATGATCTGTGTATTCAAGGCTCCGTAAGCTGGGCTGTGAGTCAAAACTCCTTGGTGGGGAGTTTCCTTTATTGGCTTCCCTTGCTGTTCTAGTTTTCCATTTGGAGAGGTGGGAGCCCAGTAAGGTTCTCTCTCTCAAGCTTTGTTATTCTTCCCTTCTCTGGGATTTTTCTGTCCACCATCCTCTCAGACAGAAGGACATTGAGCACTTCTTGGAGATGAGTAGGAACAAGTTCATCGGATTCACTCTGGGGCAGTAAGTGACTGGATGGTCAGAACTGGCTATATAGAGGAGTTCTTAGGGGCCAGCGGAGTGGGTGGCTTGGAATGAGAGTTGTTGCCTAATCATGGTGATACAACCCAGAGCCTTGGGCAGATCCCAGTGACTGCTTTGGGTTCTGCCATCAAGTTTTTTCCTTCCAGTTTCCTAGAACTTTCATGTTCTCAGCCAGGTATAGGATGTTGATCAAGTCATTTCCCTGTGGGAATCAATTTCCTCATCAGAGTGTTATGAGATGGTCCCTACAGGCTCTCTCCTAGAGAATTCTGTGAAAAAGCAACATGGTGGGAACAGATCCAGCCTTTCCCCATTTCCCTACCCCTGTGAATCCCCACCAGTTACTGCAAAACCTCAGAAGCCATTTTTACTGCTGTTTTGCTGTCAAAAGTGTTGTTGGGCAACATGCCCTTTTAAATAGGAACGTACTCCCAGACAAAGTGAGTCCCCACTAGACTATACAGAAGTCCTAAGTTATAGGGACTCCTCTGTACCATTGTTCTTTTTGTGTCCTGAAGCAATAATGAGGGACCTGATAACTTGCAGAGAAAGATCCAGGTGACCAGATGGTGAAAGTGGCCTTGTCCGTGTGACTCCAGGAGTATTGGTAGTTCTCTGTACTTCTGACGCTTATGTATCTTGTGTTCATAGGGACACAGATACTTTGGTTGGATTACCCAGGCCCATCCACGAGAGTGTGAAGACCCTCAAGCAGGTGAGAAGGTTGGGCTCTCAGTCTTCAGAGACAGGGAGCCATCAATACAAATTGGATGACCCCCAGTAGGGTCCCGGGTCCTGGGTGGGGCTCTTCCACTAGACGTGTTCTGAACCTGTTATTCTGTATTTCCTCTTCAAGGGTTTTGGCCAAACAGGTGAAAAAATCAGGTCTCTCCCAGCTATTCAGTGTCCTACATTTAGATGGATGGAAAAGTTATCCTTTCTTCTCTCATTGCTTTTCCCTCCTCCAACCCTACTCTCCCTCTTCCCACTTATCACTTCCTTTCCTCTCACTTCTCCCTCTTTAGAGGCTCAATAGCTTCCGCAGGCCCAAGACCAAGTAGCAGTCTGTTCTGTATCCAGAGTGTGTGTGAGAACGAGTAAGAGTAGTCTATTCCCTGCACAGACCTTGAGCCCAGCCTCACCTTGTCGTCACCGCTCCGTTCACACATGCACACACATACAGGCATCTGCAGCATAGCTCTCAGAGCAGTAGGCCTAGGCCTGGGCTTGTTCTTGGCTTCCTCTTGCACTTTAGTTGAAGGTAGATGCTAAGGTATTTGCTGCCCATCCATTGTGGAAATATGAAATAAATGAAAATACTGTATTAAAGAACTTTGCTGATGTTCATGATGCAAAGGTCAGTGAGACTTCTGCCTTCAAAGAGTGCATGGTTATTTGACGTGACAGACCCATAAATAGAACACTTCCTCATCATTGGAGAGGTTGAGCAAGAGGCTGGTACACGTGTGATCGAGGCCCTCAGCCCTTGTTGACATCTTATGTTCCCAGCACAAGTACGTCTCCATCGCAGATGTTCAGATCAAGAATGAGGAGGAGCTGGAGAAGTGCCCCATGTCTTTGGTGAGTCCAGGGGAAGCCTGCACAGGGGGAAGTATCTGCAGTGCTATCAGAACGCGTGTGCTTGCTGTGGGTCTCTTACTGCACGCTAGGGAAGCACGGTCTCTACTTTCACAATAAAGTTGGAGAAAAATGAAAGTAATTAAGGAAACGAAGATTTTCAGAGAAGGGTAGATACAGTTAAGAAAACTGAAATAGAATGACATACCATGTAGTAGACTACTTTAGCTTGGGCAGTCAGAGTGTGTAGACCTCCGAGAAGATGATGGCTAACCAAGATCTGAGGTACAAGAAGGAGCTAGCTGTAAGAACATCAAGGCAAAAAGCAGTCCAAGCAGACAGAACAGCCTAATTAACAAGGTGAGAGCAAGCTGAGTGTTAAAAGTAGTGGATGAAGACTGTTATGGCTAGAGCACGGGAGTGAGGGTTGCATGAGACGAGTCAGAGAGGTGGTCTGGAGCCACTTTACACAGGACATTTAAGCAAAGATAGGGAGCTTGAAGTTGATTGACATGACAAAGGGAAGCCTTTGGAGATTTTAAAGGGAGTGACATGATCTGATTTATCTTTTTAAAAAATCTTTGGCTACTTTGTAAAGGCTTGACAAAGAAAGAGTTGAAGCAGGGAGGTTGGGAAACTAAAAATGATCAAGATGAGAGATCATGGTGTTTTAGACCAAGGTAGTAATTGCGGTACATGTTGCAGTCCATGGGGTTGCAAAGAGTCTGACATGACTTAGCACCTGAACAATAAGGAGTTGTGGAGATAGGGAGAAGGGGATGAATTGAGGTTATATTTTGGAGGTATAGCTGGCAAGAGTTACAGTTCCGTTGGATGTGGATACAGACACATAAAGGACAATCAAGAATAAGTACAGTTTGGGCTTCTCTGTGGTCCAGTGGTTAAGACTCCATTCTTCCACTGCAGAGGACACAGGTTTGATCCCAGTTGGGGAAGTTCTGCATGTTGCCTCAGTGCAGCCAAAAAAAATAAAGAGTAACTACAGTTTGTCAAGGTGAGGAGTTCTGTTTTCTTTTTTTTAAATCTGTTTTCCCCCATTTTTTTTTTCCAACACTACATAGGTTTCGGGATCTTGGTTCCCCAACCAGGGATTGAACCCAGGCCTATAGCAGTGAAAGTACAAGAGTGCTAACCACTGGATTGCCAAGCAATTCCTAGGAGTTCTGTTTTATCAACGGTTCTATTTGGGTTGTACTGAGCTTTGGATGTCTCCCCATGTAGAGCAGCCAAGCAATTAGATATATGGGCCTAGAGTTCTAGGGGAGAGGACTGACTAAGAGAAATAAATTTGGAAACTGTTTGCTCATGGACAGTGTTAAAAGCATGGAACTTACTGAGGTAACCTGAGGAGGGAGGAGAGAGAGAAGAGGATGGGACCCAGCACCAAGCCCTGGGGCACACCAGTATGTTGAGGATGGGATGAGCCAGGAAAGAGGAGTAAGAAAAACAGCCAGTGAGAGGGTAAGAAATCCAGGAGGGTATGATGCCATAGATGCTAAGAAAAGAAAGCCTTTCATGAAGAAGGTGATCAGCTGTGTCAAATGCTGCTATAACAAATGGAGCTTAATAAGACCTGAGGTACCCATTGGCTTTGGCGACATGGAGACGACTGGTGACCTTGATAAGAGCAACCTCAAGGGAAGTGGTGGGGCTGGAAGCCTAGTTGGAATGTACTGAAAAAGGAATGTAAAGAAAGGAGGTCGGCTTAGTCAACATAGACACACCACACAGAAGTTTTGTTGTGAAAAGGAAGGTAGAAATGGGGTGGTAGCTGAAGGAAAATGTGGGGTCAAGGGAATGTTTTATAGTATTATTGGAGGAGGTACTGGAGTATGTTTTTGTCCTAAGAGGGACGGTCCAGGAGAAAGGCGATAATTGCAGAACTGAAGCATTCAACAAAAGAAAAGGGTGTAAGCACCAGTGGCCGGTGGCCTTTGATGGGAATACCCGGTTCATCCTTCATGGCACCTGGGAAGGTAGAGACTCTGGTGCTATTGAGAAGATGAGGCTGTGCCTGTCTGATTGCTTCTGTTTTGTCTGTTAAGTAAAAGGTAAGGTCAGCAACTGTTGAGGGTCTATGGGATGAAGGTGTTTGTTTGAATAGAGGGGAGAATGTATGAAATAGGCCTTTTAGAAAGCAGAAGACACACATCCAGGGTCGCCAGGATGTTAAGACTTGTGTCCATTTAAGCAGCAGCAGCGCTGTGTGAGACAGAAGGGGTCTGGCTATCCCGCCCCACCTCAGGGTCTCATGGCAGTGGCCCCTGTCCTGTCACAGGGTGACCTGGGGGGGAGGCAGACCGCGCTGGCCAAAGGTGACAGTGGCCTGAGTAGCCCCCTGAGGCCTGGAGGCCCCCATCTCCCCCCTTGATAAAGGACTTAAGTGGGGTCATCACAAGGACAGAGCTGTGTGTAAGGGGCTGGTCCGAAAGAAGGGCTGTCGTGGAGGGTAATGGAGAAGGAAAGAAAATAGCGTCCGCCTGAAGTCTTCCCTGATCACTGCTTCTGCAGGCCTTTATTAGCCCTCTCTGTGCAGTCCACCTCTCCTCCCCGGCTTCAGACCCCTCCCAAGCTTTCGGGTGGCCTCAGATTGACGCCATGGGACATGCCTCTGTGTGGGGTGTCAGTTCCAGTGTCCCAGGCATGCCTGTGGCCTGAGTAAAGCCCATTATGTACAGCAAAGCAGTAGTATGAGCCAAAGCCTCGGTGGGAGTTCTGACTCTGACCTGGCAAGCAATATAGAAAGAACTCTGGATGGATTCCAGATAATGGGACAACTAAAATCGTAGGTTCTCAGGGCTGGAAGAGCACTCTTGAGGTCATCCAGACCAGCCCTCTGACCCTTGAAAGAGGAGATGAGGTCTCAGAGAGGGAAAATAACTGACCCAAAGTCCTGCAGTGACTCGTGAATGCAGCTCAGCCACAAATCTGACTCCAAGCTGTGCTATCCTCCACAGCCAAGGAAAGATAGATTTTGGTCAACTGGAAAATGGTCTGGGCAAACTGTATGTCTTCTTGCTGTAGGGGGAAGAGGTGGTACCAGAGACGCCATGCGAAATCCTCTACCAGGGCATGCTCTATAGCCTCCCTCAGTACATGGTAAGGAGACGGCCAGGTCTGAGCTGTGAAGGCTTCTCAGCTGCGAGGAAGAGAGAGTGGAGAGCCCTTTTAAGCTGAGCCCTCTGTCACTTGAGTTTGCTTCCTAAGCCTTCGCCCAACAGGCGGTGTTCTCTGACACTTCAGAATTCTGATCTCCCCTTGGGGCTCCTCCCAGAGGAAGGAGGACGTGTCTCTACCTCCAAGTCCTTGTTTGGGAAAGGTGGGGAATGGGGTAGGTTCCATGCAGGATGCACCAGGGGCCTCTCCTGAGAAAGCGCCTTAGTCCCTCTGATCTGAGGTCCACCATGGCCTCCAGTGTCCT
The DNA here is from genome assembly GCA_007570785.1 of Antilocapra americana. Taxonomy (NCBI): domain Eukaryota; kingdom Metazoa; phylum Chordata; class Mammalia; order Artiodactyla; family Antilocapridae; genus Antilocapra; species Antilocapra americana. The sequence goes on from ML664205.1 coordinate 712,404, forward strand.
AATTGGCCTCAGTCTACGAGGGGAGGATGCTGATGGTCTGAGGGAGAGGAAGGAAGAGAGTGAGGGTGGTGGATCTTGCCTTTCCCTCCTACCTAATTTCTAGGCATTGCCCCACTCTCTGCTCCTTCTCTCATCCTCTTTGGAAAGAGCAGTCTTGACACAGAACAGCCTGTAAACACATCTCTTCCAGCTCCTTAGCCTCCCAGGCAAGCCCATCAGGACTGGGCACCAGTTTGCCCTTCTGGAGGTAGGGAGCTTTGGTTATTGAGTGAAGAACTTGGAGCAAGGATTTCAAACACTTCTCTTGGAGCTGTTGTTGTGGAAGGATAGCCTTGTTGAATGGGGTAGATTTCCTCATTTTCTGCTTCCCAGATTGCTCTACTTAAGATCCTACTGGCTGCAGCCCCCACCTCCAAGGCTAAGACAGACTCTATCAATATCCTGGCAGACGTCCTGCCTGAGGAGATGCCGTAAGTGCTTCAGTGGGGGAAGCTGCTAAATACTCACTCTCTTGTCTGCAAAGTCTCTCTCATCCCTGCCTCACCTTGTTAACACTTACAGGGATTGTCTCCAAGGAGATCTCTCTGCCACCAGTAGCCCCTTTCCACTGCAGTGCTCTCTATGTGCTCTTTTGGGCCCAGAATTCAGGGTCTGGAAGGCCTCATCATTGCTAGTGACTGGCTGCATGTGTATGTGGGTGGACTTTGCTAAGGGACAAGCTTGCCAAAGGCAAGAGAGAGACAAAGGTATCAGAGGAACTTTTCTCCAGACAGACTCACAAGTGGGAACTCTGGAGGTTTCCCTAGCACAGCTCAGGTTTCTCAGGTTCTGGCTTACTGGTGTATATTGTATCTGTCCCAAATACCTGGGTCCTCGTAGGCCTCTCTCTAAGGCCACCCTCTGCACTGACTCTTCCTTTCCCTGTTGTAGCATCACTGTTCTCCAAAGCATGAAACTGGGCATCGATGTGAACAGGCACAAGGAGATCATTGTAAAGAGCATCTCTGCCCTGCTCCTGCTGCTCCTCAAACACTTCAAACTGAACCACATCTACCAGGTGAGCAGCTCAGAGCACTTCTCCACACCCCTCAGGTGTTCTCCAGGTCCTGCTGCCCAAAGGAAGAACTCAAGGGCCTTGGAGTCCAGCAGAGCATCTTTGAGCCTTTTCTTTGTCTTATGGAATCCATATACATGTTGCACGAGGTGGGGAATTGTCCTAGAAAGTTGCAAACGTCTGTGTCCTTTGAACATTATTCAGGGGTCATAGGTAGGAATCCCTAGCTTCTTGGGAATATGCCCAGCCAGCTTTGAAGAAATGGAAGACAGGACACAAGCATGCCACCAAAAGGGGAGGAGCGGGGGAGTGTCTAGCATACTTTTCTGTATGTGAAGCACTCTTGTAACATTTGAGATGGAATTCTATATAAGGCATACTCTGGCTTGTAAGGGCTTTGAAGTTTTATAAAGGATATAGATGTAAAGTGGGCAATTATGGAGTGATAAGTGCTGTGTGACAGGTAAGCATTGGCTGCTATGGAAACACCTAATCCAGCCTGAGGTGGAGAAGCTGTGATTCCTAACCTGAGTCCTACAGAAAACTTGTTAGCCAGGGTGCAGGAGTTGTCAGGGATTGATGGCAGCAAGCATTTAAAGCAGAAAAGCTGATTTGTGAAACTCCTGAAGGGAGAGGGAAAGTACCTTTGGAAACTAATCAAATGTTTCTGGAGGTCTGCATGGGGTAGAGAGAGTCGGGGAAGTCTGGCGATAATGTGAAGCTGGAGGGTACGGCGGGGAGCAGACAGCAACACCTGTGCTAGCACATGCTTAGTGAGTCCTTACACTGGGGCCAGCACTCTGGTTGGTTCATCGGGATCTCATTAAATTCTCTCAACCCTGCAAGGTGGGTCTTATTTTATTCCACTGAGGCTAAAAGAGGTTAAGAACCTGCTTCCCCATAAGAGCGATGTTTGCCAAGCCAAGGAGTTTTTACTTTGTGCTGTGGGTGTTGCCAAGACATAGGAGAAGATTGGAGCAGTGAGTGAGTGTTCTCTGTGGTGAGACATGGAGAGGAGGCGGAGCTTCTCCTTCTTGCACAGAGGCTCTGCCCCATTCCTCCTGAGAAGTCAGAACCCAGCTTGCTACTAAAACAACAGGAGCTTAGTGCAGGGAGGCCCTGCAGAGTCTGTGTCCATGGCAGGTTCAACTGTACAACCTGGATTTATATCCCCTTCAGTGCATTCAGAGACATCTTGTAGTGTGTTAGGGTACCCCGAGGACACACACTTCTTCTACCAATGTTTGCAGAGCAGCAGCAGAGCTGGGAGGAATAGGGAGGGATGAGTGAGAAATAGTGTTCCTAGTAGAACGAGATCTGCGTCCGTGTGCCTCTGTCTGCTTCTCTTGGTGGGCAGTATTTGGATCAACAGCCAGACAGGTGGGTGGCGTGATGGGCCTTGCCAGTGTGTCCTGACAAGGCTGCAGATGTGTCTCAAACTGAAAGATGTTTCCCCTCACTTGACAGTAGGTTTGTATTGGCTCCTGCACCTGAGGCTTTGCAAAATACCCTGGATCAGCTGCTGGGGAGAAGATATTTGAGCAGAAGAGATAACTGGGCAACACAAGCTGACTCCTCACTTCTAACCACACACCTGGGGAGAGGGCGGCTGAGTGTGCTGCCATGGCGTTTTTTGGTGATCAGGCATCAGTAAGAGCTAAGGGATTTAAAACACTGCAGTTCTCTGCCTTTTCAATCAGTTTCTACACTTAGTTTAGATTCTGGAGACAAACTCTGTGTGATGCTCTTCAGTGTATCACGGGCAAGAGCCGGGTGACACAGCTGCATGACACTGCCCCAGTAGGTCTTCCGGCAAGCAAGCCCCATCCAAATTCAAGAGAGCAAAGTGGAGTGCTATGTTCTATTATTTAACCCATGAAAAAGATCTTGGACTTATTCTTAGTGCATTATCTGCTGACTGAAAGATTCTTGTTGATTCATTAAAACACTGGTACTCTAAGTATAGGGGCTAGTCCAGTGAATCAGACCCAGCCTGGAGCCCACACTCCAGTGTTTCATTTGGTTACCCCACACCGTAGCCATCCTGACTGAGTGATGCCAACAGTTGCCGGGCTGCACCTGTTCCTGGTGTATCCATCACAGTTGAAGCCCTGTGAGCCAGAGCTTTGGTATGGAAGGCAACTCCCTTGGGGAGCCTTCCTTTCCTGTAGAGCTTAGGAACAAATCTCACAGCAATTCTTTCTGTTTATTGGAGTGGGATTTTCTTTCTGGCTTGTGGACATTTTGTGCTTTTGGTCAGGCAACATACACACACTGCAGACTGTCCCCTTCTATGTAGGATAGGCTGGCTGAAGGTGGCTCTCCCCACTTCCCAGACAGGAAGACTATTAACACAAGTAGACAGAGGGTATTCTTAGGAATGGGTGTCAGAATTGTACTTGCCTCTTTATTTTTCATACAGACCTTCTATTCTGCCCAAAATAAGCTTCCTTTCTACTTTGATCTTTTAATTCAGTTTGAATATGTATCACAACATTTGGTGTTTGCCAACTGCATCCCATTGATCCTGAAGTTCTTCAATCAAAATATCTTGTCGTACATCACTGCCAAAAACGGGTAAGGACTCTGGAAAGGTTTATTTCAAAAGGCTGTTTAGGGGTTGAGAAATTATTTTGTCTCTGAGCCGCCTTTCCATTCTCCCTGGTCCTTTCTGTCTTAGAGCTGTCACTGTCAAATTTTGTTTTCTTGAGGTATTACTGGTGGGGTGTATGATTTGGCCTCTTCACAAAGATATTTGTAACTTAATAGTTTTGAAAACTGTAATGCCATAACTCAAAAGAAGCTGCACTGATAAATTTCAGCCCTGTGGCAGAAGGATCCAAAAATACTATTTTGTGAAGCAGCTGGCTTGTCTGGCCAGCTCTGATTTTAGTATAAATCATAAGTTGAATCAATTTTATAAAGGGTTATACAGAATTTGTAATTAAAGGTAAACAATAGACCCTTACTTCGATAGATCAATTTGTAGTTTAAAAACTGCAGTATTTTCACGTCCATTATTTCATTTAATCTCATCAGTGCTAAGACATATCACAGCAAGTTTTACTCCCATTTCATCAATTAGGAAACAAATTCAGAAAGGTTAATTGTCTTACTTAAGGATAGCACACCAGAGAGACCCTTTAAGTAAGCAGAAGAGGCAGGATTAAATCACAGTTGCCGTGGGTTACCCCAGCCAAGTGGGGACTTGAGGGGTTAACAGAGTAGGTTCTTGTTCCTCGGCTTGCTGCTTACACAAAAACCGGAAGCACGTTAATCAGCAGAGTTGACCAGAAGTGCTTTACCAGAGGCAAAATTCCTAAAATAGAAGAAGGCTGACGTGACACTTGAGGTAGCTGGAGAGGGGCTAGGAGATGTTGGCCCCACAGTCTGTCAGCACTGCCAGAAACTCCACCCTTGAGAGACAGCCTACTTCTGTGTAGTTTAAAACACACACACACACAAAAAAAAAAACACACACAGAAGCCAAAGTCACAGGACCTGGATTCTTGACCTGGATCTGCCACTTGCTAGCTGTGTCATCTCAAGTGTAAGACACTGTGTTTCTCTGAGCCACGGTATCTTCATCTTTAAAGTGAGAATAATACCTACTCTGACTATCATAAACTTTTATAAGCATTAGTTAGGATCAACATACATGAGAGTGCTTTACTTTTCCTGTTTGGAGGAAGCACTAGAGAATGGGTTTTTCCTGACTACAAAGAGACTTCTGTCCCTTAAAAATGGCACTTAAGACGTACTGGTTGCTCACCAGGGAAAACTGAAAGTGTCGGTGAGGCTGGGGAAGGGCCACAGCTTCATGAAGGCACCTGTGTGTGTCAGCTCACACAGAACAGGGATTTGTTAGGAGGAAATGGGTGGTTTATCATCTTGAAGAACCTCAGACAGAGGTACAGCTCTGGGCCTCAAGGTCAGTCTGTAGCACATGGAACCCAGGGGGCCATGTGCCTCCAATCTGTGGCCACTAGGCCTCTGCACCTCCACTCCAACTTTTCCTCTCTCACTAACAGTTTTGTCTGCTCCCTAAGCCAGAATTTGCCTGCAATGCAGGAGACCCAGGTTCAATCCCTGGGATCGGGACGATGCCCCGGAGAAGGGAATGGCCACCTACTCCAGTATTCTTGCCTGGAAAATCCCATGGACAGAGGAGCCTGGCAAGCCACCTACAGTCCATGGGGTCACAGAGAGTCAGACACAACTGAGCGACTAAGTGAAATATGTCTTAAGCTGCTGCTGCTGCTGCTAAGTCACTTCAGTCATATCCAACTCTGTGTGATCCATAGATGGCAGCCCACCAGGCTCCCCCGTCCCTGGGATTCTCCAGGCAGAACACTGGAGTGGGTTGCCATTTCCTTCTCCAATGGATGAAAGTGAAAAGTGAAAGTGAAGTTGCTCAGTTGTATCCAACTCTTAGCAACCCCATGGACTGCAGCCCACCAAGCTCCTCTGTTCATGGCATTTTCCAGGAAAGAGTACTGGAGTGGGGTGCCATTGCCTTCTCCGATGTCTAAGCCACTTAGTGAAAATATGCCCACCTGAGCTAAACATGCTCCTATACCACTTCAGACTGAACTGGCTCTTGATCCCTGTTCCACACGCCCAGGGTTAGAGGTCCACCCTTGGATCAATAACTGTGGCTGAGGAGTGGGGTTCAGGAACTTGGTGCCCCACACTGTGGGCCTAGAAGCAGGGGGCAGACAATCCAGTAGGTGTCCTTCAGGTTCCACTTGGAGCTGGAAGAGTGGTAGTACCAAACCGCACTGTTGGCTGAGGTCGGCCTGGGTAGAGGGTTCCTCTTGTGGTTACTTATGAGCTTTACTGTTCTTGTATAATCTCAAGAACTTGAGCACCTTCAGCTTGCTACTCAAGTTTCCTCATAGCTCTTACAACCTAGATATACTAGAAACTTGGAACTTTATGCCCCCTTAGGGTAGAATTTGGGCTTCAGTAGAATTTAATACAATGAGACTGAAACAAATCCATCTTGGATTCCCCACTCTCATTTCCCGGTTGTCAGTACCCTACTTTGCTGTGGGGCTTTGTCAGTAAAAGGTGGGTAGAGAAGTAGATGAGCCAGCCAGGAATCTTTATCCTAACAGAGCAGTGTGAAACTGGCAACCCTGGGAGAACCTAGTAGGTACATCCATGGCCCTCTCCTCTACTACCCTGGTTCCCTTAGGTTATCTTTGGGGGTTTCTTGGACAAAGGTCAACATTTCTAGTCAAATAAATTGTTGCCTTTTGTTTGGATAGAAGTTTTGACTTTGAAATATAGAAGAGATTCAAGGAGCCCCATATTCCTCTTTATAGCCTATGCTTTGCCAACATCATTTATCCAGGTCCAGTTATTCTAACTGGAGTGGATTGGTATTTAAAACCTCATGGGAGTAAAGTAATTAGCCTTCAATTAAAATAAATAAATAAATATTTTTTTTAAAAAAGGAAGAACCTCATGGGAGAAAAATAAAAAAGGGACTTCCCTGGTGATTGAGTGCTTAGGACTCCACACTTCCACTGCAGGGGGTACAGGTTTGATCCCTGGGTCGGGGAACTAAGATCCCACATGCCCCTCAGCCTAGTCAAAAAGTGTTTTGTTTTGTTCTTAAGACAAACTTCATGGAATGTCAGAAGCAGAAAGAGCATTAGAGATTAGATTAGCTAGTTTAAATGCTGCATTGTACCCGTGAAAGAGGGAGGAGGAAAGAAAGAGCTGTCATTTGGAGTGGCCGGGTCCCCATCATCATGCGGTGGTTACTTCCCCTGCTGACTCATGCCTGCCTCCCTGGGCTCACCGCAGAGCCCCCCTACCCCCAGCTCCCTTGCGGTCCCCCAGTGTCTCTTTTGGGAGCACATGCGGTTACCATCCTTGAGCTACTAGATGGGCCCAGCTGCAGGAAGCTGCCTCTGTCTCAGACTTCCTCTTGGAGTGGCTTCTATGGTTTTTCCCCAGGGCTCCTGGCTTTCAGAAACATCTGGTAAGACACAGGAGAGGTCTTCATTTTCACAGGTTGTTATTAACTCACTGACCAGAGACATATTAATACATCTTTTTGTTACCTTAACGTTACTGACTGGAGATGTTTCAGTTCACTTTCATAACAAATCGCCAGCCACAGGCATTAGTTTCTGCAAAAATCCTTCAGTCAATAATGTGTAAAGTGGGATGAGTTTGGGCAACATCTCTGGGTGCACAATTATATACACACAAATATACACTGAAACACAAATGCATATGAGCTTTGTATTTCTTTAAAGAACAGAGGAGAAAGGTGGCTATACTGAGGCACTGTCTGCTTTCTCTTGCCTCTGAAAGAACTCTGTCAGTCCTTCTCATGGCTATGAGGAGAGGAGACTGGATCTGGAGGTGTCTGGCACCAGAACCCTCAGTTTCAGCTGAAGTCACCAAGCAATTCTGGAAATAGATTGGGCTAGCTGAAGAGAAATACCCTCCTGCCCTTTCAGATGTAGCCATTTGCTGCCTTTGCCATTTACCTAAAGCTTGTCCTTATCTCTGCATCTTGCAGCATCTCGGTCCTGGATTACCCATGCTGTACCATCCAGGATTTGCCCGAGCTTACTACGGAGAGCCTGGTAAGCGAATGGGGATTTGGTAACCTTTGAAATTGACAGGTGGCAGCGATCAGCATTTGCTCTTCCTTTTCTTCTCTAGCCCTTTCATGCCCTGGTTTGGGAGTCTCAGATCAATAAAAGCATATTGGCAAGAGCACAGAGGTAGTAGGGGCTTAAATCTGCTGACCCAGTCGAGAAAGATTTGGAAAAGCTGAGCATAGCATTTTGTAGAGAAAAGGGTCAGTGAAAAACACTAAGGAGGAGAGGGAATTTAGAAAGATAGTGGGGCTGAAACTGAGTGTGAACAGCTGTGCTGAATGGCAGGTGCATCTCTGCTGCTCTAGCCTAATTGACTTCTTTCTTTGTCGCAGGGTTGTCTTATTTTCATAAGGTTATATAAACCCTGGGATGTGTACTTCAGAAAATACTTGCCTAAGTCTTTCTGAGGCAAAATTCAATATGGCCCCAGAAGGATGACCCAGAAAGTTCCTCGTGCCAGAAGCAGTTCCAGGCAAATCAGAAAAGTCCCTTAGTCCTTCTGAATCCCATGAAACTGACTGATAGGCAGCACGCTGAAATCAAGTGTCTACCTCATCATGTATTATTGCTGCAGCTCCTTCGGTGTCCCTCAGCCCATCCCCACACCCTGTTGCACTGGAATTGTTTATCTGTATCTGTTTCTCCATTTGACTGAAAACTCCTTGAAGGAAGAGATAGTATCATCTTTCTTTTATATTCCCAAAGTCTAGCACCATGTTCAGTACATGAAAGGAGCGTAATAAATGATCAGATGATGGAACCTGTGTGTTCCCTAACCTCTTGTCCCCAACTTTAATACCTGCACAGTGTCACATCAGAAAACTTCACTGTGCAAAAAATACAGTGGTACCTTGTGTGGCACAGGTTTTACAGAACCATAAGGTTTGTGACTGGAGGGGACCTGAGAAGCATTTGGCCCAACCCCATATTTCAAAGATGAGAAACCTGAGGGATGAAGTGACTTGTCAGGTCCACTCCTCATAGCCGACAGACCTTGAATGAGAGAAAGACCTGTGTCCCAAGATACCAAGTCTAGCACCTTTTTAAGCACCAGAGCAGAGATTTCCTGTCTTGTTTAGATGTGGCCTCAGCAGACAAGGAAGCTGAGAGTTTCTTACCTCTGCAGAGAGAGGTAATGAGTTCTCTAATCCTGTTTATGATGTTATTCAATCTTTAAAACAACTGTATAAGGTTGGCATTGGTGCTTTATAGGTAGAGAAGTTAAAAGTAGTTGAAAGTAGCAGAGCCAGGGTGGAGACATGCAGCCCCACCATTCAGACTGCATATATCTTCCGATTGACCTTTTGGGATATGAACATAAAATTATTGAAATAATTGTTATGCCTCTGAGAAGACTGTTGTTATCTAAGAGGGGGTGAAAGCATGTACCTTTTTATAATGAAAAACATTTTCATGCCAGGTGTTCTTATCCTTTCTGTGAAGCTACAGTGGCACCTGGTGGTTTCATTCGGTAACGACAGATTTTTTTTTTTTTATTTTTTAGAAGTACTTCCCTGAGCCCAGTCATGGACTTAACTAGCTAGTTTACTCCACATAGATCCTTAATAGAGTGGTTTGTTTATCTAAACTAATGACTTCTGTCCTCAGAGAGGACTAGTGTTTATACAAATAAGATTTATCTCTTTTTTCAGGCTCAGTGAATTAATTGTAAATACAGCATACTGGCATTTTAAGTGTATAGGATTTTCTTTAAATAACATTTCAAGTCCCCCCCATGACTTAAAATTGATAAATACTATTGAAGAACATTGAGGAAATACAGAAAAATATGGGAAAGAAAATAAAAATACCCTTATTAAACTACTTGCATATGTGTGTGCTTGTGTGCATGCTCCTTTGCTCAGTCGTGTCCGACTCTGTGCAACCCTATGGACCGTAGCCGGCCAGGCTCCTCTGTCCATTGGATTCCCCAGGCAAGAATACTGGAGTGGATTGCCATGCCCCCCTCCAGGGAATTTTCTATCCTCCAGGGATAGAACCCATGTCTCTTACATCTCCTGCATTGGCAGGTGGGTTCTTTACCACTAGCACTGCCTGGGAAGCCCAAACTACTTGTATATAACCAATGTTAATATTTGGTTGCAATTAACCATATCTATCTATCTATCTATATATATATATTCACTCATACACACATATTATTTAAGAAAATAAGGACTTTACATGTTTCCATTCACATAGCTGCACATAATATTCCACTACTTAATTTTTTTTAAATGATTGTTTCATACTATTGGGCATTTATTACAGTGTTCATCCTATAACTCCAAAATGAACATCCTTGTACATGAATCTTTGACCTTATCTCTGATTACTTCTTTAAGATAGATGCCTAGAAGTGGAGTTCCTTGGCTAAGGTAGTCTTGATTCATATTTTTTCAGTTTTCTGTGTTTGAACTGAGTTCAACCTCATTTAGAACTCTAACTACATATATAATGGACATGAAATAAAGGCAAAGTTAATGGCACATTAACTTCTAAATTCTCATTTTGTCAAAATATCTAGCTCTGCAGTAGGTCTTCTTTACCCATGTACTGAACAATTTCCTCACCCCCTGGCACAGGAAGGCTTACAGTTTCTAAATTTCCAAAAGTCTATGTTCAAATTCAATCTACTAAACTAGCAAAAAATTAAAATTAAATCCCAAATATAAGAGAAGGGTGATGAACGTATGATTGTATCAAAGTTAGGTATGATCTTTGGAAGGAGGTTGCTAGCGAAGGCAGGGGGTATGACCTCAACAAGTATTGTAGGATGTTCAGCATCTGGGTGGTTGTTTTGAGCAATGGTATGAAAAATAGGTATGTAACATGATGCTTTAGGAGTGAAATATATTAGATCTTTTATATTTATTAATATCCTTTTAACTTTATGTGTACTTTATAACATATGTTATTACAACAATACCTTTATAATTTCTAAATAAATATACATTGTATTTTGAAGTCAATGAGTATCAGAGCTAGAAGTTTTTTAGTATTTTGCCCAGTCTTACCCTCTGCTCATAAAGAAACAGGTGGAGTGGTGAAGTGTTATCCAAAGCAGAAGGTGAGAATTTACATGACCTGGTCATTTGCAAAGAAATATTTGGCATTTCCTTTTAGATCAAGCAAGTGAAATTATTAAGTTCTTTTGAAAAAAATGATTTATTTTAGGCTGCACTGGGTCTTTGTTGCTGCGCTTGGGCTTTCTTTAGTTTTGGCGAGTTGGAACTACTCTCAGTTGTGGTGTGCAGGCTTCTTATTGCAGTGGCTTCTCTAGTCTCAGAGTACGGGCTCTAGGGCTTGGGCTCAGTAGTTGCAGCTCCCAAGCTCTAGAGCACAGGCTCAGTAGCTGTGGTGCATGGGCCTAATTGTCCCCTGGCATGTGGGATCTTCCCAGACTGGGGATTAAACCTGTGTCCCCGGCATTGGCAGGCAGTTTCGTAACCACTGAACCACCAAGGAAGGCCTAAGTTAATTCTTAAAAGGTATTTCATCACAAAATTCCTCAAATTTGGGTTTGATTTATATTCAGACATACCTATAAAAATATGTTCATATCACTTAAATTTATACACTTGATCCTTTCATCTATCTCTATTATTTTCTCTTTTTTCTTTATTAGTTTTTAACCCAGATATTTACAGATATTCCAGAAGATTTTTGAGTTATTGTTTTCAGTTTTGTTTTATTTATGTTCAGGTATTAAGGTCTCTAGCATTCCTTTTAGGCATTATTTAGCCAGTGATTTGTGACCTTAAAGTCTTTGTTTTCACATTCATTGTCACTATTTAAAACCAACAATGCAATTAGCATTATTGTTTCTCTATTCTAGATAAAAGGTATACATCCATTTTCCATGAGGGATTTATACAAAAGAAGGACCATGGATAAATGGTGGGTTGTTTTTTTGTTTGTTTTGTTTTTGCATTTTTTTCAGTTTTCCTGGTTGTCACCTTTTCTGTAATGAGTGCTAGGTGATTTTTTCTTTTTAAACTCACATACCCAGATCCCTCCTCAAAGCACAAATAGTTTGCTAAAGCTTCCCAGATGACTTTGAAATTTTCTTTTCTTTTCCTCCATACCTCCTCACATCACTTTTAAGAATAATAACTCTTATACCTAGATCTAGGTCCTTAATCTATCAGGAACTTAATTGTCAGAAATTCATATGATAAGGAAGTTATTCTAAAACAATGTGGGAAAAGAAGATGTAAGCTAATAATAGGATTTCATTTTCAGTTATGTGAACCATAATAAAGAAATCAAAAGAATCATTTACCAAGAGATGACTATTATTGTGAATTTCAATCACTAAGTATTATAACCTCGCAAATGTTTTTGTGAATAGGTTCAAATAACTGCAGGACTAACATGGCATGAAAAACCTGAGTTTGTAATATAGAAGAGGCAGACAGACTGGGCTTTGCCACAACAGCTTTAAGTGATCTTGAGCAAGCTTCCTGTAGGCTGTAGGAGTTTCATCTATAAAAGAAAGAGAGGTTAGAATTAGATGAGCATCAGCTTTCCTTAGGCTATAAAATTCTAGATTCATTATAAAACAGACAAGTTACTATTAATAATTTCAATTTCTTGCCTGAGGGAAGACAAAGACCCAGAGTACTGCCCCTTTATAAAGGATTTAAACTTCCCAAAGGTGCAACTCTCTCTTTCTCTGAGCTCGCCCATGCACCTTTCCACATGTACTTTTCCTTTCAGTAAACTTTTTACTCTTTAAAAAAAATAAATAATTTCAGTTTCTCAATGAAGAGCTGCTTTTCAATTTGAAAGTAGTGTCATCACTTCGGGACTTTAATAAGCTATTAAGGATCTTCCCTGGTGGTCCAATGGCTAAGACTCCTAATGCAACAGGCCTGGGTTTGATCCCTGGTCAGGGAACTAGATCCCGCATGCTGCAACTAAAGATCCTGAGTGCTGCAACTAGATGTGGCAGAGCCAAATACATAAATATTTTAAAAAGAAAAAAAAAAAAAACACCTGTTGAGAAGGTTTGAGTTCTCATTTATTTAACACTTTGCAGCATTTCTTTAAAGGCTCAGTCACTCCCCTTTAAGGCAGGAAACCTCAGTGTTTTGTTGTGGTGGTTTTGCTTGTTTGAAGTAAAAATTACAGTAGGACATAAGAAAGAGCTTCTCTACCACTAGGTCTGAAAGAAGCTGAGAAAGTAAGAGGTCAAACCATATTTTCTTTTAGTAATTGTGTCTGGAATTCCTTAAGTGCGATCAGAAGATGAATAGTAACTAAAGATAGAGTGTTAGAATTCAGTGAGTACTGGAAATCTAGGTTTAAGCCCTTGTTGGGGCGCTTACCATGTGACTTTAGCCAAACCGCCTTCCTCTTTCTGGGCCTCAGGTTTTGCTTCTATGGATAACAGAATTGGACTAGAACAGTCAAGTCTCTTTCAGTGCTCAGATTCTTACCAATCTGACCTCTTCAGTATGAAAGGAAGAAACACTCTGTTCTTCCTTTCCTCATGAGTTAATTATCCACTTAATTGGCATAAGCCTGGGTTTTTGTTTGGCTTGGCTCACTCAGCAGAGCTGTGGAACCCTTGTGCCTTAGAAATGCTCTGAAAGGGTAGGATGTGATTGCTGAACTGAATCTTCAGACCAAAAGTGTATGCAAACAAATATTTATTTGTGAGAGTAGAACATGGGCAAATGCTTTCTTTTTTAATTTTAGCTGGCTGGAAGTGATTTAAGTTCTCTTGCTTTGAATACTGTTAAGTACCAGGAACAGGAGAATATAGCCAGCCAAGTGCTACTGTTCACAAAATATATCCCCCAGAAGTTTGCATCTTACTTAATATGCAGAGTTCTTAAAAAAAAAAAAAGAAAGAAAGAAAGAAAGAAAGGTAACCTGCCTTAAATGAACATTAAAAAAAAAATCTTCAAGACCAGCAAATCTAGAGATTTCCCCGGTGATCCAGAGGTTAAGACTCTGCCCTTACACTGCAGGGAGTGTGGGTTCGATCCTTGGTCAGGAAAATAAGACCCCACATGCCACGCAGTGCAGCCAAAAAATAAATAGAATAACAGGGCTTAAAAAAAAATGACAGACAAACTGGCAAATCCAAATATGTACTCACAGACCTAAAGGCTTTCTAGAAAAAAGATAATTTGTTGGGTTTTAAGAAGGGAGAAGGCTTTGGCAAGGCTCTGACAAAGCAGACAAGCCTGGGCAAGCCACTGACCAGTATGTGTGCTTTCAATGCTAGCTCCATAAGGTGGGATTATTTACAGACATCAGGGAAGTATTATTAAAAGGAAAGGAGAGCAAGGCCCTGGGCAAGTGAGACTGCCTTCAGGGGGAACTAGGGCAGCACTTAGGACTCTTGAGACTCAGCTCTTAGGAAAAGGCAGTCACAGTCAACATTCTGTCACTCAAAACTTTTTAACTTTTAAGCCAACTGGAGAAGGTAAGCCATAGAATTATTGAATGGTCAGAGCTAAAATGATCGTAAAGGTTATCTTAGTTCAGCCTCTTATAGGAAACAGGAGAATTACTTGCCTGAGATGATACAGCCAGGGTCAAAGCCATGACCCAGGTGTCCTGGTGCCAATTCCAGAGCTGCTTCTACAAGACCAGACCGCTATTCCTTACTCCATAAGGAATGGAAGGCTTTTATGCATATTAGAAGTCAGGATAAAGGAAGCTCACAATGGAAATATACTTACCTCTCCCATATGTGTTTTGTTTCACTGCTTCTTATTTTAAAAAATAAACATATAAAAGTCTGTCTCCTCTGTTAGCCACACAAGATGTAACATCTATAAAACCTGATCTGTGTTTTGGGCAAGCCAGATTAGCTAATGCACCTGAATGGAAACTCCCAAGGAAGTTTCTTTTAGAACAAAACAGATGGTTTTCATGGGACCGGTTCTAAACACAATACTGAACATTTACTAGAGGAAAGACATTATTATTTTGACCGCTGCATGTGGCTTGCATGATCTTGGTTACCTGACCCAAGATCGAACCTGGGCCCCTGTAGTAAACATGCCAAGTCCTAACCACTGGACCACCAGGGAACATCCTGGGAGAACATTATTTCTAAACAATATTTCTGAAAAGCTTCCCTGCAACTTCTTGATCCTCAGTATTATTTATTTTTAGGAGAGCCTAATATTCTTAAAAGTATTGGCTGTTCATCCCACAGTTGATGTATGTCTACCTTGCTTGCTTCAGATTCATTTGTGTGTGTTGAGGGGTAATCTTCCACTCACCAGAAGGCAGATGACTTCTGCTCATTCCTCACTTCTACATTCTCCTCTCACGCTGAAGACATGAGGAACTTCCAAGGTGTTAGTTTGACCACCACGTGTTAACTGATTCATGTAGCTTCTGACACCAATATATACTTACGAGCCCCAAAATCCATAAAGACTCTTATTTTTTTTCCCTGAAAGATGTTTCTGTGAGTAATTACCTGTTTTTGATCTGACATCCATCTGGTTGGGTGCTCACAAGCTATCAAGAAACATTCAAGAGAAACACCTGGTTCAAATTAACCATCTGCCATTTTTCCAACCATGCTAGAGAATTAAGTAATTTACTGCAATATGGTTTGATAAAGGAGGGTGGAGGTTGATTTTTTTAAATTAACTGTAATGAATATCAGATCCATCCAGTACTGTTTGAAATCTGCCAGAATAATTCTTGGCAATTACCAACATAGCTTACATAAATGCGAAGTATATGGGGGTAAAATTCTATCATTTCTTTTCTGATCCTAAAGCAGAAAGCTACACGAGAAATCTTGCTCAACTGATATTCCTATGTTCATATATCATCTTTCTACCCAGTACTTGCTCTTGGTACAGAGTCTTCCAGGATTGGCAGCTGTGTGTTTTCAGAGGAAGGATATTGCATGCCTTGAGGAGAAGGGAGGATGTGAGGAGTGGGACAGAAAGGGGGTTGCATTTCATATGGAAGGCTGCACTTGAACTGACCAAAAGTGACTTCCAGACTCAGTGGGAAGGAAAGCCTTATAGGTGTTGAGATAATGATTGTTGTTGTTCAGTCACTAAGTCCTATTCAACTCTTTGCAACCTCATGGATGCCAGGCTTCCCTGTCCTTCACTGTCTCCCAGAGTTTGCTCAAATTCACGTCGATTGAGTCATGGATAGTTGGATAGTTACGCTATCCAACCATCTCATCCTCTGCCACCCTCTTCTCCTTTTGCCTTCAGTCTTTCCCAGCATCAGTCTTTTCCAGTGAGTTGATTCTTCGTACCAGGATGCCAAAGTAACTATTGGAGCTTCAGCTTCAACATCAGTCCTCCCAATGAATATTCAGAGTTGATTTCCTTTAGGACTGACTGGTTTGATCTCCTTCCTGTCCAGTGGACTCTCAAGAGTCTTCACTAGCACCACAATTCAGTAGCATCAGTTTTTTGGCACTCAGCCTTCTTTATGGTCCAGTTCTCACATCTGTACATGACTGTGGGAAACCTTAGCTTCAACCATATGGATCTTTGTTGGCAAAGTGATGTCTCTGCTTTTTTAATACGCTAAGTTTGTCATAGCTTTTCTTCCAAGGAGCAAGCATCTTTTAATTTCATGGCCTCAGTCACTGTCAGCAGTGATTTTCGAGCCCAAGAAAATAAAGTCTGTCATTGTTTCCACTTTTTCCCCTTCTATTTGTTAAGAAGTGATGGGACTGGATGAAAGTTTCAAGCCTGCTTTTCATCCTCCTCTTTCACCCTCATCAAGAGGCTCTTTAGTTCCTCTTCACTTTCTGCCATTAGAGTAGTATCATCTGCGTATCTAATGATATCAGCCTGTGATTCATCCCGGCAATCTTGATTCCAGCCTAAGATTCATCCAGCCCAGCATTTCACATGATGTAATGTTCATATAAATTAAATAAACGGGATGATAATATACAGCCTTGTCATACTCTTTTCCCAGTTTTCAACTAGTCAGTTGTTCCATGTAAGGTTCTAACTGTTCCTTCTTGATCTTCATGCAGGTTTCTCAGGAGACAGGTAAGGTGGTCTAGTATTCCCATCTTTTTAAGAACTTTCCACAATTTGTTGTGATCCACACAGTCAAAGGATTTAGCATAGTCAATGAAGCAGAAGTAGATGTTTTTCTGGAATTCCCTTGCTTTTTCTGTGATCCAGTGGATGTTGGCAATTTGAGCTCTGGTATTTCTGCCTTTTCTAAACCCAGTTTGTACATCTAGACATTCTAGTTCACATACTGCTGAAGCCTAGCTTGAAGGATTTTGAGCATAACCTTACTAGCGTGAAAAATGAAAGCAGTTGTACAATAGTTTGAATATTTTTTGGCATTGCCCTTCTTTAGGATTGGCATGAAAACTGACCTTTTCCAGTCTTGTGACCATTGATGAGTTTTCCAAATTTGCTGACATATTGAATGCAGCACTTTAACAGCATCATCTTTAGGATTTGAAATAGCTCAGGTGGAATTCTATCACCTCCACTTACTTAGTTCGTACTAATGCTTCTTAAGGCCCACTTGACTTTGCACTCCAGGATGTCTGGCTCTAGGTGAATGACCACACCATCGTGGTTATCCAGGTGATTAAGACCTTTTTTGTGTAGTTCTTCTGTATTTTTTGACCACCTCTTCTTAATTTCTTTTGCTTCTGTTAGGTCCTTACCATTTATGTCCTTTTATCATGCTCATCCTTGCATGAAATGTTCCCTTGATAGCTCAAGTTTTCTTGAAGAACTCTCTAGTCTTTCCATTCTGTTGTTTTCCTCTACATCTTTGCATTATTCATTTAAGGTCTTCTTATCTCTCTTTGCTAATCTCTGGAACTCTGCATTCAGATAGGTTTAACTTTCCCTTTCTCCCTTGCTTTTTGCTTCTCTTCTTTCTTTAGCTATTTCTAAAGCCTCCTCAGACAGCCACTTTGCTGTCTTAAATTTCTTTTTCTTTGTGATAGTTTTGGTCACTGCCCCCTGTACAATGTTATGAACCTCTCTCCATAGTTCTTCAGGCACTTTTTCTACCAGATCCAATCCCTAAATCTATTCTTCACCTCTACTGTATAATCACAAGGGATTTGATTTAGGTCATACCTGAACGGCCCTTTGGTTTTTCCCTACTTTCTTCAATTTAAGCCTGAATTTTGCAGTAAGGAGCTGATGATCTGAGCCACAGTCAGCTCAAGGTCTTGTTTTTGCTTACTATATAGAGCTTCTCCATCTTCAGCTGTGAAGAATATAATCAATCTGATTTCTGTATTGACCATCTGGTGATGTCCATGTGTAGAGTCATCTCTTGTGTTGTTGGAAGAGGGTGTTTGCTATGGCCAGTGTGTTCTCTTCACGAAACTGTGTTAGCCTTTGCCCTGCTTCATTTTATACTCCCAAGGCCAAAAACTTGCCTATTACTCCAGATACCACTTGACTTCCTACTTTTGCATTCCAATCCCCTATGATGAAAAGGACATCTTTTTTTGGTATTAGTTCTAGAAGGTCTTGTAGGTCTTCACAGAACCATTCAACTTCAGCTTCTTCAGCATTAGTGGTTGTGGCATAGACTTAGATTACTGTGATGTTGAATGATTTCTACATTCAACAAGAACCAAGATCATTCTGTCATTTTTGAGATTGCACCTAAGTACTGCATTTTGGACTCTTTTGTTGACTATGAGGGCTAATCTATTTCTTTGGAGGGATTCTTGCCCACAGTAGTAGATATAATGTCATCCAAATTAAATTTGTCCATTTCTGTCCATTTTGGTTCACTGATTCTTAAAATGTAGATGTTCACTCTTGCCGTCTCCTGCTTGACCACATCCAATTTACCTTGATTCATGGACCTGTTGAAGGAAGGGGGAGGCCCCCCTGAAGGGCCCCAAGAATGGGCTCTTGTCTAACACTCGGAAAAGAATTGTCCAAGGAGACACGTGCTGACAAAGCAAGAGATTTTATTGGGAAGGTCACCCGGGTGGAGAGCAGCAGGGTAAGGGAACCCAGGAGAACTGCTCTGCCTTGTGGCTCACAGTCCGGTTTTATGGTGATGGGATTAGTTTCAGGGTGGTCTTTGGCCAATCATTCTAATTTAGAGTCTTTCCTGGTTGCGCTCGCATAGCTCAGCCAAGATGGATGCTAGTGAGAGGAATCCTGGGAAGTGGACGGACACACGGTGTCTCCTGTAGACTTTTCCCGAACTCTGGTTGGTGGTGGCTTATTAGTTCCGCATTCCTTATCAGGATCTCCTAGAAAACAACTCATGCAAATGGTTACCATGGTGCCTGGCCAGGGTGGGCAGTTTCAACCAGTGTGCTTCCCCTAACAGACCTAACATTCCAGGTTGCAATGCAATATTGTTCTTTAGAGCATCAGACTTTACTTTCGCCACCAGATACATCCACAACTAAGGGTCGTTTCCACTTTGGCCCAGATGCTTCATTCTTTCTGGAGCTATTGGTAATTGCCCTCCAGTAATTACTTAGCATGTTGGACACCTTCTAACCTGAGTGTGGGGGTTTATCTTCTCAGGTCCCATATATTTTTGCCTTTTCATACTGTTCGTGGGGTTCTCACTGCAAGAACACTGGAGTGGCTTGCCATTCTCTTCTCCATTGGACCATGTTTTATCAGAACTCTCCCCTGTGACTCATTCGTCTTGGGTGGCCCTGCATGGGCATGGCTCATAGCTTCATTGAGTTACGCAAGCCCCTTCGCCACGACAAGGCTATGATCCATGAAGGGTTGAGATAATGCTCTCTCAGTGTTAGTTGCTCAGTTGTGTTTGACTTTGCAACCCCACGGACTATAGCCCGCCAGGCTCCTCTGTCTATGGATTCTCCAGGCAAGAATACTGGAGTGGGTTGCCATTCCCTTCTCCAGGGGATCTTCCCGACCCAGGGAGCAAACCTGGGTCTCCTGCAATGCAGGCAGATTCTTTACCATCTGAGCCACCAGGGAAGCCCCATGAGATAATGATGGGTATGCCTTATAACAGGAAGCTGGAGACAACAGCCAGTTCTGCTGGAGGAACCTCTTCTCCTGCATCAATCTCCTGAGGCTGCTCAACAAACTGACCAAATGGAAGCATTCCAGAACCATGGTGAGTAGGACTTCAGATCATGGAGTCCACTAACTGGATTTTTAAAGTTTTTAATAAATATAGACTTCCTGCTTTGTGAGCTCCATAGACAGACACTGAATGCTCCATAAGACTTGGCACCTCCTAATTCTAGGCACTTATTTTATAATCTCGGGGAGCCTAATATGGACCCTCCATCAGGACAGCTCTGGTAAGGAAGTTAGCATTGTTTTTTTGATTATAGTCATGCATTACAGTCATGATACACGTCTAAGATTACTCACTGCAGCATTATTTGTAATCATCAAAGATTAGAAGCAGCATAAATGTTCATTAATACCAACTGGTTAAATAATTTATGGTACATCATTACAGAAGAATGTAAATACAACCATTAAAAAGAATGAGACAGTTCTATACTGCTTTGGAATAATTTTCAAGTTATATTGTTAAGTAAAAATCAAGGTATGGAACAGTGTGAAAGGGTATGTATTTGCTATCATTTTTGCTAATAAAAGTAATGCACACATACATACAATTACCCCCAGAAGATACATTGGTAACCGTAGAAATGGCATGTGTGGCTGACAAAATTTTTTGACCCTTTGAATATTAGATATTTTGAATTGTGAAATGTAAATGGAGTGCTTCCTTTCTTTTCTTAAAGACTAAGTCTAAATGGAGCCTGGACCATAGATTTCCCAAAGCTCCCCACAGTAGTCTGAGGTTAGCCAGGTTAGGCTTAATTTATCTGTGAGCTGGAAATTCTAGGAAACTTTAGATCCTTATCTATCTTTCTTCCCCCTTCCCCCTCTTTAAATGGACAGATGCTGGTGGTATTTAAATCTGCTCCCATCTTAAAGCGGGCCCTCAAGGTCAAACAGGCCATGCTGCAACTCTATGTGCTGAAGCTGCTGAAAATACAGACCAAGTACCTGGGGCGCCAGTGGAGGAAAAGCAACATGAAAACCATGTCAGCCATTTATCAGAAAGTACGCCACCGCATGAATGATGACTGGGCTTATGGGAATGGTAAGTATTCTCAGAGCTTTTGGCCTCTGGGAGTGGCCCGGGTTTTAAACAAAACTAATTAGACCTCTCAACTCATTTGGTGTGAAAGTGAAGTCACTCAGTCGTGTCCGATCCTTTGCGACCCCATGAACTGTAGCCCACCAGGCTCCTGTCTGTGAGATTCTCCAGGCAAGAATACTGGAGTGGGTTGCCATTTCCTTCTCCTGGGGATCTTCCTGACCCAGGGATTGAACGTGGGTCTCCTACATTGCATGTCTGAGACACCAGGGAAGCCATAAAATTAAAATAACCTTTAATTATTACAAAGCAGTGAGAAAATACAAGGAAGCAAACACTTTACTGCATTATCATATTTATGCCACATTTGTATCACCCAAAGATTGAAACAGAAATCTTATCATATATTCTTACAGATTTTTTCTTCTACATATATGTATAGGTTTTATTTAAATGAAAGCAAATTGTATATGCTATTTTATAGTCTTTTCTTTTTAGTTAACACTATCTCTGCCTTTCATATCAGTATATGTTCATTTTATATAATAATCAAGTCCATGTTCAGAATTTCCCAATTGCCCCAAAACGTTCTTTAAAGCCTTTTTTTTTCCAAGTCATAATCTAGCCCAGGACCACAAATTTCACCTGATTGTTATGTCCTTTTATTTGTTTTGAATCTAGCAGGGTTTTTTTTTCCCATAACACTGACAAAATTGAAGAACTAGGCCAGCTCTCCTACAGAATATCCACCTTCTGGACTTGTCTACTTGCTTCTTTGTAGTTTCATTTACCTTATTTCTCTATCTCTGGCATTATCTGTAGACTTAAAAGTAGATCTAAAGGTTTGATTAATTCACCTTAAATCTTTTTGGCTATAGTACAGTCTAGGTAATGTATTATACTATAGTGAACTGCATATTGTCTCACATATCACATATTGTATCAGGAGACATTACATTTCTGATTGACCTACCAAGATCTTATAGGCTTACCAGAGTTGGAAGAATTTATTTTGAAGAGCTGTAGTGGGATTTGGCCATCATTTGCATAATTGTGTTTAAGAGTTATTGGTTGGATGACTAATGATTTGTCTTTGCTGGGATTTGTCACCTGCCTGAGTATAGAGGATGGGGCTTCCCTGGTGACTTAGATGGTAAAGCATCTGCCTGCAATGTGGGAGTCCCAGGTTTGATCCCTGAGTCAGGAACATCCCCTGGAGAAGGAAATGGCAACCCACTCCAATACCCTTGCCTGGAAAATTCCGTGGATGGAGGAGCCTGGAAGGCTACAGTCCATGGGGTCGAAAAGAGTTGGACACGACTGAGCAACTTCACTTTCTTTTGAATATAGAGGATGCTGCAGTAAATAGAGTGCAGAGAACTGAAGGAACCTATATGACTGGCAGATAATAAGCCAGTAAGCAACTTCTTTAAGACCTAAAGCACAGTTAACTGTTTAAGTTCTTGTGAGGTGAAAGAAAGTGAAAGTGAAGTTGCTCAGTCATGTCTGACTCTTTGCATCCCCATGAACTGTAGCCTGCCATGTTCCGCTGTCCATGGGAATCCTGCAGGCAAGAATACTGGAGTGGGTTGCCATTTCCTTCTCCAAGAGATCTTCCCAACCCAGGGATTGAACCTGGGTCTCCTGCATTGCAGGCAGACTCTTTACCCTCTGAGCTGTCAGGGAAGCCTAACGCCTAAGTTCTTCTAGGTTTTTAAAACATGGGCATATCTTATCTTGCAAATGGCAATCTGTCACTGCTGCCATCATGAGCCCAAACCCAAGCTGCACCTGTTGAGTGTGAGACGTTAACAGAAGTGGGAAACACATACCTCTGGCCCTGAACTAAGTGTGTAAATGGGGTAAATAGAAGCAAAGCAGATTGTTTTCTGTTTTAACTTTCTTGGAAGACTTCACCTCATAAGATTAACATAAGCTACATATGGATTTATCATGCGCAGCGTGGCGGGGGGTGGATCCAGGGAGTCAGGAAAGTCTTTAGTAGTTAGTCTATGCTGATTCTCCTTGTGCCCCTTCCCGCCTCTTACCATTCCTTGAGAACTGCTTTCTTTCAAATGGGTAACTTCCATTCCCAAGGAAAGTTCAATAGAGGGAATTGAGTTGCTATTTGGGGAAAATATATATAATTAGTAACAGAGTGAAATAATGAAAAGGAAATACAATAAAAAGAGGTCCATCTCCCTCAGGGCCCTCATGTCCTTCTCAGTGGTTATCACTGTTAGCCAGTTTCTAGATGCTTCCAAAGATAGTCTCTACATGTATAAGCATATGTACATGGGCATGTATTTTTTAAACCTGACTGGCAGCATGTCGTGTACTTACTTTGTACATTGTTCTTTGCAAAAACAGGAATTCTGAGCTGTCCCATTGTTGGTGTCCCATAGGCCATGCTCTGTGCTAAGATGAGGAGTGTCCTGAGTTGTATACATCTTTTTCTTTCTGATCTTCCTAACACAGACATCGATGCCAGGCCATGGGACTTCCAAGCAGAAGAATGCACCTTGAGGGCCAACATTGAAGCTTTTAACAGCCGCCGGTATGACAGACCCCAGGACTCTGAGTTTTCACCCGTGGATAACTGCTTACAGAGTGTGCTGGGGCAGAGGTTGGATCTGCCTGAGGATTTCCACTATTCCTATGAGCTCTGGCTGGAGAGAGAGGTGTTTTCACAGCCCATCTGTTGGGAGGAGCTGCTCCAGAATCACTGACTAAGCTCTTGTCAACAAGCATCTGATAGGTGGGGGTTGGTTCCAATAAATGGTGCTCTGCCAACTCTGCCCACTCAGCCTTTGTTTCCAGCCCTGGGAGTGCTTGTTCAGAGTAGAGCTGGCCTAGCCTTAGGACACCAAGCGTGGTTCAGGACTGTTCTGGGGACAGTTAGGCCTGGAGATAGTATAAGGCTGGGATACTGGGCGATTAAAAAAAAAAAAATTGATTTCCTTGCCCTGGGGTCATTTGGGTGCCCAGCTGCCCTTGAAATCTCCTGCTGGATCAGTCCTGGCCAGGCTCTTTTGTGGGACCGCTCTGTCCTTTAGTCTTGCCTAGAACCAGGCTAGCCTCTGCTGGCCGCAAGAGTGGGAATGTGTATTTTGGCATTTGACCTATAGCATCCATCATAGGTAATAAGAACTGCACGTCATAAAATAGAGAGGACATTTTCTTCTGGCTCACCCTGGATTACCAGAGGGTTTGCAAACCTAACATTGAAATTAAGTCTGTATTTTAAAGGTTAACATTTTGACACCTCTTTCTAAAATCCGCTCTAAGATGAGTTTTAGAGCACCTGCATCTTCTCTGTGCAGGATGATGGTTTACTGTTACATAATTACTGCATGTTAGAGAAAAGTATATCATATAAAGTGTTTTTTCTTTATTCCTTAAGAGATGTATGTTCAATGTGAAATTTCCTTGGGTACTTTATGTACAGCATGGAGTGATCTGCCACAAACCAATATGAAACAGTCAGGCCTCCTCCAAGGATGTTTCATGTTTTTCTAAAACCACTTCAGTCTTAAAATGACTGAGTACATTGCAGAAAATTATCCTTTTCACCCAGTTCATTTTTAAATGACAAGTTAACTATAGAAGGTTTTATTTATTGAGATGACACGTCCATTAGTGCTCATGATCGATTTATTTTTTAATGAAACAGAACACCAAGAGCATCACAGCTTACCATTTTTCTTTTTCTCCTATAGTGATTAGTGATGTTTCCCCCCTTTTTACTGCTAGCAGTTTCAAAGTGTCCTGTGGATATTTAGCAATTCTGTTTCTACCTAAAAGTATTATACATTTCTTTGAAAATGTAAGGGTTCATGTACCAACCTCTTTAAACTTCTTTCTCTTACAGCAGAATCACATGCTTCCCAACTGAAACAGTTTTTAGGAAAGTTTCTGATTCAGTCAGGATCATCTTATTTTTCTTCTGTCCTCAAAGTTATGGCATCTGTAGCTTCAAGCTTTTTTACTTTAAATACCCCCTCCTTGCAACAAGGACACTACTGAATCTTTTTTGTGATAGCACCAGGCCACTTTTATGGTGCCAGGAGGTCCAGTCAAAATCAGCGTATTTACTCTACCCTTTGTCAACCACAGTCTCTCTTAGAAGTCATATTAGACTTGCTAATAATTTCCAAAGAAACTAAACCAAAACTCTGATCATAGCTTGGATTTTACCTCCTTGTGCTGTAGAGCAGCAGGATTTCTGTTTATTTGTTGGTTTGTTTGTTTTTTCTGGTGAGATCATGAAGAATGCTAAGTATGTAATGGATGAAACTTAAAATAGTCTATATATTTTGCCTGAGTAGGACAGCAGTCCTCATTGCAATTAAAATTTACTGAATATATCATTATTGAACTCTATTTTATGATTTTAATGTGATTTAGGTGAAAAGACAACTTTTAAGGAAAGAGCAATTATCAATCTATTTATTTTGAATACACAGTATATAATATTTAATCAAGAACAGAGGTTACTCTTAAAAATATGGACATGAATGCTTTCTAAGGCTAGATGTATACTACACTTTAACATTTCATACTCTCTTTAAATAAATCGTCCCTAAGGGAAGATTAATTCTCAGTGCAGATGGGAAAACTGAGGCACCAAGCATACGTGATTAGTTTCATTTTTCTACTGACTTGCTAGCATTTAGGTGCTGAAAGCCAGTCCCATGTGTTACAGTAATTGATTTGAATTTCCCAATTTGAGAATACATGTGTGTGGTTAGGAATAAATTCAGAATAAATTCAGAGTAACCAATCGATGATGCTTACTTGTTACAACATGGAAGAACATTATTCCAGTGATTTATAAAGTAGAAGATTTTTATTTGTGAACGTTTCAGTAAAGTTTGTGTTGATTGTTCATAACACTATATATCTACTGAAGCACTTTAATAAAAAGAGAATTGAACTGGAGTTAGAAATTGGTCTTTGACTTCTTCAACACAAGAGAATCTTAAAGACATTAGATCTAGAAAGGAAAGTTAAAGGGATGCCTGGGGGTAGACTAATATAAACAACTCTAAAATCTCAGTGACTTCTGACAGAACTTTTTCTCTTGTTATTGGTCCTGGCAGGTAGCTGCTACTCTGCTCGACTCAGGTTAACTTTCTGGATTAGCTCTACTCCAGATGCTGTTTTATTCTGGCACTAGGCTGATGGAATAGCCGCTACCTGGAACGTGCTGTTCTCATAGTAAAGGGCAGGAGCAAAAGGCCAAACCATACCATGCAAGCACATTTAAAGTTCCTGCTTCGATGTGGCACAGGTCAAATTGCTCACAGGGAAAGTGTTGGTCGTTCAGTTGTATCTGACTCTCTGCAACCCCATGGACTGTGGCCCACCAGTCTCCTCTGTCCATAGAATTCTTCAAGTAAGAATACTGGGGTGGGTTGCCATTCTCTCCTCCATGGGATCTTCCCAACCCAGGGATCAAACCGGGGTCTCCTGCATGGCAGGCAGATTCTTTACCACCTGAGCCACCAGGAAGCCCAAATTGCTCATATTCTACTGGCAAAAAGCAGTTGATGTGGATAAGCCGAACGCTGGACCAGAGAAGCGTACTACCTATAGAGAGGAAGTTGCAACCAGACATACGGGTAGAGAGTGAGTCACAGCAGCTTCCCAGGTTGCTCTTAAGATTGGTGGTGGGACTTTCTGAGATGCTTTTTTTTTTTTTAATGACTGCGCTTTTTGTCTTGCAGGATCTCAGTTCCCCAACCAGGGATTAAACCCAGGCCATGGAAGTGAAAGCCAGGAATTCCACCAGGAAACTCCCTAGAGAGTCTTCTTGAGAATATCAACAGCTTTCCAGTGAATATTTCAAACCACCCACTTCAGTGCTTTTTGCTGATATTTTCAGTGTAGCTTTCTTGACCTTCCTTGTTCATAGATCCCCAGCTCTTCCACCTGAATAGTATTAATCGTTGTCATATAAAGACCAGTATTCTGTGCTTTCTGTCTTTCCCCCAAATAGAAATCTTTTTTCTCTAGTCCTTCTTGAGATGACCCATATTTACAATAAAAATAGCTGAGATTAAGAATGTCCTTGTGACAAATTCCCTGGTGGTCCACTGGTTAAGACTCAATGCTTTTAGTGCCAGGGCCTGGGTTCAATCCCTGGTCAGGGAACTAAGATCCCACAAGATGCATGGCATGGCCAAAAAAGAAGGCACCTGTGATTTTGGAACAAAAATGACACTAGTTTATACAACAATCAAACTCACCACTTTGCTCTCATTGGATGCTATAATTGATGAGCTCTGTAGTCACCTAAAGATCCTTACTTACATCTTTTGCCGTATTCACAGGTTCCAGAAATGAAGACATGGACATACCTTTTAGAGGGTCACCATTCAATCCATTGAAACTCATCAGACACTAAAAAATAGCAATATTGGTTCATTTACTCCATCAGTATTAGAGGTATAATGCAAGACCCAGGGAAGTTACTTTTATTTAGAAAATACTTGCAGCTATTGATGTAGTCAAAAGAGATTAAATTTTAGGCTTGGGTAGAGGATATTACATAAGGGAACATGTAAAACTGAAGAACATATTTATGTGTTGGTATTTTTATTAAGAAGGTACGTGTAAAAAATTCAAATAATTTTCAGAGTACACAATGAAAAATGTAATCTCCCAACCCAGATCTCATCTTGTTCCCCAGAATTAATCACTGTCAGTATTTTTCTCTATTTTTTATTCTTTTAGAAAATTGCTGTAATACCCATCTCTTTGTCATCAACTTTTTTTTTAACAGATAGGAGCACAATGTACTGTTCTATTCTTTCTCTTATTTATCCTGGAGATCTTTTTTTCTATATCAGTATTCTCTTGTATGGTTAAATTTAATATATCAAATAATTAAATAATTCTTCCTTAACTCTGCTTTCTGAGATTTTCCAGCTAAGAAATGTTAGGGCCAGTGCTTAAGACTCCGAGCTTGCATTACAGGAAACACAGGTTCCATTTCTGGTCAGGGAACTAAGATCCCATATGTGGTGCAGCCAAAAAGAAAAGAGACTGACTTTTAAAAGAAATGTTAGAAGAAAAGGTATAGACGAGAAGGACAGGGTGTGTGCATGTGTGTATGTTGTGGTGGGGATGAGGTTAAGAGAGATTCACTCAGTTCTCACAGCAATAGGCGAAAGCTAGCTGAAATACAATTTCCCACCAGCAGTTCTGGCCATTCAGACTCTCAGCTCTTGTAAGCTGAATGAGATTGTATCTGAGTGGACTGCGGGGGATGTGTAGGCTGTTTGCTCCTTTAGTAATTTAGTCAGACTTAAATTTCAAAAAGCAAGATTTAAAATTTTTACTTTCATGGAAAAGAAAATAACCAAAGCCTTTCAAAGGAACTGCAAGAGTACAAAAGTCATCCCACCTCTGCCCAAACACCTTTGGTGACAGTGACTTTCTTACTAAATAAGATAGCGCTATCTGTCTCTTACCTCCAAATGGAAACATTACTTTGAATGTTCTGTAACTTTTTGTTCAAATGCTTAATGGAGCTGGCAGGACAAAGATCCTCCATGTGGATGCCTGTGAAAATATGTCTTTGCTGCAAGATGTGAGATAATTTACCCAGAAAGGCCGTACAGCATAAGGGCTCAGATTGACGGTGCTGGACCCAACGTGGTGAGTTGTAATATCCAGGCTCTGCCTCCATGAGCTGTGTGGTAAGTGACAAGTTATTTCATCTCTCTATGCCTCAGATTAGCAGTAGTGTTAGTCGCTCAGTCATGTCCGACTCTTTGTTACCCCATGGACTGTAGCACGCCAGGCTCCTTTGCCCACAGAGTTCTCCAAGCAAGAATACTGGAGTGGATTACCATTTCCTTCTCCAATACCTCAGATTCCCCATCTATAAATGTGGGTAATAATACTACCCACTTTCACCAGAATTATAAGGATTAAATGTATCAATATAGTAGTGCTTAGAATAATGCTTGTTAAACATGAGTATTCAATAATTGCTGGTTATTCCCACCCATTCCCCTATTAAAGAATCCTCCAGCAGGAATAGCATTTAAATTTAAATTCTCTAGCTCAGGGGTCAGCAAACTATAGCCCAAATTTGGCCCATGGGCAGTTTTATACAATCTGTGAGCTAAGGATGGTTTTTACATTCTTAAATGCTTAGGTGCGGGGGGGGGAATCCATAGAAGAAAAATATCTTATGACACATGAACATTCTAGGACATAAAATTTTAGTTTCCATAATAATTTTATTGGAATACAGTCACACTCATTTGTTCGTGTGTGGTCTATAAATGCTTTCATTCTACATCAGCAGAGTTGAGTAGTTGGAAAAAGAGGGTACAAGGCCTGAAAAGTCTGAAACATTTACTTTCTGAGTTTGCCAACCCCTGCCCTAGATAATTTCCTGAGTTTGCCCCACCTGGTCTTCCTGTACTCCAAGGTTCTCACTGTTGGGACCCTAGTGCTTGAGGTTATCTACAAAGAATTTCATTTATTCTGCAACTTCCTCTTCAAAATTCAGGCTACAACGGATGAAGTGAATGCAGTGCTATACTGTTAAACTTAATGAGATAAAAAGAAAAAGGGAAGGAAGGAAGGAAGGGGAGGAGGGAGGGAGGAAGGAAGAAACCACCAAAGTAGAGAGGAAGAAATAGGAATTTTTAAATGTAACTTCTAAGAAAGATAGTGACAGAATATTCTAAGTTTGAATATTCTAAGAATGCACACTTTATTTCTGGCAATTTTTTTTTAAGAACAGCACAGTTAATGTTACTATTTATAAAGAAGACATAAGGATGTGTACTCATAAACAGATAAAATTAACTAGTGCTTTTCTAATATGAGTTTGAATAGTTATCTAAATTTAACATCATCTTCCAGTTTACCCAGGAAGATTTGTTCAGTTCTTGTAGAACAAATGGACCTTAAGTCCTGAACATTAAGTGATTCTTAAGTGGACTGGTATTTAAGAAAAACGCTTATGTTGTCAATGACATTTTCCTTTGATTCTAACAGCGACCTGTGCTCTTTGTTGTAAGGAAGTCTGCCTTTCAGCCCCACACCTCAGCAGCCCTCGTCACCTCCTGCAGGTCAGTGCTAGGGCTTTCTCCAGTACAAAGGCTGAAGACTCTTTTGGTCAGTGGAAAATGGTGCTGCCATTGAAGTTGTACCAGTTGTCATTAGACCATCCATTTTATGTTCCACCTGTCCACTTTCATGCTTTCTTGTGCTTTATATGTTGTTGTTTTTCTTTCAGACCTCCAATCTGGAACTCAGGAAAAGCAGGATTAGAACAAATCTGAAACTAAGCCAGGTAGACATTAACCTGAGAAAGATGTGATGACCCATTGACTGTAAACAAGGAATATGAGCTGCCCCCAAAGAAGAGGATGAGATGGCTGGATGGCATCATCGACTCGATGACCATGGGTTTGGGTGGACTCCGGGAGTTGGTGATGGACAGGGATGCCTGGTGTGTTGTGGTTCATGGGGTCGCAAAGAGTCAGACACGACTGAGTGACTGAACTGAACTGAACCCAGGGATTAAGAGAGGGGCCAGCAGAAGAGAAAGCACAGGTCTTCTCCTAAAAGTAGCTGGAACTTGGGTTTGCTTTGCTGATGAAGGATTAGAGAAAGGAAATATGTGAGAACCTCGTCCACAAATACCCGCCGTTGGAAGCCAGTTCATCAAACATATGAAGGAAAACAAAAACACACCTGACCTTGGTTGCAGAGCCTTTTGGGACTGGGCTCCTGCTTCTGGGTCCAGTCTCCTCCTCCTGCCCTGGGCTTGCAATGTCCTGTCCCCTGACCTTGACATAGCTGACTCCTCATCATCCAAATCTCAGCTAAACCTCAGAGACCTTCCCCATCCACCCCAATCTAAGAGTTGTCAGCCATCATCACATCAATTTAATAAACTTAATATAATACCTCCTGTTGCACCTATCATTTTTATGTCTGCCACGTCCCCCACATGACTACCACCCCAAAGAAAAAACGAACTTTGCTGCATTTAGGACTGAATTCCTGGGCGCAAAACTGAGTGTCAGGCACATAACAGATGCCTGATAACTTGAATAAAACTGAAAGGAGATGAGTCATTAAAATGAATGAGGCTCCTGGTCCTAAACTGTACTCTCCCTCTGCAGGGAGGATGTCAGGATGAGCTGACAGATAGAAGCAGAACTGCCTCTACTGGGTCCTTTCTTGGCTTTATCCCACAACCGGTATAAGAACTTTTCTCAGGCTCTTTTAAAACACATTTTGTAGGACTTTCCTGCTCCTCCAGCGGTTAAGAATCCGCCTGCCAATGCAGGGGACATGGATTCCATCCCTGGTCCGGAAAGATTCCACATCCCAGTGGGGGCAACTAAGCCCGTGCGCCACGACTTCTGAAGCCCAAGTGCTTAGAGCCTGTGCTCTGCGACCAGAGAAGCCACGGCGATGGGAAGGCGGAGCACGCAACTAGAGAGTAGCCCACACTTGCCACAACTAGAGAAAGCCTGCGCACAGCACAGCCAAAATCAATCATGAAAAAATTCTTAAAATGTTGTAATGTTTCTGTTATTACAGGCTCTTTTAAGACATTTCCGCATGTTGTTTTCACTTCAACCCTCAAAGGCTTTTATCTCATTTTCCAAAAAGTCCTGGAGTCTTGGCTAACTTCCTCAAGGTCAGTCAGTGAGTGGCAGAGCTAGCACGCACAGCTGAATCCGCCAACTCCAAGGCCAAGAAGGTACCCCACCCACCCGCGCCCCGGCCGGCCGGGTGTGGCCCGGAGCCAGCGGCCGCGGCGCCGAGCCTCGGTTCCACGCGCGCGCAACCTTAGCCAGAGTCGCGCGAGGGACAGTGTCCCGGCCAGCGCGGCGCACCCGGGAGGGCTGGCGGCGTCTGTCAGGAAGGCGGGCGCGGCCTCGGCGGGCGCGCCGGGCGGGTCGGACTCTGCCAACAGCCCGGCGCCAGGCCCGGTGTCCAGGCAACAGGTAAACACCGCGCGGCCCCGCCCCCGCGGCGCGCGCCTCCCTGCGTTTGTGCGCGCGGCTCTCCAGCGTCCGCGAGGCGCGCTTGCAGCAGACGCGCCTCCCGGAACATCCGTGCGGCGGGTGCCCAGTCCGGCGTGGCGGCCGCTCGGTGGCCGACGGCCCCCTTGCCCCGCCGGGCTCCCCTGAGCGCCTCGGCCTCCTCGCGCCGCGCCGCGGGAGCTGGTCCCAGAAAAGCGCCGCGAGGTCCCGGGACCGGCTACGGTTCGCTGGCGAGTGAAGAGGCGGCAGCCCGGTGAGCGGCAGGAATGGGCGCCGCGGCGCCGCCCCCAGGAGATGCGGAGAACTCGGGTCTCTCTCTCTCTTTCAGGATTGGGAACCCTTGCCACACTCACCTGCTCAGCTGAGAACGCATTACCATGGTAATACACGCTACTTAAGTCTAAAGGTTCCGAGGCACTTGTTAAATTGGTTTAGTACCGTTTGGGAAGGATTGAGGGCAGGAGGAGAAGGGGACGACAGAGGATGAGATGGCTGGATGGCATCACCGACTCTATGGACACGGTTTGGGTGGACTCAGGGAGTTGATGATGGACAGGGAAGCCTGGCATGCTACAGTTCATGGAGTCGCAAAGAGTTGGACACAACTGAGTGACTGAACTGAACTGAACTGTCTTGTACAGGCACGCTTTATTAAGCTTTGTTGCCTGCGCCAAGAGATTGGCGCCTTCATCTCCAAGGGTCGTGGGATGGCGCTGTCCAGCCAGTGATCTGAGCCCTCTGGGTAAAGATGAGGGGGGAGAAGGGTTTTCTTGGTGGTCTGCTCTTGCCGGAGGGGACCGTAACCGCAGAATCAGGCCCTCTTTTTGTGAGTTGGTTGGTTGAAGTCCTTTGGTTCTGTGGAGCAATTTTCACACTCAGAAAATGCCCAGGGCGCCAGTACATACCACGAGCGACTAGTCAGGCCCCTGGCTTTTGCTGCCCCGCCTAGGGTCCCAGGTGGGATTCTTTCTGTGGATTGTTGTTACTGTTCAGTCCCTTAGTCGTGTCTGATTTTGTGACCCCCATGGACTGCAGCGCACCAGACTTCCCTCTCCTTCGGTATCTCCTGGAGTTAGCTCAAATTCATGTCCATTGAGTCCATGATGCCATCCAACCATCTCATGCTCTGTCTCCCCCTTCTCCCCCTTCTTCTCCTGCCCTCAGTCTTTCCCAGCATCAAGGTCTTTTCCAGTTTGTGGGCACTTCACATCAGATGGCCAAAGTATTGGAGCTTCACTTCAGCATCAATACCTCCCAATGAATATTGAGGGTTGATTTCCTTTAGGATTCACTGGGACTCTCAAAAGTCTTCTCCCGCACCACAGTTCAAAAACATCAATTCTTCAGCCCTCAGCCTTCTTTACCCCTACCTGAATACTGGAAAAACCATAGCTTTGACTATACAGACCTTTGCTGACCAAGTTAAAAAGTGACTGCTTTTTAATATACTGTCTAGGTTTGTCATAGCTTTTCTTCCTAGGAGCAGGCGTCTTTTAATTTTGTGGCTGTAGTCACCATCCACAGTGATTTTGGAGAAAATAAAATCTGTCACTGTTTCCACTTTTCTCCCATCTATTTGCTGTGAAGTGATGGGACCGGATGCCATCTTAGTTTTTTGAATGTTGAATTTTAAGCCACATTTTTCACTCTTCTCTTTCATCCTCATTATGCGGCTCTTTAGTTCCTCTTCACTTTCTGCCATTACAGTGGTAATATCTGCATATCTGAGGTTGTTGATATTTCGTCTGGCAGTCTTGATTCCAGCTTGTGATTCATCCAGCCTGGCATTTCACATTATGTTCTCTTGCATATAAGGTAAGCCGAGTGACAATGTACAGCCTTGATGTACTCCTTTCCCTATTTGGAATCGGTCTTTTGTTCCCTGTAAGGTTCTAATTGTTGCTTCTTGACCTGCATACAGATTTCTCAGAGGGCAGGTAAGGTGATCTGGTATTCCCATCTCTTTAAGAACTTTCCACAGTTGCCTGTGATCCACACAGTCAAAGGCTTTAGCATAGTCAATGAAGCAGATATTTTTCTGGAATTCCCCTGGTTTTTCTATGATACAGCAAATGTTGGCTATTTGATTTCTGGTACCTCTGCCTTTTCTAAATCCAGCTTGTACATCTGGAAGTTCTTGATTCATTTACTGTTGAAGCCTTGCTTGAAAGATTTTGAGCATTACCTTGCTGGCATGTGAAATGAGTGCAATTGTACAGTAGTTTGAACATTTTTTGGCATTGCCCTTCTTTAGGATTGGAATGAAAATTGACCTTTTACAGTCCTGTGGCCATTGATGAGTCTTCCAAATTTGTTGGCATATTGATTGCAGCACTTCAACAGCATCCTCTTTTAGGGTTTGAAATAACTCAGCTGGAATTCCATCACTTCCACTATCTTTTTTCATACTCATGCTTCCAAAGGCCCACTTGACTTCACACTCTAGGATGTCTGGCTCTAGGTGAGTGACCACACCATTATGTATATCCAGGTCATTAAGACTTTTTTATATCACTCTTCTGTATTCTTGTCACCTCTTCTTAATCTCTTCTGCTTCTGTTAGGTCCTTGCCATTTCTGCCCTTTACTGTGCCATCCTTGCATGAAATGCTCCCTTGGTATCTTCAGTTTTCTTGAAGAGCTCTCTAGTCTTTCCCATTCTGTTGTTTTCCTCTGTCTTTGCATTGTTCATTTAAGACAACTTTCTTATCTCTCTTTGCTGTTCTCTGGAACTCTGCGTTCAGTTGGCTGTATTGGTCCCTTTCTCCTTTGCCTTTCCTTCTCTTCTTTTCTCAGCTGTTTGCCTTGCATCTGAGTTGCATTTTATTCACTCAGCATATTTTATTCATCCCTACAATGTTCCCGACATTGTTCTAGGTCCTGGGGAATTAAGCGAACTCATAGATAAAACCTCTGGGTAGGAAATATACAATAAATACATAAACAAAAGTATTATTAAATAGTAAATAGTGCTTGGGGCAAGGAGATAGGAAGTGACAGTGCTGGGAGGGTTATTGGGAGGCCATGGGTACTTCCTCCCTCTTTACCTGGGACAGTCCCAGTTAATGCTTGTTGAAGTGCATTGGTTTGGGCAGTGAATTATATGGTCACCTTAGTAGTAGAAAGAATACAGGTATGATGTCTAGGAGGTTTATCTGAAGAGGTAGTATTTGAGCAGAGGCTAGCACAAAGATAAGAAACAAATTAGGCCTGCTGTGGAGATCTGCAGGAAGAGGAGGGAGCAGCGAGAAACTTGGCACATTTGGGTACTAGAAAGAAGGCAAGTGTGGCTTGAAGCTAAAATGGTCTTCATTAAGGATTTCAGAGAGTTTTAAGTCAAGAGCTCTGTGTTCTGAGACCAGAAATAGCCAAGAGCCATGGGGTTGTAGTCAACCAACCCAGCCAGCTCAGAACTGAAAAATTTCATTCCTTTATAGCAATTTTCCAACATATTTATTGAGCTAGAGTTGATACACAATAGATTGTACATATATAAAATGTACAGTTTGATAAGTTTGGCATAGGTGTACAGACATTAAGCCATCAACACATTCAAGACGTTTGATTTGCAAATATTTCCTCCCACTCTGTGGCTTTGCTTTTCATTCTCCTTTCAATGTCTTTGAAGAGCGTAAGTTTTCATTTTGACGGTGAATTTACCCATTTGTTCTTTTATAGCATCAAATTGGATATCATATCTAGGAAATTTTTGCCTGATCCAAGGTCACAAAGGCTTTTCTCTGTATTTTCTTATGTAAGTTTTATAATTCTGAGCCATTTAGGTCTGTGAGTCATTCTGAGTTAATTTTTGCATATGGAACATATATGGATTGAAGTTCATTTTTTTGCACATGGCTATTCATTGTTCCGGCAGCATTTATGGAAATTATTATCCTATCCTTGTTCCACTGAACTGCTTTGGCACTTCTGTTGAAAATCAGCTGAATCAGTTATTTGAATCAGTTATCTAAATATACGTGTGGGTCTGTTTTGCACTTTATTAATCTATTTGTCTATCTTAACACCAATACCATCTGAATACTATAGCTTTATAATTCTAGAAATAAGGTAGTATTAGTCCTTCAACTTTGTTCTTCTTTTTCAAAGCTCTTAGCATTTCCCTATGAACTTCAGAGTCTTCCACAAAGGGATGAGAACTTTGAATAAAAATGTTAAACCTCTGTCGTATATGCTTTGCATTTCCATATGAATTTTAGAATCATTTTGCCAATTTCTACTAAAAGATGAGAACCTTGAATAAAATGTCAAACTTTTGTGTGAATCTTAGTTCTCAAACCATTTTAGAGATTAAAACACACACTTTTTTTTTTGGCAGTTATTCCAGGTAAGTCAAGTGTGTTTGACATGCAAAAGAGTATAAAATCAGAAAGGAAGCCAAGACTCAGAATCCTTAAGAGCTTATGGCAGTGCACATCCGATACCCCACAAGGATGCTTTATCGGGAGATGCAGTTATCATATGGGGCTCCATATTGTTTCTCTTCATTTGGATTTCCTCACAGAAGCCAGGCTACTGTGTTGCAACATAATGTCTCATCTTCAATGTCTAGGAACATCCTCCATTTCACTTAACAAAAATGTATCTTAGCATTTTTAACACATTGACTATGTTTCTCTTTGTTTAACTGAAGACGTTTTTAAAGTGAGGTGCTATGAACAGGATGTCTATTTTATACAAACATTTAGCCCTTGCAGACATCCTTGATAACTTACACACTCCTCCTTTCCCTTGCCTAGAAGAGACACCTTTTCTGTAGTATACTCCCATCTGTTATTTTCTGTATGGGTGGGTCGTAGGAAGAGAGAATTTCTCTCAGCCTCATGTGGCTGTAGCAAAACTTTGGGAATCATTTGTTCCCAGGTTAGGATGGTATCCATTCCTTTGCCCATAGGGCCTTAACCACACAGCATGATTGTGGCAAGAGCACTGCTCCCGAGCCTGGTGAATGCTTGTTTGCACTGTGACCTTGCCGAGCCTCTGCTTTTCCATTTTTAAGATGGGACTATACCTCCCTCCCTTGAAACTCATGAGGATTAGCAATGATAATAGTGATGGCAACGTCCTTTACTGAGTGCTTAGTGTCAGACACTTGCTATGTGCCTGAGATTCGTGTCTCCCTTAATCCTCATGACTGCTTAATGAGGTAGAGACTATCACATAACAAATGCCAAAATATGTATTTGATCCTAATTAACCAATACATTTTAATTTAATCGTTATTAGGAAAATTCTGAAACATACACAAAAAGAGAATAGTAAATGAATCCCTATATAGTCATATCTCAGATTCAGAAACTATAAGCATTTTGCCACCTTGGCTTCATCTATGTTTTATTGGTTGTGTGGGGGTGGGCAGGGTGCAGTATTTTAAAGAAAATCTCAGGCTTCCTTTTATTTCATTCCTACAGATTTTAGTATGCATCTCTGAAACATGTGAACATTTTTTTCCATGACCCAAAGCCACTCTCAGACCTAATTGAGTGAATAATTATTTGATATTGTCAAATTTTCTCAATTGCTTTTTTAAAAAATGCCTTTTTCTGGCTTGTTCTAATCAAACTGCAAACAAGGCCCACATACTAATTGCCATAGGTTGGGGCTTTTATTTTATTTTAGCTGTTTGTGTTTTTTGGAGTTTTTTGTTTTGCTTTTGGAAGAAAGTAAGGAGGTGAATGTCGCTTCTCTGCTTGGGAGGGCATCTTTGGGGAGGCGCATGAGAGCTGGGGAAGCCTGGAACACAGACTTCTCCTTTGTGCCAGCCGTCCCCTGCCCCTACACGCATTCCCCTCTGGCCCTTCGCCTTCTCTCCCCGGGCCTGGTTTATCTCGCTGTACTTCACCCTCTTCTGGAGTGACAGCCTGCAATGTGTAGGTCTCATGCCTCAGGTTCTTCTTGCTCTCCCAGTCTCTGGGCACTTAAATCACGTTGGGTCTCTGGGGACGGTGCTTGATAGGCAGTCGCTGCATCGGACCGCATATGACTTCTCTTCCCACTTTATACAAACGTACTTTGTCGTTGTCACAGTTTATTTTTCCCTTTAGGAACTTTTTTCCCCCTTAAGTTCGGTGGGAAATGTTGAAAATATATATTTCAATATTTTTTCAAGGTTATAAGAACTAACTTTTGCCCGGTGTATATACTTGTCTTTGAAAGCCAGCTAAAGGGAAGAAGAAAAGCCGGAGCAAGTCGCGTGGGAAGAAGCAGAAGAAGCCGGAAGTGGACATCCTCAGCCCCGCCGCCATGCTGAACCTCTACTACATCGCGCACAACGTGGCCGACTGCCTGCAGCTGCGCGGCTTCCGCTGGCCAGGCGCTGCCAAGCCAAAGAAGGGGAAAGGCAAGACTTAGCGAGAGAGTCTCCCAGCCCCTCTCTCCTGCAGAAAACAGAACCCGGGGAAGAGAAAGCAGGGTTATGCCACCGTTGGAGCAAAATAGGCTTTACTGAAGACAATCTGAGATGCAAACTGAGTGTGCTTTTCTGTGGTAGATAATGATAAACGCATTTTACTTCCTCAGCTAAACCCAGGTATGAGTGAGTGAGCCAGTTTGGTTTTTCGGGGTTGGGGGGGGGGGGGGAGAAAGTATGTGGTAATTACCACGCAGTGTGGTGGAATTGATAGAACTTTTAAAAGTTATTATAAATCTGGGTTAGAATTGAACCTCCATGTCCAAGGGCAGTTCTAGCTTTCACGAGTTTTCTTTTGCCCAAAGGGGTTTTGTTTTTTAGAGTAGACGTGACAAAAAGCATTGCATTTGCTCATGGGTCCCTCTTTTAACCACAGTTTCCTTTCCTCATCTTTTTCTGGAAAAGTAATAAATATTTTGTTACTACCATTTTCTCTTGAGCAGCCTGACTCTTGTCTGACTTGGATTAGCCACAGACACGGATGGAAACCAGGGTGGTCAGCCCTGCTCTGACTTGCTCGGGCAAGGGAACAGTGGCTCAAAGGAACCACAGGGTCAGTGGTCCAGGTGCAGGGTGCTCATGCTTAGTCACTAAATCATTTCCAACTCTTTGACCCCATGGACTGTAGACTGTCAGCTCCTCTGTCCATGGGTTTACAGGGAGAAGGAGATAAATCAGCCCTTATCCCTCTCTCCTTCCTCTTTCACCAAACTCTTCCTCCTCTTTTACTCCACATTTACATCTTCCTACCTCCTTCAGCCCTTTCTTTTAAGCTTGGCTGACCCTGACTCTTGGAGTCACTGCTGGAAATGTGCCTTTTGCCTTCTACTGATATCCTGGGATCTCCCCAGCCTGTGTGGAGACACTTAAGAGAGAAAACCGCAATTGGTTCTGCTTGGCCCCCAAAGACCTAAAAGCCCCAAATGTGTAACTTGGAAGGAAAGGCACCTTTATAAGTATAAGCACCATCTTTGAATCCCATAACTCTCAGAGATTTTGTGAAAATCAGAGAAAAAAGGCAAGTATGTGAATCTTTGTACCAGAGAAGGGGGGCTTTGCTTGGAACCCGCGAACTGGGGGTGACACTTGTCTGGCTGTATCGGTCTGTGTGGACTGAGTGTGAGCCCTTGGCTGGCTGTCAGGGGAACCCTGACTCAGGTCAGGTGAAGGATGGTGCTCCTCTTAACCTGAAAGGACCCTGTCTGTTCCTGAGAAAGCGGGCGACTCTCCCACTCTGCTGACGCTGCAGCACTGGATCCGAGCATTTTCTGTGGACACACCAGCTCTAGTCCAGCCCTCAAACGTGGGCATGCACCATGGTCACCAGAGGACTCCGGAAAGCGCAGGTTGCTGGGCCCGCCCCAGCAGGAAGGGCGGGGTTTCCGCTCAACTCCCAGGTTGCGCTGCTGCAGGCCCCTTGGAGAAGCCCCGCTCTAGTTCTTGCTGTCTCACCAGATGCTGTAGGACCTGACGGATCTCTGACCTTGTACGATGTCTGAGGCCCTACTCTGCCTCTCTGGGGTTCAGGAGCTCGTGTCTGAGCCGTTGTGTTTAACGGCACATTAGGGAGATGGCAACTGTATTGCTGCTTTCTGATCTTCTCCACAGCAGGAGAATATTCCTGAAGGGAGGACAGACGTGCCAGTCAGCAGACTTCTGTGGGCTGAGTGGATCATCTGGAGGTGGCGATGCCGTCCTCTTTTTCTCCACGCAGAAAGGACTGGAAGCATTTGAACAGAGGAAGTACTGACCTGATTGGATGGGGTGCTGTGTACTTGGAGTCTCCACGCAGGTTTTAGCAGAGTGGCTATTTAGTATTGTACTCATTGCAGTGCTGGGATTCTGAGAAGCCCTTAGGAGTTTTGAATAGCTGCGGTGGTGGTATAGTGGGTGTATGACAGGAACTATCACACACAAGCCATGTAAAAGTTGTGGCGCATTTTGCTTCAAACAAAAATTTTTTTGGTGAAATACTCTATCTAAAATGTTCTTCTATGAAATTATCTCATTTTGACAATTTCTTGAGTATCTGCTATACTTGATACTAGGAAGGTAAGACAGGGTCCCTACCCTTCAGGTGCTCCCAGCCTGGTGAAGGGGGCTGATGCCCAGGTTCCATTGTGGTGGCAGCTGCATTTCTATTTCCACTTGGATAAAGCACATTCATCGTCCAGTTTATGCAGGTGATTAAGAAGAGGGTGAGACTAGCCTTTTATAGGACACCTGGGGGGCCTCTGATGATAAAATAGGTCCTCGAACCCTGCGGTTTTTATTTCTCCTAAACCCAACTCAGCCAGGATCCTGATTGTTCCTATGGATGAGAATTCAAAGGGCAGCCTGTGAAAGGAGCCGTGACGAGCAAGTCCACACACAGGCCACACATGGGCTGTGGGAGGCAAGCCTCCTTGATGTGAGAATACTGGAGCCTTTTGTGAAGGAAGCGCTGTTCCAGTGCGAGGGAGGAGGCAGGGCCCATGGATAGAAACTACAAGAACATGCAAAATGTCCATGGGAGGGGAAGGAAGATGTGGAGAGAGGATACATATATTTATTTTGGCCACAAGGGCCCTCAACAGTGAAAACACAAAGTCCTAAACACTGGATCGCCAGGGAATTCCCAAGAGAGGACATTTTTTAGAAAGGAACTACCCCTTGCAAAATTGATGACAATTAAAAAATCCCTGGTGGCTCAGATAGTAAAGAATCCTGCAAAGTGGGAGTCCTGGGTTCAATCCTTGGGCTGGAAGATCCCCTGGAGATGGGCATGGCAACCCACCCCAGTATTCTTGCCTGGAGAATCCCCGTGGACAGAGGAGCCTGGCAGGCTACAGTCCACAGGGTCAGAAAGAGTCAGACATGACTGAACAACTAAGCACTACACACAGTACAAAAAGGACAATAACAATTTTGGGGTTTTTTTTTTTATTATCATTTCAAGCTTGCCAAAAGAGTAAGAGAAGGTGCAATGGCACCTAGGCCCTTTACCTAAATCACAGTTCTCAACTTGTCTCTATTCACATTTGGGGATGAATAACTGGTTCTCATGAGAGTCTGTCCTGTGCACTGTGGGATATTTAGCTTCATCCCTGGTCTCCACCTACCAGATGCTGGTAGCACCAGTTCAACTGAGAAAGACACAGATGTTTCAGACATTATCATATCTGGGAGGCCAAGTCATTCCAATTTGAAACCATTGACCTAGCATTTTGGCACATTTGCACACCTACACACATATAATACAAATATATATATGTAAACATTTGTATATATACATAATCAGAGTAAATATACATACATGTGTATATATTATATACATATATAAATATATGTAAGCATACATATATATCTACATATATATATTTCTTATATACTAATTATACAAATTTTAGCTGTGAAAATAAGAGAAAAGCAAAGGAGAAAAGGAAAGATATTCTCATCTGAATGCAGAGTTCCAAAGAATAGCAAGGAGAGATAAGAAAGCCTTCCTTAGTGATCAATGCAAAGAAATAGAAGAAAACAACAGAATGGGAAAAACTAGAGATCTCTTCAAGAAAATCAGAGATACCAAAGGAACATTTCATGCAAAGATGGGCTCGATAAAGGACAGAAATGGTATGGACCTAACTGAAGCAGAAGAGATTAAGAAGAGATGACAAGAATACACAGAAAAACTACACAAAAAAGATCTTCATGACCCAGATAATCACTTACCTAGAGCCAGACATCCTGGAATGTGAAGTCAAGTGGGCCTTAGGAAGCATCATGACAAACAAGCTAGTGGAGGTGATGGAATTCCAGTTGAGCTATTTCAAATCCTAAAAGATGATGCTGTGAAAGTGCTGCAGTCAATGTGCCAGCAAATTTGGAAAACTCAACAGTGGCCACAGGACTGGAAAAGGTCAGTTTTCATTCCTATCCCAAAAAAAGGCAATGCCAAACAATGCCCAAACTACTGCACAATTGCACTCATCTCACATGCTAGTAAAGTAATGCTCAAAATTCTCCAAGCCAGGCTTCAGCAATATGTGAACTGTGAACTTCCAGATGTTCAAGCTGGTTTTAGAAAAGACAGAGGAACCAGAGATCAAATTGCCAACATCCGCTGGATTATCTAAAAAGCAAGAGAGTTCCAGAAAAACATCTACTTCTGTTTTATTGGTTATGCCAAAGCCTTTGACTGTGTGGATCACAATAAACTGTGAAAAATTCTTAAAGAGATGGGAATATCAGACCATCTGACCTGTCTCTTAAGAAACCTGTATACAGGTCAGGAAGCAACAGTTGGAACTGGACATGGAACAACAGACTGGTTCCAAATAGGAAAAGGAGTACATCAAGGCTGTATATTGTCACCCTGCTTATTTAATTTTTATGCAGAGTACATCATGAGAAATGCTGGGCTGGAAGAAGCACAAGCTGGAATCAAGATTTCTGGGAGAAATATCAATAACCTCAGATACGCAGATGACACCACCCTTATGACAGAAAGTGAAGAGGAACTAAAAAGCCTCTTGATGAAAGTGAAAGAGGAGAGTGAAAAAGTTGGCTTAAGGCTCAACATTCAGAAAACTAAGATCATGGCATCTGGTCCCATCACTTCATGGCAAATAGATGGGAAAACTTGAAACAGTGTCAGAGTTTATTTTTTGGGGCTCCAAAATCACTGCAGATGGTGATTGCAGCCATGAAATTAAAAGACACTTACTCCTTGGAAGGAAAGTTATGGCCAACCTAGACAGCATATTAAAAAGCAGAGACATTACTTTGCCAACAAAGGTCTGTCTAGTCAAGGCTATGGTTTTTCCAGTAGTCATGGATGGATGTGAAAGTTGGACAGTGAAATGGGCTGAGCGCCAAAGAATTGATGCTTTTGAACTGTGGTGTTGGAGTAAACTCTTGAGAGTCCCTTGGACTGCAAGGAGATCCAACCAGTCCATCCTAAAGGAGATGAGTCCTGGGTGTTCATTGGAAGGACTGATGCTGAAGCTGAAACTCCAATACTTTGGCCACCTCATGCAAAGAATTGACTCATTGGAAAAGACCCTGATGCTGGGAAGGATTGGGGACAGGAGGAGAAGGGGACGACAGAGGATGAGATGGCTGGATGGCATCACCGACTCGATGGACATCAGTTTGGGTAGACTCTGGAAGTTGGTGATAGACAGGGAGGCCTGGCATGCTGCAGTTCATGGGGTCGCAAAGAGTCGGACATGACTGAGTGACTGAACTGAACTGAACTATATACTAATAATCAGAGTAAGTGGCAGCTATAAATTATGAATCTCTGTATAAAACATATGCAGGGCTTCCCTGGTGGTCCAGAGGTAAAGAATCTGCCCACCAATGCAGGGAGTATGGGTTTGATCCCTGGTCCAGGAAGATCCCACATGCAGCAGGGCAACTAAGTCATGTATCCTTGAGCGCTGCTCTGAAACAAGAGAACTCATCACAATGAGGAGCTTGTGCACCACAACAAAGAGTAGCCCCCCACTCACTGCAGCTAGAGAAAACCAGCATGCAGCATTTAAGACCCAGTGCAACCATAAATAAATAAATTTATTTTTTTAAATATGCATATTATACATATAATGTATAGCACATATACATCTATGTATGACTTACATACATAGCAAATGTAGCAAAATGTTAAAATATGTAAAAGGGTATATATATATATATGCACATTCACACACACACACACACACACATATATATATATATATACATTTTTCTTTCCTGAACTATTTTAAAGTAAGTTGCGTACATCATTAATCTTCATTCCTAAATACTTAGCTCCTGAGAACAGGGCTTTCTCAT
The DNA here is from genome assembly GCA_007570785.1 of Antilocapra americana. NCBI lineage: Eukaryota > Metazoa > Chordata > Mammalia > Artiodactyla > Antilocapridae > Antilocapra > Antilocapra americana. Next base: position 756,449 of record ML664205.1, read on the forward strand.
AACAACAGTAGGATTTTTGTGGTCAAGAAATAGACATCAAAACAATATTAATCTGTATTGCTTTTTTAAACTATCCCAGTTGTTGTTGCTTACTTGCTAAGTCCTGTCTGACTCTTTTGTGACCCCATGGACTGTAGTCTGCCAGGCTCCTCTGTCCATGGAGTTTCCCAGGCAAGAATACTGGAGGGGGTTGCCATTTCCTTCTCCAGGGATCTTTCTGACCTAGGGATTGAACCAACATCTCTTGCATTGGCAGGCAGATTCTTTACCACTGAACCACCAGGGATTTTCTAATTGTCATCAATTTTGCCAAATTATCCCAGTTAGCTTGATTTTTTTTTCATCAGTGATCTAATCAAGGATCACACACGGTGTTTAGCTATCATGTCTCTGTGGTCTTTTAATCTGAAACAGTTTCCTCCTTTTTTGACAGGGAGTCATTTATGATATTACTCTTTTGGGGAGGGGGTACTTTCAGGATCTGATTCCCCAACCTGAGACTGAATCCCAGGCGGTGGCAGTGAAAGCCCAGAATCCTAATCACAGGGCCACCCAGGGAACTCTCTGATGTTGACATTTTTGGTCTCAGTCAGTTCAATTCAGTCACTCAGTCATGTCAGACTTTTTGTGACCCCATGGACCGCAGCACTCCAGGCTTCCCTGTCCATCACCAACTCCCAAAGCTTGTTCAAACTCATGTCCATTGAGTCCGTAATGCCATCCAACCATCTCATCCTCTCTCATCCCCTTCTCCTCCCACCTTGAATCTTTCCCAACATCAGGGTCTTTTCCAATGAGTCAGTTCTTTGCATTAGGTGGCCATAGTATTGGAGTTTCAGCATCAGTCCTTCCAATGAATATTCAGGACTGATTTCCTTTAGAATTGACTGGTTTGATCTCCTTCAACTATGGAAAAATCATAGCTTTGATTATATGGACCTTTGTCAGTAAAGTGAAAAAGTGAACCCATTTGGTTGTGTCTGGCTCTTTGCGATGTCTCTTTTTAATATGCTGTCTAGGTTTGTCATAGCTTTTCTTCCAAGGAGCAAGCATCTAGACCCAGTTGTTTTGTGGAATGTCCTCTTCTCAACCTATTACAGTCAGACTCCTGCCTCCACTTCTCCAGCGAAATTGCTTGATAAATGTCATTGTTCCATTAATTCTAAAATTCCAAGGACTGCAAACCATACCATCATTTTCTGTACCACTAAGACATGCAGAGTACATCATGAGAAATGCTGGACTGGATGGAGCATAGGCTGGAATCAAGATCGCTGGGAGAAATATCAATAACCTCAGATGTGCAGATGACACCACCCTTATGGCAGGAAGTGAAGAAGAACTAAAGAGCCACTTGATGAAAGTGAAAGAGGAGAGTGAAAAAGTTGGCTTAAAGCTCAACATTCAGAAAACTAAGATCATGGCATCCAGTCCCATCACTTCATGGCAAATAGATGGGGAAACAGTAGAAACAGTGGCTGACTTTATTTTGGGGGGCTCCAAAATCACTGCAGATGGTGATTGCAGTCATGAAATTAAAAGACACTTACTCCTTGGAAGGAAAGTTATGACCAACCTAGAGAGCATTTTAAAGAGCAGAGACATTACTTTGCCAACAAAGGTCCGTCTAGTCAAGGCTATGGTTTTTCCAGTGGTCATGTATGGATGTGAGAGTTGGACTATAAAGAAAGCTGAGTGCCAAAGAATTGATGCTTTTGAACTGTGGTGTTGGAGAAGACTCTTGAGAGTCCCTTGGACTGCAAGGGGATCCAACTAGTCCATCCTAAAGGAAATCAGTCCTGAATATCCATTGGAAGGACTGATGTTGAAGCTGAAACTCCAATACTTTGGCCACCCGATGGGAAGACCTGACTCATTTGAAAAGACCCTGATGCTTTGAAAAATTGAAGACGGGATGTAAGCTCTGGGAGTTGGTGAAGGACAGGGAGCCCTGTCGTGCTGCAGTCCATGCGATCGCAGAGAGTAGGACATGACTGAGCGACTGAACTGTACTGAGCTGAGTGCCGGATTTCTGTCCTCTCCCCTCTTCTCAAGGCTCTTCGGTCTGGACTTCTTTGACACAGTCCCTCCTGGCTCCCCTAGCTCTACCTGTACTTCTTCTGTTTTACTTCTCCTCGTTCTATAGATTCTGTTTCTATGCTACTGCTTCCCTTGCTGCCCCACGCTGGCTGTGCTGTCTACCGCGCCTTCCTTCCCACTTTCTGCCTCCCACATAACTGTAGCACCTGAACTAGGTGAATCAGACCTTCTCCCTAAGGGCCCTGAGGTGGCACGGGAAGCTCAGGGAGATGCCCTGCAGGCACTCAGGGTTTGGGGACAAGGGCTCAGGAAAGAGTTGTTGGCCAGTGTAGGTTTAGACATACTCAACTTCAGCGCAAGCGCACACGGTTTGGGGCCCGACCGCCTGTCAGCATAGTATGGAGATGAGAAAGGAGCAGCAAGTTAGAAACCTGGCGGACAACTTCCTTAGATTTAGGAGCAAAAGTAAGAAGAGGAGCTGTCGCAGGCGGAGTCTGAGAAGAGGAAACCTGGAAAAAGGGAGTCTATGGGGCTGCACACAGCAGAGATGTCAGGGAGGATGGGGAAGGGGAACAGGGACCGTGATCTGATGGACAAGGGGTCCTCTTGGTCTCAGGCTCCTCTATAAAACAGGAGATGAGGGTAAATGTAGAAACATACAATTAACTATTCCACTGTAAAATGTGTGGAGAAGCACAAGGCCCCGGGAGGGACCGGGGCTTCCGTGGGCGCACAAACCAAAACCTGCAGGTGTCTGAATCCCAGTCTACGCCAGCTCCGCAGACAGTAGCCTGCGTCTCCTCAGCGCCCGCTGGTGGTAGGAGGATGGAGCCTGTGTCCCTGAGCCGCGACCGCCCCAGACCCCGCCAGCTTGCAACAGGATCGCTCAGCGTAGCCTGAGGCTCCTGGAGGCTAAGCCCGCGTGCTGGGTTTAGAGGCTGCGTCTGTGTTTGGTCTTGAGGGTCCGGGCCAACCAGGGATCGATTTTCTCCCCACCTGAGATTTCTTAACCCCACACAAATGCTGTGTTAGCCGCTGCTTTTTAAAAATACAGTTAATTTCACATTGATATTTGGTAGAAAACAAAATTCTGTAAAGCTATTATCCTTCCATTTAAAAAAAAATTTAAAGAAATATTTACCAAAAAAAAAAAGTTATCACATGACTCTTCTGCTTTGAACATTCTCTTGGCTACGCCATCGCTCCTGGGATAAGACCAAGCTTCCCACCATGGCTCAAAGCTCCTGAGTGGTCAGGTCCCTACCTCTGGCCTCCCAGCACTTTGCTGCCCTGTTCTGAGCAAGGTCCCTTCTGCCTCAGTGATTTTGCTCCCGCTGTTCCCTCTGCCTGGAACACTGTCCTGTCTTCCACCCAGGTGACTTCAGTTAGCTGCTAGAGCCCCTCCTTATATCCTCCCAAAAGAAGGCTCCCTGAACCCCCACCAAACTAGGTCATTTGCTGTTCACACTCTTCAGGGCCTTGTGCTTCTCCACACATTTTACAGTGGAATAGTTAATTGTATGATTCACTATTTAGTAGTTATCTGTCCTGCTAGGAGGTGGCTCTCTGTTAAGAGGGGATTGGTGGCTTATTAATGGCTTTCCTGTTCCCAGCCACACTGACAGCACCTTGGCACATAAATATTCGTTGAAGGATTTTGCTAACAAGCCATCTATGCTATGGTAACAAACTCCAGATCTCAGTGGTTTCAAACAACCAATGGTTTATTGCTTATTAAGGCTGCAGTTCACGGAGGACTGTCTGGAAGTTTTCTTTCTCCTTCAAGCTCTGTGTCCACTGAGAGTGAGCTAGGGGCCTATTCCCATCCTCCTAACCCAGGGACTCAGGTTTACTCAGCAGCCACCACAAGGGGTGTCACAGGCTGCCCCAGGCATCAGGAAGGAAAGAAAGAAGTGGAAATTGCACACCAGCCCTTACACTTCCCACCTTGAATGACCCAGGTTGCATCTCATTTTATTGGTTAACTAAGTCACAGTGGCCACACCTACCTTTAAGGGAGTGGGGAAACACAATACCCAACATGCCCCGGAGGAAAACCAGAAATATTTGCTGGACAGCACTATTATTAACTATTAGCACTAGTAACTATTGTATTAGTGCATTACTTTTGTAAGGAATAGAAAGGACTCAGAAAACACTTAAAATGGAAATAAAGCTGAGACACAAGCGGTACTGAGTATCTGGTTAAAGAAGAAATGTGTCCTCAAGATGCTACGTCTATACACCCAGTTTTTTTTTTTTTAATATTTATTTATTAGGATGCACCAGGTCTTAGTTGCAGCAGACAGGATCTTTAGTTGTGACATGCAGAACTTTTTTTTTAGTTGTGGCATGTGGAACCTAGTTCCCTGACCAGGGATTGAACCCTTGCCTTTGGTGGTGAAAACTTGGGAGTCTGAACCACTAGAAAATTCCCACTAGGGAATTCCCATCAACCACTTTTACTTGCCATGAACCCTCTTGGTCACCCTCTCCTGGTTGTTACCAGTTCTCCACTGCCCCCATTGTTAAGATGGGACACCCACATTTCACAGCACAGTGAGACCATGCCTTTCTGAACATTGGATCATCCTTCCAGGCCAGGACATTAGATGTGAGGCTTTTAGGATAGATTCATCCTTCATTTAAATAGCTTGAGGCATGGTTTAGTCACTGTGGGAAACTTTGGCGGTTCCTCAAAAAGTTAAACATAGAATTACCATATGATCCAGCAATTCCACTTCTAGGTATACACCCAGAAGAATTGAAAGCAAGGGGCCAAACAGATACTTGTACACCCATGTTCATAGCATTATTCACAATAACCAAAAGATAGCAAGAATCCAAATGTCCATCAACAGACGAGTGGATCAAAAAATGTGGTCTATATGTACAATGGAATATTAGCCTGGAAAAAGAATGAAATTCTGACACATGCTACAATGTGGATGGACATGGAAGACATTACACGAAGTGAAATAAGCCAGAGACAAAAGGATAAATATTGTAGGTTCATTTACATGAGTTACCTAGAATAGGTAAATTTATACTGACAGTGACCGACTATTTTCTTGGGCTCGAAAATCACCGCAGACTGCAGCCATGAAATTAAAAGACACTCATTCCTTGGAAGAAAGGTTATGACAAACTAGACAGCATATTAAAAAGCAGAGACATTATTTGCCGACATAGGTCCATATGGTCAAAGCTGTGGTTTTTCCAGTAGTTGTGTGGATGTGAGAGTCAGACCATAAAGAAAGCTGATTGCCAAAAAATTGATAGTTTTGAATTATGGTGCTGAAGAAGACTCTTGAGCATCCCTTGGACTGCAAGGAGATCAAGCCAGTCCATTCTAAAGGAAATCAATCCTGAATATTCATTGGAAGGACTGATGCTGAAGCTGAAGCTCCAATACTATAGCTCCCTGATTCGAAGAGCCGACTCATTGGAAAATACACTGATGTAGTGAAAGGTTGAAGGCAGGAGGAGAAGGGGACAACAGAGGATGAGATGGTTGGATGGCATCACCCACTCAATGGACGTGAGTTTGAGCAAGGTCCAGGAGATGGTAAAGGACAGGGAAGCCCGGCGTGCTGTGGTCCATGGGGTCGCAAGAGTCGGACATGACTGAGCGACTGAACAACAACAACAATACTGATAGAAGCTAGAATAGTGGTTACCAGCGGCTGAGGGGAGGGCAGAGTGGGAAGCTGTTGTCTAAAGGGTATGGAGTTTCTGTTTGGGATGATAAAGAATGGATAGCAGTGGTGGTTGTATAACATTGTGAATGTATTTATTCGTAAATTTATTTTGGCCACGCTGCGTGGTATCTTAGTTCACTGACTAAAGATCGAACCCGTGCTTCCTGCAGTGGAATCATGGAGTTCTCACCGCTGGACTGGCAGGGAATTCCCGTGAATGTATTTTATGCCACTAAAGTGTAGACTTAGCAGCAGTTAAAATGATACATGTATTTTACCACAATTTTTTAAGAAATGAAGGATTTTCCTCTTTTGTTGTAGATCTCTGGTAGAAGTGGCAGGGGAAGGCATAAGCAGGGCAGAGCTCCCACAGAAGGCTTTCTTCTCCAGCAGGGGCAGGTGTGATCCCCTCCAGGACCGCCCCCTCACCTGGCTGCCTCCCCCTGCACGGCAGAGTGCACGCGTTTTCCCCGTGCTGGGGAGAGAACAGTGCCTCTCTGTCCTCCCGCATAGCTCGCCCTCCAGGCCCCAACCACACCACCTGCGCCGGACCACCCTCCCCTTGCTCTGTAAACGGCCTCCTCCAGTTATTTCAGCCCTGTGTTTTCTCTCCCTGCTTAGCATATGAAGTGAGTTAAGGATAGTGAGGCAGAGACGCTGTGAATGAGAGGCCAGGCTTGCTGCAGTGTCAGCACAAGGAGAGTGCAGACGGAGGGCCTCTGCCCCCACGGGAGAGGGGGGTCCCTCAGACCTCATCTTCTTGGGCCGCATCTTCTTCTGGCTTCTGGGGCACCAGTCCGCATCGTACTTGCCACAAAGGTCAGCAGGAGAGCTAGAAACAGCACCGTCCACCCATCTGGGTCCACCCTGTGACTGTGGGAGTTGACCTGGCAAGAATCACTCGGTCTCTTCTTGGAATCCCTGTGCCCTCCACCTTGATCTCTTCAGCAGTGCGTGGGCTTCTGTTCTGTAAGATTGTTGAGCTCAACAGCACTGCTGCAGTCAACCTCCAAGAGCCCACCGAGGCGACAAAGGCAGCCTGTTGCTGTAGTATAGCCAGGCTGTGTGTGTGTGTGTATCTGTGTACCACCACCACATGGGCATAGATGGGCACTTCCAATCAGGACCGATATGGAGTGTGAAGGTGTGGCTACTTATTGACTTTGAGAAACAAGTGAGAGACAATGAAAGGAGGGGAAAGAGTTACCAAGGGGGCAGTGGTGGGTTGAAGAATCTCTTTTCCCAGCTTTGCTTTGTTTGATCAGAGAAGGCAATGGCCCCCCACCCCAGTCCTCTTGCCTGGAAAATCCCATGGACAGAGGAGCCTGCTGGGCTGCAGTCCATGGGGTTGCTAAGAGTCGGACACAACCAAGCGACTTCACTTTCACTTTTCACTTTCCTGCATTGGAGAAGGAAATGGCAACCCACTCCAGTGTTCTTGCCTGGAGAATCCCAGAGACGGTGAGCCTGGTGGGCTGCCATCTCTGGGGTCGCACAGAGTCGGACAGGACTGAGTCGACTTAGCAGCAGCAGCAGCAGCAGCTTTGTTTGATGGATCAGCTAGCTTAAGTTTCTCTTCTGGTTTCAGCCTCTGGTCCAAATGAAGTGGCGTATTGACTAGTCCTTTTCTTGGATAATGAGTCTGGCTTACCACGGTGCCCCGTCAGAACCACTAGGTGTGGTAGAAGTCTTTCTGTCCTCCCCACTGCCCCAGGTCTTTGCCTCTTCCCCAGATCCCTCTATTCACTGGTCTTACTGGAGGGTCCCACTGTCTCCCAAGAGCCCCCAAGTTGACCTCAGTCCTTTGCAGGCTCCATGGATGAACAAGGGATGTCAAAATTCCTGTCCAGCCCCTCCATGGGACTTGCCACCATCACTGCTGGGGTCAGCCTAGCCCAGAATGGTCTCCAGCTGCTATCAGATACAGAAAATTCTTTTGGGTATTAACTGCTTGTTCTGGACTGATTGTGTCCCCTGCCTCCCAGTTCATATGTTGAAACCCTAACCCCCAATGTGATGTGTTTGGATATGGGAACTTTGCAAAGTATTATTAGGATTAAATGAGGTCATGAAGGTGAGGTCTTGGTACAATAAGATTGGTATCCTTATAAGAAGAGACACCAGGAAATTCCCTGGCAGTCCAGTGGTCAGGATTTTACCAGGGCCAGGGCTCAATCCTTGGTCAGGGAACTAAGACCCTACAAGCCGCATGGGGTGGCCAAAAAAAGAGACATCAGAAAACAGTATAGAGACTCCTCAAAAAATTAATAATAGAACTATCCTACAATCCAGCTAGCCCACTCCCCTTGCTGGCACCTTTGTCTTGGACTTCCCAGCCTCCAGAACTGGGAGAAATAAATTTCTATTGTTTAAACCACCCGTTTATTTATTTATTGGCTGCATTGCACAGCATGTGGGATCTTAGCTCCCCGACCAGTGATCAAACTCATACCCCTGCTCTAGAAGGAGGAGTATTAACCACTGGACCACCAGGGAAGTCCCCAAACCACCATTTTCTTATGGCCCCCAAGCAGACTAATACACTGCTCAACCTCCAATCCAGAAGACTCTAAGTACACTGCCTTTTAAAAATTGTGTTAACTTTATTATAACAGCATTACATTAATTATAAGGGAAGAAAAATTAGTAACCTGATTCTCCCATACTGATATAGCAGTTTAGATTCAACCAAAAATGTTGATTAGCTCATGTGTTTTAGGCACCAGTTAGGTATTGGGGATACCAAGATGAATCAGGCTTGACCCCTATTCTTTTTGCCTATTTTCTCCTGACTTTCCAGCCCTTTGCAGAGTCAGTTCATTGTTTATACAGTTTTAATTACAGAATATATTTTATTAAATATATTAAAATATTTTAACTTTTAAATATATTGAAAACATTTTATATTCTGCTTTTCACTTACCATAAACATTTAAAAAAGATAAAACATTGCCATAGTCTTAGGTGAAGGTTAATTTTCAGCAGCTGAACTGAGTACATGTGTTGAATTACAAAATTTTAACTGGTAGTTTCATCATCTTCATAGCCATCTGTTAATGGCTGTGTGATATTATGTTTCATTGATGTACTATAATTTACCTGAAGATCCAGTATAGTGGGACACTGATGTTTCTTCCAACTTTTGCTATGATATATAATGCTGAATGAATGCCTTTTTGTGTCTGGGTTCATTTTGAATAATTTTCTTAGACTAAGTTCCAATGAATGAGCATATTGGGTCAAAAATTGAAATCCTTTTATGGAGTCCCTTGGTGTCTTAGGGACCAGCTTGTTTCTCAGAGGACCAGGAGTTGATTCACGGGGCAATGAATTCTGCCAGGGCAGGAGTGGGAAAGTGGTAAGGCAGAAAAGCCAGAACTCAGGGAATGACCAGTTTCTACAGGGTCTCCATGCTGCCATCTGCTGCTGAGCTTGCACAGATGAACAGCGGGCCTTGGACTGAGGATGTCTTTGTAGAGCACAGGTTTACTTACTTGGCTTGGTGATCGAGTGCCTGGGTAGTGGAGCGAGACGCTTATAATCAAATTCCAGCTCCACTGGGTAGTTAGTGTGTGACTTGGGTCAAGCAGTCTAACATCTGTGGCTCTGTTTTCTCTTTCATAGAATGAAAGATTAAAAGCAATTTACATAAAAATGGATGCTTAGTTGTGACAATATACAAAGGAGACCTAGAAGGACACCTCAACGGTAAACTGCCTGTGATTATGAATGACTTTGGTTTTTGCTTCTTGTGTTTTTTGGTTTCCTATTATGCGCATGTTATTTTCTAAGAAATAAATATTATTTTAAAAACCTTAAAAATAATGTACGTCATAGGGTATTATGACGATTAAATGAGACAATACATATCACGTGTTTTGCCATGTGCCTAGCACGTGGTAAGCACACAGTACATGTTAGTTATATGAATAGGACTAATTAAAGAATCTGTCACAGCCTGCTGTTCATAATGTGGGGTTGGTGTCTTCCTTCAAGTTTGTTCCCACACACAGATCCTCTGAAATGACTTAAAATTCTCAGCTGAAACTTAATTCCATCAGAATGGAAAGCTTGTAAGTCAAGTCAATTAACAGAACTGTGCAGAGAGTTCTGAAGATTCAAGGGTTATGTCCTTGAACTCAGAGGGCTTACATTTTCCAAGCATTCAGCTAAGAAAGATAGGATAAAGGCACAGATCTTGGGTCTGAACTAGCCCCTGGAATAGCGCTACCTGGTCACCCGTGGGTCTGCGGATCAGGCTGGAGGAGTAGAGTGAAGCATGGCTCAGGACATGAGTACGATTGTGTGGCAGGAGTGACAAATTTGTCCTCAAGGCTGAGGGCTGGAACATGCATTTTAAACTAATCTACTCACCAAAGAGCGACCAATGAATAGAGCAACTGCATCTTAAAAAAAAAAAATGTTTTCTTTAAAATACAATTCAGAGGGCAAATAAAGTGAACCTCTAGTGGTTTCTAGGATCCACTGACTGAGGACAGCATCTCTTCCATTGGTCAACTGTCTGAGCTCGGCTGAAGCTGTCCCTGTGGATGTGGGTTTTGCTTTTTACAAGGCACAAAGAGAAGCACCATAAGAGTGGCTGTGTTTGAAATCATTCTGTTCTCATGGTAACTAATGGTCCATCAGCACCAAAATATATAAAAGGCCCCCGGGCAGCGTGAAGATGTTACTACGACAACTGGAATGTAGAGTATACATTTTTAAAGGAATGTGGGAGGGTATAATTTCACTTCACTTTCTTCAAGAAAGCCTGGGTAGGATGAGTCAGGCGTTTCAGAAAGCAGGGGTTCCCTGGGGCCCCAAGTCTGAGTTTGCTCCATCACAGCTAGGAGATGGGAGATGAGAGAAGGTCGATCCCAGAATTCTGTGAAACCGCCTCAGAGAAACGTGGCTCTCTCATCAGAAATTCCACAAAGATATCTTTGTGTTGGGGAACAGGCAGGATTAAGGACTGTTAGGGATGAACTCTAGATTTTCAGCCTTCTTGGAATTTGTTGAGAAAAGATGACCAGGGAAAAATCAGCTTACTTTTTAAAATGTTTATTCTTAAAGAAAAATAAGTAAACAGTCCATTCTCCACAGTTTGGAACGTACAGGTGCTACCAGGAACTTGAAAAGGATGTGACATTTCCCTTTTCCTCTGAGAATGTGGCTTTATGTCTCATCCTGGGCCTAACAGAGCTGTACATGGGTCTTGGTCCTGTGTTCACCGAACACATGTGGCTTCAGTCTAGGGACCCAGCCGAGGGGTGCCAGCCCCCTAAGTGTGGCAGAGCGTTTCACAGTCTGTGACCTGGGGCCTCAGAGTCTACTTCCAGCCTAAGCAATGAAGCTCACCCAGTCTGGCCAGGTCCCCACGAAGCTGGAGTGACCTGGCATTGCCTCAGTGTCTCCCTGCTGTTCCCTGAAATGTCTCCTTCACACAGTCACCTCTGATCTGGTCATCTCTTTACTACGTACTGAGTGTCTCCCAGGCACCAAGGTCTGAGTGGAGCCAGGAAAGCTATGTTTTGTTGCTGGGACAGTCTCTGACTTGTGGAACACACAGAGCCAGAAACTAAAGTAGAGAAGCTTCTCTAACAGGATTCTGTCGGGCACAGAGGGGGGAAGTAATTTACCCACGGTCACACAGCAGTACCTGAGAACCAGGTATAATTCAAGTCAGGTCTGTCTGATGCCAAAGCTCTAGTCCATCCCCTACTCCCTCCTGTAGAAAAGGAGGAGAAGGCAGGTTCCCCTTAGCTCAGGCTGAATGCGGGGACCTGGCTGGGCACACCCTACTTTCACATCCCCGTTTTGGCTCTTGTGCTCTACCCCAGCGGGTAGGGAACTTGGAAAGGGTATAGTCCCTGCAAAGATGCACAGATGCTCTGGCATGTTCTGACGTTCTGCTTTTTTAAAAGAATCATTTTATTTTGGCTGCGCTGGGTCTTCGTTGCTGTTTGGGCTGCTCTCTAGTTGTGACGGGTGGGCTTCTCATTGTGGTATGATGGATCGTGGGCTTCTCGTTATGGATCATGGGTTCCAGGGTGCAGGGTCTTCAGTAGACGCGGCACGTTGGTTCAGTAGTTGCCCACAGTTCACGGGCTCTAGAGCACAGCCTCGGTAGTTGTGGTGCATGGACTTAGTTGCTCCAAGGCATGTGAGATCTTCCCAGACCAGGAGTTGAACGCATATCTCCTGTATTGGCAGGTGGATTCTTTACTACAGAGTCACCAGGGAAGCTGTTGCTTTTTTTTTTTTTTAATATTTATTTATTTATTTGGCTTTGTCAGATCTTAATTGCAACTTGTGGGATCTAAGTCTCTCACCAGGATTCGAATGCAGGCTCTCTGCTTTGGGAACTCAGAGTCTTAAGACACTGGACCACTAGGGAAGTCCCTGATACTCTGCTGTTTATGTTCCGTATTTTTATGATGTTGTGACATCCTGGGGCCTTGTAGACCTGGGGTGGGATGGGCACTGCCCTTCCCAAGGTTAACAACATTCTCGAGATAGTGAACAGCTTAGCTTGCCTGTGAGTGTGGCATGCCTCTCCTCTTGGGAACTGTGGGTAGCAAACTTTTATCAAGGGCAGTCATCTCCTGATCAGTCCGCCTCACCACAACTAAGTAAAAGCAAAATCCTGGGTTCATTTTAAAATGGAGGGAAGAGGAGGGACACTCTGTGGCAGCGCCTGCTCTCCCACTCAAGGGAGAGAATTCGTCCTCCTGTGACTGGCCTCAGCCTCTCCTCTGTGGTCTTCCTCTGATTCCTGCCTCCCCCGCCTCCTGAAGCCCACAGGCCAGGTCTGGGTTCAGGGAAAAGCCAGGCCGGGTCCCCGATCATGACCAACCTTGACTTTATTTCTCCTATTTTCCTTTTTTCTTACACCAGCTCCTGCTGAATCTACCCCAGGCTCTAGGGGAGATGGGTGGACACACATTTGCCTCCAGAGTGTTTTCTGGCCACAGCGTGTGAAAACTCCTCCATGTGAAGTTGGTTCTCTTGACACTGTGTGTTTGGCAGGCTCGGTGTGAGGCAGCAGGAGAAGGGGGTGCCTGGGCAGGGACGAGGCCAGGAATATAGGAGGCTCTTCTCTCTTGTTGTTCAGTCACCAAGTCGTGTCTGACTCTTCGCAACCCCATAGACGGCAGCACGCCAGGCCTCCCTGTCCCCCACCACCTCCTGGAGTTTGCCCAAATTCATGTCCATTGCACTAGTGATGCCATCCAATCATCTCTCATTACCCACTGCCTTCTAAGCTCTCCAGGCCCTGGTAGAATGATCAGGCAGCTTTCTAACCCCAGGACACTCAGGCCCCAGTGACCTTAGAGGCTCTCGAGGACCATCCATGTGATATTTACATGAACAGTGTTGAGAAGAAGCCTTGGACACAGTAGCCTCTCTGCCCTTCTTCAGTGCAAGACTGATGGGTGGTTTACTCCCACACATCACACTCTACAAGAAGGAACATGGCAGAGTAGGCAAAACTCCCCCAAAATGAAACTAGAGTTACTTTCCAGGATAAAAATTAAGAATTAAAAATGTGACTGAAGACATTGACCAACTAGAGAAAGCAAATAACACAAGGCATTTGCCATAAGGAGTGACTGAAAAGTTGGGGCCACCCACAGAGCAGGGGAGGTGGCCAGACCAGATGCTCAGGGAGGTGCCAGATGAGCCTGCCCCAGAATGTGGGAAATGCAAGTTTCTTCTCTTTTCTGGGCAGGTGCATCTGTTCTGTGTGGCCACAGCCGGCTACAAGGGGGCCCGAGAGAGAGAGTGAGTGTCCGGGCTTGCAGCATCTGTGGCGGCAGGCAGGCTCTGAGACCCCAAGGATGAGGAATGCCCCCAGACCAGAGGAAAGGTTTTCAGGAGCCCAAGAGGAATGACAGATGCCCACCAGAACCCACGTCTCTGACTGCTTGGCAGCAAGGTGATTCACTCTCCCAATTCTTACACTTAAAAAGTGAAAATGCTTTTCACAGACAGTGAATCTATCCCTTGTATAATCAAGAGTGTGTGCATTCCTCCCATCCCCCGGAAAGGGAAGCAACCCAGAGTCTTGTCAGCACCCACTTCTGCCTCTGGGCCAGGATTTTTGGGTGGTGCCACCATCCACTACATCCTGTGATAGATCCTCTAACCCAGTGGTCTCAACCTTCTTCCACCCCAAGGCCTTTTTGTAAAGCAAATACTTTGGAGCATCCCTTTTGCTACCCTGAAAATGAAATTTAGAAGTAAAATATCCTAACTATAAACAGAATTTTTAAGAATATACATATATATGTATTCCTAATTGTAATTTCCCTTTATTACAATTAGGAATACACACACACACACACACACACACATATATATATATATATATTCTTAAAAATATACCCCATGGACTGCAGCACGCCAGGCTTCCCTGTCCTTCACTATCTCCTGGAGTTTGCTCAAGCTCGTCCATTAGTCGATGATGCCATCCAACCATTTCATCTTCTGTCACCCCCTTTTCCTTTTGCCTTTAATCTTTCCCAGCATCAAGGTCTTTTCCAATGAGTCAGCTCTTAGCATCAGGTGGCCAAAGTATTGGAACTTCAGCTTCAGCATCAGCCCTCTCAATGAATATTCAGTTGGTTTCATTTAGGATTGACTGGTTGAATCTCCATGCAGTCCAAGGGGCCCTCAAGGGTTTTCTCCAGCACCACAACTTGAAAACGTCAGTTCTTTGGTGATCAGCCTTTATTATGGTCCAACCCTCATATCTGGACATGACTACTGGAAAAACCATAGCTTTGACGATATGGACTAATTTTGACTATACACAAAATAAAATATATTTAAATAAACAAATGCTGGGAATTCCCTGGTGGTCCAGAGATTAGGCCTGTGTGCTTCCACTGCAAGGGGCACAAGTTTGATCCCTGGTTGGGAAACTAAGATTGTGCCATGTAGCATGGCTAAATAAATAGTCAGACACAACAGCTCCAGATGTCATAATAAAGGTGTCAGATGCCAGCAGGTGCACGAGTGTGGTCAACCTGCCACCCGGTAGCTGGTTTTCATGTCCCTCACTCAATGAATGTGTCAGAACAATACGTTCAAATGTGGAATTGTGTTGCCTCTAAGAGACATAGATTCAGTAGTGCCACAGAGGACGAAGGCCACTGAGCTATGAAAGGACGCTGGTGTTTCTGGTATAGTTCTCAATGCCCCTATATCTTGCTACTCAGGCAGGTCTGCACCAATAGCATTGGCATCACTCGGGAGCTTGTTAGAAATATAGATTCTAACCTGTAAAAGACCCTACCTCACACCTACTGATTTCAAATCTACATTGAACAAGCTCCCCAGGTTATATGTATATAAAGTAAAAGCTGAGAAGCTTTGGGTACTCCTGAGGGACATGGAAAGGGAGTACATAAGCCAATGGCACATAATATCTCTTCTTCAGTTTTCTCATCTTGGGATTCTCTTTACGGGGACAAACCTAGACCAAGAAGGTATTAGTTCAGGATCTAAGCAGGACCAAGAAACCACTTTTTAAGTACTTTCAATAGAGAGAATTTAACAATAGGGAATTGATTACACATGTGATAGAAGGATTGAGAAGCCAAACAAGGGATGTGAATTCAGACAAGCCAGAGGCAACAACAGGAAGTCTCCTCTGTCCCCATTCTGAGGGGGACAGAGAGGAAGTGGGGTAACTGGAGACCAAGAGTACCTGGCCGTTGCCATGGAGGAAACTCATTTGCTGGCAGAGATAGCACCAGCAGAGGGTGGAGGAGAAACAGCCCAGCTTCTCCCTGCTTCCTGTCTTCCCATCTCCTGACCCTGCCACCTCCCACTGGCTAAGAGCAGTCAGAATCTAGCTGATAAAAGAAAGCCTGGAACCAGCCTTCAGGGAGCAGCCCTCCTGATTTACATCTGGTGTGGAGCAGAAGAAGAGCAGGAATGGCATTCAGTGCTAACAGGTCTAGAATGGGGACATAGACCAAGAGCTCTTTACTGAAAGAAGAGTGATTACTTGTAGAAAGAGAGGTCCTTTCCTCCAGAATCTTAGATGGCTGGGTTTCAGGAGGAATCCCAGACAGTCTTGGAGCTGTACTTCCAGAAGCCTGGGATCCACGGGGTCATAGGGGTCGAATGACAGAGCTGCTTTCCGCTGCGGCCACTGCTACTGCGACCCCCACCCCCGCACCATATCGCTGCAGCATCTCGGCCAGTCCCTGGGGACCGCACGAGCTCCCTCAACTGGTGTGGTGCCTGCCTTCCCTCCACTCAGCTGTTGAATGCAGACACTATGAAAGCCACAGCCGTCCCCCAATCCCTGGGAGAAACTGTCCCTGACTTCCAGGATCAGAAATCTTCCCTCGGGGATCCCGTGCTCTCATCTCCACGAGCTCATTCTGGCCCCATTTCCCAGTCTCACT
Organism: Antilocapra americana; assembly: GCA_007570785.1. Lineage (NCBI taxonomy): Eukaryota > Metazoa > Chordata > Mammalia > Artiodactyla > Antilocapridae > Antilocapra > Antilocapra americana. The sequence goes on from ML664205.1 coordinate 772,614, forward strand.
CACCCTCTTTGCTGGGAGACTCTACCTTCTTCGGATATCTCCTCCTTTTCCCTCTTGAAATTTCATCAGAAAAGCAGAATGGAGAAAAACCATCTTTTCTCCTTATCCGTCCCCTTGCAATTAGGAAGTTTTCCTTAGGTGGCTGGCGATCTTAGAGCCCCACGCCACCCAGCGTGGATAGCAGCTGCTTGCGTTTTACAACCTGCCATGCACCTTTGGCAGACCTGCTTAATTTTTTTTCTATAAAAATATTAGAGCATATTTAGAAAGTATAGAAAGGTAAAGAAATATATATATATACACCACCTCTAATCCTGCCACCCAGAGGCAGTCCCTATTAACATTTTGATATATTTCCTTCCTGGATTTTAAAAGCATTTTTCTGTAGCTGAGATCATGCAGTATATATAATTTCATGCTCTAATTTTTTTCACTTGTTACAATGTTTCCCCATATCATTAAAAATTGGTTGAGAACATTGAAATTTTTCCATATTATTTTTTAAATTACAAAAGTAATGCATACCCACTGTAAATTAAAACAATTTGGAAATATAAAAAGGAAAAAGGAGACCGTTCCCTCACTTCTCCTTTCCCTGGCATGCCTCAGAGGTAAACCACTTCTAACTGTAGTTTTTATCCTTACAGACCTTTCTATATATTCATGCAAAACAGCTTTTTAAAAATGTTCCTATAACTGGCTTTTTCATGTCTTCAAGACATTTCCTTATCAGAACATAGGAAAATCCAATGCATTTTAAGAAAACCGCCACATGGTTCATCTGTAAATATGGCAAAGTTTATTTTGCTACTTCCCTGTTAATGGACATTATCAATGTTTCCAACCACTTGTACAACTGTCTTTACACAATTTCTCTTGGATGGTAGTGGAACTGTGTGACAAATGGTATGTGCAGCTTAATATTCAGAGAGATGCCACAAAATCACCTTCTTGTTAGTAGCTTCTAACCATTAATAGCCTCACCTATAGAGTGCCTGACTATTAAACTTACCATAGTTGTGTGATAGTGGGTTGTCTGGTGACCTAGTGGTTGACAGTTGGTTATAGGACCCAGCAGTCTTGGGTTCAGATCGCACTTCTGCTATTAACTAGATATGTGACCTTTGGTGAATGGCTGAATGTCTCTATGCCCCAGTTTTCTTGTCTCGAAAATGATAATGGTGATAATTATAGTCGTCTTCTGTTGGGATATTTTGAGCACTTACGCAGAAGTAGATAATACGTGTGTGTGTGTGAGTCCTTCCTTAGTCATGACCAACTCTTTGTGACCCCATGGACTGTAGCCTGCCAGGTTCCTCTGTCCAGGGGATTCTCCAGGCAAGAATACTAGTGTGGGTTGCCATTCCCTTTTCCAAGGGATCCTCTTGACCCAGGGATCAAACACAGATTTCCTGCATTTCAGGTGGATTCTTTACCGTCTGAGCCACCAGGGAAGCCCTAAATAATGCATATTAAACACTTAGACTAGTTCCTAACACAGAGAAAAGAGTATAGTAAGCCGTTACTCATTTTTACTATGTTTACTTAATTGCTCCCCGTTTGTTGGACATTTAATTGGCTGAAATTCTTTTAGTTTTCTTCAAAGGGTTTTATTAGTTTTTGCTTTTAACTGGACAGTTTTTTAGGAGAAGGCAATGGCACCCCACTCCAGTACTCTTGCCTGGAAAACCCCATGGACAGAGGAGCCTGGTAGGCTGCAGTCCATGGGGTTGCGAAGAGCGGACACGACTGAGCGACTTCACTTTCATGCGTTGGAGAAGGAAATGGCAACGCACTCCAGTGTTCTTGCCTGGAGAATCCCAGGGACGGCAGAGCCTGATGGGCTGTAGTCTATGGGGTCACACAGAGTCTGACACGACTGGAGCGACTTAGCAGCAGCAGGAGGACAGTTTTTTAAAGTTTAACTGTTTGTTTAATATTAAATAACTTAATAAATGACATCCAGGACCCTGGATGTCAATACAACACTTATCACTAAGTCCTCCCCTCAATGTACATCCACACATATACCCAATTTTTATGGTAATATGTACCACCTATACTTGTGTATCAATTGCTTTAGGAACAAGTAACAGGTATATGGGGGCAAAGATGGGAAAAGTATGACAGTTATATCACAGAACAGCCTCAAGGCCACACAGAATTTGAGAAAGAAATATTCATCTGACCTCACACTGTATTGCTTCTCTGCATTTCCAGGAACTGAATCAAAAGTCTAGGATCTAACACTGATTTCCATCATATTCAGAGCTCCCTGATGATTTTCTAAATAGACTGTCTCCTGGGCTTCACCTCAGAGGAGCTGAGAAAATGCTAACATCTCCAGTTACACAAGTAGGGGTACACAGGGGGTGTCCTGCACCTCGGAGCCCCTTTATGGAGCCAGGATTCCACCCAGGGGGGCAAAGCTGGAAACAGAGTCAGCCCTGGCATTCAGCTGGCCCATAATGAGGACTAAATGGTTTGCCAAAGCCACATATGCAAAAATTAAACAAGTTTACAATCACCTGGGTAGCCTGGCCTCTGACTTCTGCACACACCTTGCCTCAGGCATGTGAATTATAGGAAACCCGCACACAGATGCTCGGCAGCTGAGCCAGGGCTTCTGGAGTTTACAGGAGGAAAGAGAGAAGCCCTCATGCCTGAAATCATGTAATATGGAGCTAGGCCAGAGGCTCCACTTAAACATAAAACTCAAAAAAAGCAAAGGGCCTCACTTCCCCTTGTCACCCATTCAGACTGAGGCCTCCTGACCCACTGCTCTGTGGCTGGTCCAAGCCTCGCAAAGATGCCCATGAATTCTGTGGCCAACAGAGCAAGTTTCTGGGAGCTTCTTATCAGATGTTCTTTCCTTAGTGGAACAACAAAAACTTCCCTTGAATCTTGCCTGGAGAATCCCACGGATAGAGGAGCCTGGCGGGCTCTGACAGTCCATGGGGTCGCAAAGAGTCAGACACGATTGAAGTGACTTGGCACGCACACAGTATACAATATACCATAAGTACAGCTGAATATTTGTCACTCTGTATATTGGATTGGCCAAAAAGTTCACTCGGGTTTTTCCATAAGATGTTGAAACATCCAAAGGAACTTTTTGGCCAACCCAATACTATACAATATACCATTTATACAGCTCTGTGTATCCACAGAATCCAGCATGGCTCCAGGAATTATGAGATGCTCAAAAATGCCTTTCCACACCTGAAAGATGCCCCAAAATGCCTTCTTTTAAGTAATTTCATGTCATTGCCCTCACAGGAAGCATTCACATTTTTATGGGTTGTTTGAGTAAACTGGAGGGGATTTGAGGACATCTGTATGAGGCTTGATGGAAAAAATAATTATGCTTTCTTTATATTAAAGAATTATAAAAATAAATATAAAGTAACTAGAGAACATATTACATACTGAATTCATATAAAATTTTCCAAATAAAATATTTTCAAATTTTACTGAGAAACTTGAGCTTGCTTCTATGAACCTAACATTAAAAAATTTATGACATAGTTTAACTTATATCCACAATGTTATGATTTCAGCATGTCATCAATATAAAAATTATGAATGAGGCATTTTACATTCTTGTTTTCTTACTAGGTCTTTGAATCTGGTGTGTATTTTTCACTTACAGAACATCTCCATTTGGGCCAGCCACAATTAAGTGCTCAGTGGCCCCATGTGGCTTCCTGATTTAAGCCAAGGAAGGACCGCACTGCTCTGCAGCAAGGATGGTAAATATAGCGTGAACATATTTCTTTCAAACATTCTTTTCTTCTTTCCCTATTTTCTGGCTACACCCTGTGGCATGCGGGATCTTACCCCTCTGACCAAGGATTGAACCTGTGCCCACTGGACCTCCAGGGAAGTCCTCTGTCATCCTTTTTTTATGTGCTTGCAATAGCAGTAAATAATTGCCAGTGAAGATTTTTGAATAATGATTTATTCAAGTCCTTAGCAATCACCATCAGTGAGAAATTTTGCCCAGGCAGGCGATAAAAAAATGGAAAGGCTTTTTACCATCCTTCAAAGTTCTACAGAATTTAAAATTATCTTTGCAGGGTTTAACAGCTCTTATGGAAATTTCTTGTGATAAGGCAATGGATTTCAAACCCATCAGACTTTCCCTACTAACTGTTTCAAGATAATGCTGCCAATCTGCTTAGCAGCACTAGCATGTGTCCTGAGAGTAAGACCCACATAGCCGGCGTGGATCCACTGCTGGGAGGGCGCACTGGCGCAGAAGGGCAGAGTCCAGCAAAGGTGAAGACAGAGATGTGCAAGCCAGCCTAGGGCATCCCCTTTAGCAGAAGTGCCTCTCTCTATCGACTCTGTGGGATGCCAGGCTCCCAGGCGCCTGCAACATAAACCCCCAGCTGCAGCAGCTCCTCTGGCCCCCTCTCCACCGCGTGTGTGGCCTGATCCAGCAGCTACTGATGAAGCCCTCCACCCAGTGGAGCACTTTTGGCAGGGGGCTTCCTGTGATAAATGTCACTCATTTTTCTCACTCCCATTCTTACAGCTCCCTCCCCACCCCTACACCGCTAGGGCCCCTCTCTGAGGAGTCCAGAGGCTGCTGTTCACAGCTGGGACTGCCCAGAGAGCTTGCCCAACCCAGAGCCCCCAGGGTCCCCAGGGACTCAGACTGTCAGGGACCCTGAGCCCCGCAGCATGCGCCACACGCTGGCAGGAGGTTCTAGTGTAGCAGGCAATGCAAGCCTCCACCGCCTGCTTCTTTCTTACTGACCACATCCAGCCACTCTGTAACTCTGATCCTCGACATTGTCTAACCTATATGGACTATAGTTCTCTCTTTTTAAAAAAAGTTTTGAGGGACTTCCCGTTGGTTCAGTGGCTAAGACTCAGCACTCCCAACGGACAGGGCCCAAGGTTCCACCCCTGGTCAGGGAACTAGATCTCACATGGCAACTAAGACCTGGCTCAGCCAAAGAAATATATATATTTAAAAAAATAAACTTTGATAAACTTTTGCACCATTTGGTCATCACTAGATCTCATATACCTAGGCTGGGCAAAGTATCTAATAAAAGCTCTGTATTTTTCATTTAAATAAATAAACAATAAAGTGTTGAGGAAGCATCCACATGCCAGAAAAGTACAGCTCAATGGCTTTTAGAATATTCACAAAAGAAAATGTGAAGACTTTTGTTTCTTGTCTGTAAAACAGAATAATTGTAGATAACTTCATCAGATTGTTGCGAGAAAGAAACGAGATGGTGAATGTGAAGTGTTGGGTACATTGCTTGGCACCTGGCGAACCCTCCTTAAGTGGTCATTGTTTTTTTGATGATGATGGTGACAAGAATGACGGGTGAAGAGAGCTGCTGAGATTCCTGCCTCTGAGGACGCGGAGAGGGAGCCGCCGCCTGGGAGTTTGTTGCATGGCAACAAATCTGTGGAATTTGGGCAGCCCCAGCTCTTCTGGTTCCTCCCACACTGGACACCAAGCCAACAACCTTACCATTAGGTGCTCACAGCTAACGTGACAGCTGCTCAACAGCTGCTCAGGCTGCAGCGCAATTTAAGGCAGGAAGTTTCTTACAGAAAGCTGATGGAGAGAGAAATTCAAGTCGGCAGCAAGAAAAGTCACTTCCTTGGCTTAAATTTAATCAATGGCTACCTGGTTTCATTTGATTAGGACTTTTTTTTTGCCCAGAAACATTAATTTTTTAGTATAATTGCCTCTCCAGAGGCAGTCTGTATTAAAAGCTTGGACTAGATATTTTTAGACTGTATGTCTATATTTTAATATATCAAATATATATTAATATATTAAATAAAAAATTAAATACAAAGATGGAGTAATAAGATAATTTTGCAGCTTGCTTTTTCACTTAAGAACATATCTAGAATACCACTCCATGTCAGTAAATGGGCTGTTTTTAACAACTGCATAGTATTCTTTGGTATGACTGTACCATTACTGATTTATCAAATCCTCAATAGATAGGTGTTTAGATTGTTTTATACTTCTGCAATGTCCACCATTCATGTGGTCCTTTCAGGAGCCGGGGGCTCCTTTCCCCGGGGTACTGGGAATTAGTCTGCTGTGTCCCCATCTAGCCCGGTCCTCCACTGAGGGAGCTGTCTGACACAGTGGCCGACTGCCGATATGCACGCGGAGGTGGGAGCACACAGGCCTGGTCCCCTTGTGTCAGTGCTATAACTCCAAAGGGATATTCCAGCTCCAGAACTTTCTTCGAGATTGGGAGAGGACTCTTACTGCAACTGCATCGAAGCTCAACTTCCCCCAGTGTTCAGTCTTGCTTTCTTCATGGGGTAGTTCCCAGGAGCATGCCCCAGTAAACCTCCTGCACACAGGTCTGTCTTACCCAGACTGTTTTCTGATAATCTCAAACATCACAGTTTTCGTTGTTGTTATTCTTGTTATTTTGGTTTGAACCCATTGTTTTTTCATCATAGTTGTTATTAGAACTCCTCTTCAGAAAGGAGGTGTCTTCTGAGGAAAAGACCCCTGCTGAGTCTCCCAGGGATCTGGTATGACTTGTGGGAATGGAGTTATCAAGGAGAGGAGGGGAAGTGGTTTGCAAGAGGCTGGAGGAATTACTGGCTTTGCTCCCGAACAGGGAGAAATTGACAGTGAAAGTCATTCAGTCATGTACCACTCTTTGCACATTCTCCAGGCCAGAACACTGGCGTGGGTAGCCTTTCCCCTCTCCAGGGCAACTTCCCAACCCCGGGATCAGACCCAGGTCTCCCGCATTGCAGGCAGATTCTTTACCAGCTGAGTCACAAGGGAAGCCCAAGAAGACTGGAGTGGGTAGCCTATCCCTTCTCCAGGAGATCTCGACCCCGGAGTCGAACGGGAATCTTCTTAATTGCAGGCGGATTCTTTACCAACTGAGCTACCAGGGAAGCTGCCTGAACAGGGAGAGCACCAGTGAAAGGAGAGATGAGGGAGGGGGCAGGCAGAAGACAGGCAGAGGAGCCAGAGAGGTGGCACAGGTGAGAAAGGCCAAGGACTTTGGAGAAAGGTGATGACAGCGTGTGGTTTTGACGTGAACCTCTCTGGTCTGCTCTCTGAAATCGCCAGGAAATTCAGCTACACCAACAGAAGCTCTGGGGGAGTGGTCTCTCATGTGGAAGTCAAGGAAGAACCAGCTTTCAGCCCTGAAACACCCTGGGCTGCTGATGGTATGTATGAGGACATGGGTGCCCATGGCAGGGAGGAGGCTTGTAAATGGAGTCCTGGGCTTCCAGAAGGCGTGGGACTCAATTGAAACATGGCCAGAGACACTTGGGCCACAGTCACCTGCTCCAAGCAGGGGTAACTTCAGCACAGAGTTGTCAGTGCAGGTCTGAAGGTCCCAAGGGAATCAGGAAAGGAAACGTCCTATATCCTGCCACCTCTTTCACTTTGGCACCTAGGACATGAAGGCCCAGATGTTCAAAGTGGCACAGAGCATGGTGACAACTTAAGGGGGACTGTTAACCATGAAAGCAGAGAAGAGACTGTCCTGTTCTGGGATTCTTTTTAACAGGAATTTAGAGAGAACAGTATTTAGAGAGAACAACTTCCACTCATTTCACTCAGATGACTCCCTTACTGAATCCACATACTATGGTCACCGGTCAGGTTCTATGTGATTGTAATCTTGGTGAGTACCAGCTTTGTGCAACACTTTTGACCTTCCAGTCTTCAGAGGCAGAATACTGTCATATGTAAGAGCTTGAGTCCTAAAGTTAGATGGGGCTGAGTTTCAAATCTACTCCAGTGACCCTTCCAAGGCTTCTGAGCCTGTCTCCATATCTGTAAAATGGACTCCTACTCCTTGTTTAAAGATGAAAGGAGGTAATGTATGTATTGCAAGCACTTAGGAAATAATGCTGTTATTATCCATTTGTCTGCAAAAATTCCATGGCTTTAATATTCCCTGTTATCAGACCTTTAGGCAGTTTCTATCAATAGTTGTATATGTGTGTATTAGTCTCTCAGTCATGTCCCACTCTTTTCAGCCCCATGGACTGTAGCCCCCCAGGCTCCTCTGTCCATGGAATTCTCCAGGCAGGAATACTGGAGTGGGTAGCCATTTCCTTCTCCAGGGGATCTTCCCGATCCAGGGATTAAACCTAGGTCTCCTGCTTTGCAGACGAACTCTTTACCATCTCAGCCACTAGGAAAGCCCCCTATGAATACTTACCTATTATAAATAATACTTTCCCACTTTCTTAGGTGGAAATTGGCATACAGGATAATTCAATGTTTTGTAAACTGTTATGCATCATACTAAGTTGCTTCAGTCGTGTCCAACTCTGTGCAACCCTATGGACTGTAGCCTGCCAGGCTCCTCTGTCCATGGAATTCTCCAGGCAAGAATACTGGAGTGGGTTGCCATGCCCTCCTCCAGGGGATCTTCCTGACCCAGGGATCGAACCCACATCTCTTATGTCTCCTTCATTGGCAGATGGGTTGTTTTCCACCTGGGGAGGTCTATAAACTGTGTACTCTTTAGCTAACTGAAAATAACCCTATAGCATGGTCAGGAGAATTAAATGAATTAATACATATAAAGTGCTTAGAAGAGTGTCTGCACATGGCACGCTTTATAGCAGTGTTTGATGGCATTATTATTGTAATTATTCTTCCCACCTTCACCTGTCCTCCTAAGCCTTCCCTCCCCCAACCCCCACTCTCCCAACTGGATTTTAATGATATGCTGATGCTCTCTTTGCCCTCTGTCAAGTACTTGTCATTTCCTCCAGCTCCTGCAGGGAAAGAATTGGATTTGCATCATCTAAAAATTCAGCTAATTTGGAACCTGAAATCAAGTGAAAGGAGCCTCCCGCGGAGTAGCTGAGAAGTCTCAGAGCTGCACATTCCTCTGCCGCAGACAGGGCCGCCTCTCGTGGATGTGGTCTTCATGCGTGAGAGAGACTGGTGGAACCCCCTCTCTCAGAGCTGCTGAGCGTGGGGGAACGGCAATTAATGAGCCTCACTTCGTATTTGCTCACATCTCCAGGGAGGAGTGCCAGGATGGCAGCGGGCAAAACTGTAAGACACTGAAGAAAGACTATGAATGAACCCCTCCTGGGGCTGACTCCTTCTGTTTCCCTTGGCATTTACTTTATCTCCTGAGGTCTCCCAGAGGGCAGGAAGCCCCTGGCTTTGAAGCCTGACACAGGCAGCTCCTTTGCTTCCCAAGTGGCGCCAGTGGTAAAGAACCTGCCTGCCAGTGCAGGAGATGTAAAAGATGAGGGTTCGATCCTTGGGTAGGGAAGATCCTCTGGAGGAGGGCATGGCAACCAACTCCGTATTCTTGCCTGGGAGAATCCCATGGATAGAGGAGCCTGGTGGGATACAGTCCATGGGTTCAAAAAGAGTCAGACACAACTGAAGCGACTTTACACACACACACACCTGACTCAAACAGCTACTGGCTGGGTAGTTGGAACAAGCTGCTTAATTTTGTTCTTTCTTTTAAAATAATTTTTATTAAAGTGGGTAGTTGGAACAAGCTGCTTAATTTTGTTCTTTCTTTTAAAATAATTTTTTATTAAAGTATAGTTGATTTACAAGTGCTCAATTTCTTGAGTCTCTGTTTCCTCTTCTGAAAAATGAGGACAATGCTTTCCACACAAGATTTTCTTTTTTTTAATTGTGGTAAGATACACATAACAAAATTACCATCTTAACCATTTTTTGTTTTTATTTTTAAAAAAATTTGAAAGGTTACGTTCCTATTTACAGTTACTACAAAAATATTGGCCACATACCTTGTGTTGTAAATACATCATCTGAACCATTTTTAAGTGTACAATTCAGTGGTATTAAACACAGCGTTGTTTCTGAGGCTTAAATGAAATAACATACGTAAAGCCTCTGGCTTTTAAAACTAAAGTATAGTGAATGCTCAGTGAATGTAAGTTCTCTTCCCTCATAACTTCTGCCTCTAAACACAGCCCACGGCCTGGGGAAACTGTAGGAATGCCCTGGTGGGTTGGGTTTTAAGTTCAAACCCTGTTCTGTCGCTTATCTTAGTCCCCAGACTGCCCATCTGAGCTGCTGCTTATCACCGAGTTGAGTCGGTTCTGTGAGGAAACCTTGTCTTGGGAGGAAGAGATGAAACAACTGGACCGTCCCAGAGGATCTTCCGAGAGCCCTGCTTCACAGCGAAGAGGGAGCAGTCTTCTCTGGTCTTTCCAAACGGCTGAACTGGGCCAATGGGTGACAGTTACAGGGAGCCAGATTTCCCCTTAAGACAAGATCACCCCGTCACTGTGTGTGAAACTAGGACATGAGAGGTCACATTGGCTTCTTGGTGGGTTTTTTCTTGTTTTGTTTTTTAATCTTGTCAGAGTAATATGGCTTATGCTTTTAAAAATTACACCGTACTAAAAGCCGTACAATAAGAAACAGTGGTCTGCTTTCCCACTCCCTTGCCATCCAGCTGAGTTCCTCTCTGGAGGCAATCACTAACAACCCTTTTAGCTGTTTCTTCTAGTATTTATCCCCATATTTCCAAATAATATGCTAATTCTTTATATTGCTGGATTTCTAGATGTTCTCTATTGACTTTCTGTTGTAGTAGATGAGGATTTGACATTTTGGACAATCGCCATCTCTTCTCAGGAGTCTTAGTTACATCAGTATTCAGTGCATACTTTATCCTGCTAATGAAGCATTCAAGTCTGTGCCACATCCTGCAAAGCACTATAGGATCTGGCCCTGGCTCCCTCTTCTTCCTGCTGTTTATCTCTCCTTGACTTCTCCCCAGCACCAGTGGCCTCTGTGATTCCCCAAACCTGTGACCACAGTGAGTTGACCACACTGAGGGCCCTTTGTTTGTTTGTTCTTCCTTCTAATAGAATACACCTGTCCCTGATGTTTGTCTGACCTGCTTTCTTATTTCAGCCATGAATCTTTAGTCTTTCCAGACTATGCTAACTAAAATGACACCCCCTCCTCCATCTTTTCTATCTAGTTTTACTTTTCTTCACAAACTTAATCACACATACACCCTGACATTATTTTATGTACTTACTGATTTAAATATTGACCATATATTTGTTGAGGGAAGGGATTCTGCTTACCACTGTGTCCCCCAGGCCTAGGGATATGCTTGGCATGTTGAAGGCTATCCGTAAATATCTGGAGTGAATGGATACTGAGCCTGCTGATTTTCTGTGCTTCAGGTTCATTGTTTGTACAACCTTCCCTCTCCACACACACCCTCTAAGTTAATATTTACCTTGATTTTTCATTTAATTTGTTTTCTAGGAAGCATACCCTCCACTAGTCTTTCGGTTGAATTTCTCATACAAGCATATCAGATAATCTGCTGTGTTTACAATTTCCCTCTTTCTTACTCCATTCAGGCTGCTATAACAGAATACCATAGACTGAGTGGTTTTATAAGCCTCAGACATTTGTTTATTACAGTTCTGAAGGCTGAGAAGTTTGAGATCAAGGTGCCAGCAGATTTGGTATCTGGTGAGAGCTTACTTCCTCATTCATAGATGCTGTGCCCTTACATGGCAGAAGGGGTGAGGGGGCTCCCTAGAATCTCTTTATAAGGGCACTAATCCTATTCAGGAGGCCCCCCCATGATTATTCTTATGGCCTTATCACTGCCCAAAGTCCCTGCTTCTTAATATCATCACATTGGGGGTTAGTTTTTAACATATGAATTTGGGGGCTCGGGGGGAGACACACATACATTCAGCCTATAACACCCTCTGAGTATAGAAGCAATGCAATGCAGAAATAGAGACAAAATATTAACATTATCAGAAAAAAGGGATTGGAGAACAGGACTTAAATCTGTAGTCACATACTTCCTGCTGGGTCTCTCCCCCATATTAGAGTCACCATGTAGAATAGAACTGCCCTCTGCAGGGACAGAGCATGCTCTGGAGCTGACCACGTGGAGGCAAGCATACTGTCACCCAGAGGATAACCTCTCTAAAAGGTCTTGTTCTGGGATCACCAATTGATGAGTGTCACCTTCTTCCCTGGGGAAGAGGGAGGGAGTGGAGAATTCTTAGGCAGTTTTGAATGTTAGAACATCATAGACAGTCCCTGATAGCTCAATTGGTAAAGAATCCACCTGCAATGCAGGAAACCCTGGTTTGACTCCTGGATTGGGAAGATCCACTAGAGAAGGGAAACGCTACCCACTGCAGTGTTCTGGCCTGGAGAATTCCATGGACTGTATAGTCCATAGGGTCACAAAGAGTCTGACACGACTGACTGACTTTCACTTCAAACCATCATAAAATATACTCTATGTTCAAATCAAGATTGAAATACACAATAAGAACAAAATTTAAACAAACATCAGGAGAAAATGAACACTAATGGGATATCCAATGATATCAAGAAATTATTGTTACTTTTTTAGAGTAGGATAATCCTAGTGTGGTTCTATCCATATATTTTATAGATCCACCTGGAGATATTTGAAGTGATATGAGAAATGATATGAAGTGTGAGGTTTGCTTTGAAATAATCCCAAGTAGGGAAGATGTGGATAAGATCTGCTATGAATTGAGTTGAAGCTGGGTAATGGGAGAATGATTTTTATATGATAAAAACAATTTTAAGGCTTATTATGCTATTAAAGTGATAAATATTATCTCTAAAATAGATAAAACACTTGTCAAAATTATTTTGGGCCATAGGGAAGTAAAGAATCATCCATATGAAAAGAAAGGAAAAATGGAGCACGAAGAGCTAAAGATTTGGGGTAGGCAGTGTATTCCACTTTTTATTTTTTTGCAATAAGTGGCCATAAAAAATCTTTTTAAAAAATGATAATGTGTAATGTGATTACATATATTTGATTGTTTTACTATTCTGCATTATTCCAGGCAAACAAGCAACCATGATATGTTAGCAAAATTCTTCAGAAAGAGGCACCTCTATCTGGTATAGGTGAAAATGTCAGTTGGAACAATCTCTAAGAGAATCTGTCAGTATATGGTCAAGGAAACTCTTTGACTTAACAATTCCATTTCTAGGGATGTACCCTACAATTATACTCCCTCCCAGGTAAAGTGCCATTCAGACAATGTTATTCATTATAGTATTATTTATAATAGCAAAAGAGGAAAACTAAATGTCCATCATGAGGGTAATTAAATTATGATACATGTATATAATAGAACACTATGCAGCTACATAAATGAATGAAGACTCTTTGTATTATTATGCAAAAATCTTTATATGTTATTTTTTTAAAAAAAACAAGGTACAGAAGAGTGTATAGAGCATACTATTATTGTGAAAAATATATTTTCATGGTAGCTTATATATGCATTAAAAATATCGAAGAAAAAGAAGAAACCACTAGCAGTAGTTACCTCTTGGGGTGGATGGAAAATAGATCGAGGTGGAAAGAGACTTTTCATTGTATGCCTTTGTATACATTTTAATGTTTGAACCACAAGTAATATATTCAAAAATTTAAACAAAATTTAAAAATTAAGTGGCTGATACTTTCCTGCAAACACACAAACCAAAGTTGAATTCATTTTATACCTAAGTATGTTTAAACTATGAAATGCATGCTCCTACTGTTGTTGAAGTTTAAAAAGTATTTGTATATAAAATGCTTTTTAGATAAACAAGTCTCTAATGAAACATGTAATCTTTGTTGAAATAATTTTGAAAGATCATACTCAAAGCTCAGTGCCTTAAACAGTTGGCACAGTGCTTCAGTGGAGAATCATTTTGAGGTTTGCTCTGTTTGATCTCATCACCCCTTCATCTGTAATTGTCTATAACAGTGGTCCCCAACTTTTTTGGTACCGGGGATCAGTTTCCTGGAAGACAATTTTCCATGGACCAGAGTGGGGGATGGGGTGGTTTCAGGATGATTCAAGCACATTATATTTACTGTGTACTTTATTTCTATTATTATTACATCAGTTCTACCTCGGATCATCAGGCATTAGATCCCTGAGGTTGGGGACTCCTGGTCTATAGAACTGAAAAAAAATTATGTGGTTGACAATTTATATCGCAGTTTAAATTTTTATTTTATTTAGTTATTTTTTGGCTGTGCTGGGTCTTCATTGCTGCACGGGCTTTCTCTAGTTGTGGTCAGCGGGGGCTACTCTCTAGTTGCTGTGACTCTCTAGTTGCGGCACTCAGGTTTCTCAGTGTAGTGACTTCTTTTGTTATGGAACACAGGCTCTAGAGTAGCTGTGGAGCACCGGCTTAGTTGCCCTGTGGCATGTGGGATCTCCCTGGATCAGGGATTGAACCTGTGTCTCTTGCATTGGCAGGTGAATTCTTTACCACTGAGCCACCTGGGAAGCTTTTGTTTAGCAATTTTAAGCAATTGTTTTCATTATGCAATATATCTGAATGGTTTAAGATTCAAACGGTTCTGACCCTAGCCACCCATTCCCATTCTGCGGCCACTAATGCTATAAGGTTTGTGTGAATTCCTTTAAGGATATCTACATATATATTGCATATGTAAGCAAATAGGCTTATTTAGCTATTTTTCTCTTTTAAAAATACAACTGGTAAAATATCATATACACAGTTCTACCCCTTGCATTTTTCATATACATATCTTGGACACTGTTTTCATCAAATGCTTTTTCATGCTTTGTTGATGGTATTTTTGATTTCTGTCTTCCCTTGCCTCCAACACCCAATCAACTGCCAAGTTATATTGATTGTATATTATTTTTCCTACAGTTTGTCCATTCCCAGTGCCCATTTGTTTCGACTTTCACCTTTCTGCCTGGATTAACACAGTAGCCTCCACTATTTGTCCAGACTTTAGCCCTTCCTTTAGTTCATGCTATTCTGTTCAATTAATATTCTCTTTTTTTAATACTCAAAGGACAGAAAGAAAAAAAAATTTGTATTTCATTATTAAATAATTACAATCCTCTGCACAACCTTTCAGGCCTTGGAATCAGGTTGGACACAGTACCATAACCCTTATTTCCCATTTCACATTGATTTTCACAAGGAACAGTGTTAAAAGAACAAAAATCACAGTAACTGTAAAAATGTCATCCAAAGGAACGTGGTACAGTCTAACATGGAAATGACACTACCTTAGGCGAGTAGTTTGCATGGATTAAGACAGATATTACTCTGAGAAAAATCTAAAATATCTGTAGCACCTTGCATGATGAGCTTCTTGATGAGCGTGAAAGAGGAGAGTGAAAAAGCTGGCTTGAAATACTTTAGTATTTAAAAATACTAAGATCATGACATCCGAGTTCCATCACTTCTTGGCAAACAGAAGGGGGAAAAGTGGAAGCAGTGACAGATTTTATTTTCTTGGGCTCCAAAATCACTGCAGATGGTGACCTCAGCCATGGAGAGAACACTGTGACAAACCTAGACAGCATATTAAAAAGCACAGACATCACTTTGCCGACAAAGGTCAGTCATATAATCAAAGCTATGGCTTTTCCAGTAGTCATATATGGAGTGAGAGTTGTACCATAAAGAAGGTTGAGTGCCAAAGCATTGATGTTTTTGAATTGTGGTGCTGGAGAGTCCCTTGGACAGCAATGAGATCAAACCAGTCAATCCTAAAGGAAATCAACCTTGATTGGAAGGACTGATGCTGAAGTTCCAATATTATGGCCACCTGATGCAAAGAGCCAACTCGTTGGAAAAGACCCTGATGCTATTGTTGAAGATTGAAGGCAAAACAAGAAGGGGGTGGCAGAGAATGAGGTGGTTAGATAGCATCACTGACTCAATGAACATGAACTTGAGCAAGCTCTGGGAGATAGTGGAGAACAGAGCAGGCTGGTATTCCACAGTCCATGAGGAAACAGAGAGTTGGACACAACTTAGCAACTGAAAGACAACAAACTCTGATTATGTCATTTCTCAGCTTAACAGGCATCACTAATTTTTCAGTGCCTGCGGAATGTGACTCTATGATCCCTCCTTTTTTCTTACTCTCCTCTCTTCCTTCACCCTCTGAACACTTAAGTCATACTTAAGAGTCTGATGACCCTAGAGCAGCTCTTGTAAGTTCTCAGGGGAGTATTTTCTATTCTGTTACTTCACCTTGAGGTGTATGACTTTGGTACCAAGTCCAAATTCCCCCTACCCCTAAGTTAGCTCACATACAAATTATTCTATGAAGTTCTCCTGACCCTCACTATAAGCCTGGGGTGTAAAATTTAAGGACATACTCTCAGGGTTGGGCAAGTGCTAAACCCTTCTGAATCCCCAGCTTGCTTCATACATGTCTAGTGGGCTTTCTCTTCCTACCTGCAAAGTAGTTATTGATAACAGAGTATATATTTTTCCCAGTGTTCTAACTTCCTTGAGTATAGAACCAAGCCTGATCCATGTTAACCCTTGGTGCCTTGCCCAGAGCCCCATACACGATGCATATTCATTAGAACTCCAGGTTGGAGTGTCTACCCATTAGAAACTCTACTCAAAGTGCTTTAAGCCAAAAAAAGAAAAAGGCAATTGATTAGGAGGCTACTTGAGAACTTATAAAACTCCAGGACAGAGATCTTGTGGGTTCTAGGAAGAGAACCAGAGACTAGAGCACCCTGGTGACCCCAGGAAGTACTATCTCATATTGGCTTCTCTGCATGTGTCTGCCTCCCTTTTCTCTCACTACTGTTTGTTTCCAGTTCATCCGGTGGAAAATGCCCTCTGTCTCCAGGGCTTCACACGTGGCGCTAGTGGTAAAGAACCTGACTGCCAATGCAAGAGATGCCAGTTTGATCCCTAGGTCTGAAAGATCCCATGAGAGGGCATGGCAACCTACTCTAGGATTCTTGCCTGGAGAATCCCATGGACAGAGGAGCCTGGTGGGCTACAGTCCATGGGTCACAAAGAATCGGATACAACTGAAGCAACTTAGCATGCACGAAGGGCCACTGTCTCCAGTTCCCAACCTTAAAGAAACTGTCAAGAAAAGAGAGAGAGAGAGAGAAGGGATGGGGGAGAAAGAGCAGGGGAGAGAGAGAGATCACAATGTCAATGTCAATATCTCCATGAAGGGACGTGATTAGTCCAGCTTTAGTCAGGTACCTGCTTCTGGGCTAATCAGAAGGCACAACAGGTCCTGCCGCCTGGAGGACCTCAGTGCTGTTCACAGGCTTTTTATCTGTAACTCCATCAGCTGTGACCAGTGTGCTTCCAGTCTCTGTGTCTCTTAGCCAAACGTGCCAAATTTCTAAAGTTGACACAGCGTGGGTCAGATGATTTTATGCCTGCCTTGCCCACTAGTGCGGGGTGGGGCAGGTGTTTCTGAAGTGCAGGCCTGACTTCTGGGGGCCACTCTGTAAATAGAGGCAGTTTCCAGAGAAGGGGGAAATCTGTTGAGCTCGTCCCACTGGAAGTCGAATTCAAAGGTGACTGTTACAAGATATTTGTGGAATAAATAAATGAGTAAAGAATCCCGTGAAAAAGAGCAACTGTCCAAAGCTACTAGGTAAGTCTTAGGGAGTTATTGGATAACTCACTCACTCCTTACTCTCAAAATCTAATCGGTCTCCAAGACCTGATTAAGCTTTCTTCCCTGTTTCTCAAATCCTCCCCTGCCTCCTATTCCTCCATGCACAAGTTTTTGCTCAAAGCCTGATTGCTCCACCTCAGCCTCCTTGCCTTCATTCCATGCTGCTGACCCTGCCCACAATAACCTTCCCACAACACACAAATCCCCTGTTGCCACTCAGTCTGCCTGAAACCAAATACAGCCTCTTTCCATCTAAATTGGCCATCCCATATGAAGCGTGGTTAGTAGCCCAGCTTTATTTTTTTCACAATGAGCTGTTTAATTATCCCAATAGTCACATATCCCTAGCTAATGCATCTTTATCTCACTCATCTAAAATGCTACCTAAATTTGTGTATAAACATAATCATTTTAAACTCTTTTGTTCCATATATCTATTTTTCTTAAGCTTCAAAGTGAAAGTGGAGTCAGTCAGTCGTGTCTGGCTCTTTGAAACCCCATGGACTGTAGCCTATCAGGCTTCTCCGTCCATGGGATTTTCCAGGCAAGAGTACTGAAGTGGGGTGCCATTGCCTTCCCCAGGAGATCTTCCCTCCCCAAGGATTGAACCTGGGTCTCCCGCATTGTAGGCAGACGCTTTACCATCTGAGCCACCATGGAAGTCCTAAGCTTCAAATAGTTTTATTTATTCTTTTCATGTACATTTAAAAATTATTTTAATTTTGGCTCTGCTGGGTCTTCATTTTCTCTAGTTGTGGAAAGCAGGGGTGACTCTTGAGTTGCAGTGCGGGGGCTTCTCACTGTGGTGGCTTTTCTTGTTGTGGTTCCTGGGCTCTAGAGCACAGGCTCAATAGTTGTGACATACAGGCTCGTGGGATCTTTCTGGACCAGGGATCGAACCTGTGTGCTCTTTATTGGCAGGCAGATTCTTTACCCCTGAGCCACTATGGAAGCCCTCCATCATTAAATTCTTAAAACTTCGGAATAACTTCTGACCTTTGCCCTCCTAGTCCTTCAATATCTCATCAGTTATCAAGCAGTGTTGAATTTTCCTTAATTTCCCTCACTGGTCTTTTTCTTTTTTTTTTTTTTAGCCATCTCCAATGTAAGTCTGGCCTGTTCTTTCTGTATATTTCGAGGACTGATATTAAGAGCGTAAGGAGAAGATATTTGGTTGGGGATCCAGGAACGCCTGAATCCTGCCTTGGCCAGACATCTCCTCTTTGTGAGGTCCTGGGGAGGAGGTATATGTACAGAGAACAATAACACAACCAGGCAAAAGAGAACTTTATCATCAGCTGGATGAGTGAGTGCACAAGTCGCTCAGTTGTGTCCGACTCTTTGCGACCCCATGGAATTCTCCAGGCCAGAATTGGGTATCCAGAGTGGGTAGCTGTTCCCTTCTCCAGGGGATCTTCCCAACCCAGGGATCAAACCCAAGTCTCCCACAATACAGTAGTCAAGAAAGACAGACAAGACTCTTATCATCTCTGTCTAGTCTCCTCTGTCAGTACTCAGATTTGAATCATAGAATCTTACTGCCTAGTGGGACAAAAAGCCACTCTCAACAGAGAAAATGAAGAGAAAGACAAATCCAAAGTCTCTTGGCTCAAAGGTTTGGGCTGTCCCAAGCCTTTATAACTGGGCAGTAGTAGCCCGAGGGCCTGCTAAGCTTGTAGAAGAGGAAAAGAAAGGATGCTGGCTGGAGTGCTTCCAAATACAAAAGTCGTGTCTGACTCTTTGCAACCCCATGGACTGTAGCCTGCCAGGCTCCTCTGTCCATGGAGAGTCTCCAGACAAGAATACTGAAGTGGGTTGCCATGCCCTCCTCCAGGAGATCTTCCCAACCCAGGGATCGAAACTAGGTCTCCAACATTGCAGGCAGATTCTTTACCAGCTGAGCCACCAGGGAAGCCCATGAATACTGGAGTGGGTAGCGTATTCCTTCTTAAGGGGATCTTCCTGACCCAGGAATTGAACTGGGGTCTCCTGCATTGTAAGCAGATTCTTTACCAGCTGAACTAGTAGGGCAGGGTAGCCCTTGTTGCCACTAAGGATGTGTTGAAGATGGGAGACTGCATCCACTCATGCTGAACCTTTTACCTTTTAAAGACTCTACACCTGGAAAACATAACTGAGTCCATATTCTCCAATTTTAGCAAGCCTTTCTTCTTTTATGGAGGTAGGTTAGGGTGGGATGAAATTTCTTGCTCAATTCCCTGACCTCACGCTAAAGAGGGTGAAGAAGGGGAGAGTCTTGAGTGCCCTCTAGGGACCAGTGGCTCAACTTATATTTGAATTCTAGAGAACCTACACTGTCTTCCCAGGTGACACAGTGGTAAAGAATCCATCTGCTGGTGCAGGAAATGCAGGTTTGATCCCTGGATCAGGAAGAACCCTTGGAGAAGGAACTGGCAACCCACTCCAGTATTCTTGCCTGGGAACTCCCATGGACAGGGGAGCCTGGCGGGCTGCAGTCTATGGAAGCACAGAGTCAGGCACGACTGAGCATGCATGCACAAGTCTACACTACTGTGATCTTGTTAGTGCTTTGCTCAAAACTGTCAAAAGCTATCTGTTGTCTCCTGAATTAAGAATCAGTTCTTAAGGCAGCCATTAGGACCCTCTATGGTCTCAACCTACCTTTTTTTTTTTTTTGTCATTAGAATGATGGTGGCTCAGTGGTAAAGAATCTGCCTGCCAATACAGGGGTCTTCCCAGGTGGCACTAGTGGTAAAGAATCCACTAGCCATTGAAGGAGACATAAGAGACATGGGTTCGATCCCTGGGGCAGAAAGATTCCCTGGAGAAAGTCATGGCAACCCACTTCAGTACACTTGACTGGAGAATCCCAGGGACAATGGAGCCTGGCAGGCCACAGTCCACCAGGTCCTGAGGAGTCAGACACTACTGAAGTGACTGAGCACCTGAGCCCAGGATTATGGCATACAGGGCAAGAATAGAAAATAATACAAACATAATCATCCAATGAAGAGGTTAGTTGGATCTAATCAAGAAGGGAGAGAACTTGGGCGGTTACCAGATTTTTTTTTTTTAGGACTCATAACCTAATCAATAGGTCCAGAAAAACTAAGTAAAGCATCTTGGGAATCTAATTAGTATGGTAGGGTCTGACAAAACCCTGTTGACCTAGCATCACATAGAAGGGACTTGGTGTGTTCACAGTGGTGGCAGAAGGATCTCATCTTTCTGACACATCTTGGTTAAAAAGCAACCTCAGGCTGCTGAGACAGGACTTCCCAATCTCCTGCAAAGGTAAGTCCAGGAGGCTTGGAGCAGTAACCTCAATGTGGTCCGGATGGCAAATGTTGTTTAATCCTAAAACAGTTCAGAATTAAATATGAGAATGAGGAAATACACCAAATCCACAGTATTCATATTTCATGTTAACTTTCATAGTATTCTTCTGTAATTTGGCATTTTCAATGTAATATTTAGATAATGTATTAATTCAAGAAGATGACAAATGAGCCTTGTGATTCCAGTATAAGATACATAATTGAATAACTGATTTTAGACTCATACTAGAGATTTTAATAGTGTGCAGGTAATACCGAAAGATAATCTGAAATTCTTTATATTTACAAGTTTATTAGATTTATAAGAGTATTCGATTAATAACTATTTGTTAGATATCTGATTATTGCACAAGCAACTTGAACTTTTTGCCTTGGTTTTCTCACCTGTAAAATAAGTATAATAATAATACCAGTTTGTTGCATGAGAATGAACGAATTCACACAAGAGCTTGTGATACTGTTTGATTTTTAATGAATCCTCAGAGAATTTAGTTACTGTTGTTATTAAGTATATGAAAAGTGAAAGTGTTAATCGTTCAGTCATGTCCAAATCTTTGTGACCCCATGGACTGTAGCCTGCCAGGCTCCTCTGTCCATGGAATTCTCTAGGCAATACTGTATGGATTGCCATCTCCTTCTCCAGAGGATCTTCTTGACCCAGGGATCGAACCTGGGTCTCCTGCACTGGCAGGCATGTTCTTTACCATCTGAACCATCATGGAAGCCCCATTAAGTATCTGAGAAGGGTTCTTTTTGTTGTTGTTAAATCATGCATTTAATTATTTAAATAGTATTTAATATAATATTTAAAAGGCAAAGTGAGGGACTTCCCTGGTGGTCCAGTGGTTAAGACTCCATGCTCCCAGTGCAGGGGGCATGCATGGATTTGATCCCCGAGTGCTGCCTGAGGGCTGAGTGCTGCGGGCCTGGCAGAAAAAAGAGCAAAGTTATTATATTATGTATGTAAATGCTGTTTAAAATGTTAAGGGGAATTTATTAACAATGTTGTAAGTGAAGGCGTGATCAAAGGGAGCTTAGTGTATTTAGTTGAGTTGAAGGAGTATTAATCAGCCTCCTCTCAAGGACAAGGTCCATGTTTCCCACTATAACCCCACCAAGACATTTGGTACCTAATAGGTGCCCAATAAATATGTGTTAAACTGAACTGAGAAGTTGTGTAAAAAAGATTTTAAGATGTTATAACCCATTTGTTGTTGTTTAGTCTCTCTTTTGTGAGCCTCCTCCGTCCATGGGATTCTTCAAGCAAGAATTCTGGAGTGGGTTACCATTTCCTACACTAGGGGATCTTCCTAACCCCGGGATCAAAGCCATGTCTCCTGCACTGGCAGATGGATTCTTTACCACTGAGCCACCTGGGAAGCCCTTATAACCCATAGACACTGTGACTTGAGACAAGGATCACAAGAGGAGGAGGAGCTTTGAGGGAGGATAAAGAGGGCAGACTTTTCCCCTTTAACCAGGGAAGTCCCTCACCTTGTTTTTTAAATACTGTAATTAAATGCATGATCTAACAAAAAAGCCCTTGTCATATACTTAATAATAGCAATAAGTAAGTTACTGAGTATTCATTAAAAGTCAAACAGTATCGGAAGCTCTTGTATGAATTTGTTCATTCCCAAGACTCCTAAACGTATAGCGTCTGTAAGACATGAGCACAGTTTGAAGTCTCACGCAGGGCAGACCCTCAGGGAAAGAGTTTGGAATGGGAGATACATATTTCAGAGGATCATCAGCAGAGCTTGGGTTCACTGAGAGGAGGGCCCTTGAAAATGATTGTTAAAATTCCCTAGATATACAAACAGATGAGATTAGTGAATAAAACTTAAAGGTATAAAGAAAGATTGGTTTTAAAAGTTGTTACCTTAAGCAAATATTAATTAAAAAATAATGGGACTTCCCTAGGGGTCCAATGGTTGGGACTCTGCGCTTCCACTGCAGGGGATGTGGGTTCGATCCCTGGTCGGGAAACATGCTGATCCCACATGCTCTACGGCATGGTCAAAAAATAAGTAACAATAAATAGTCTTTTCCATCCCCCCTCTCAAAAATCACCTTAGGTATAGAAGAACTCATCTTGACATTTCTAAGCTTGTTACACTGTTCCCTTACATAAATCTCCCCTGTTGGCATTCCTTGAATGTCCTCCCTAATTTTGGGGGGAGTACCCAGGCATAGTGACACGTGCTCACGATCACTCATTCATCATCATCATCATAGTAGCCACCATCTATCATATCTGTATTTTGTACTGGGACTTCTCAGGTGGTTCAGCAGTAAAGAATCTGCCTGCAATGCAGGAGACTCAGGTCCGATTCCTGGGTCAGGAAGATCCCCCGGAGTAGGAAATGCCAATCCACTCCAGTATTCTTGCCTGGGAAATCCCATGGACAGAGGACCCTGGTGGGCTACAGTCCATGGGGGTCGCAGAAGAATCAAACACGATTTAGTGACTAAACAATATTTTGTACCAAGCAACTGACATGATTAATGGTAATTGGGAAGAGGTAATAATACCCAGCACTTACTACGTGCTTCCTGGGCACCAGGCACTGTCCTGAGTCTTTTGTATTATCTCATCTCCATATCATGGGTGAAGAAAAGGAAGCTTAAAATGTTAAGCCACTTGCCAAAGTCTTACAGGTAGGAAGTGGTATGTCTAGGCTTTGAACTGGGAATTTGACCCCATCACTTGTGTTGACTGGGGCCAGCACTCTCTAGTAATGCAGACCCTGCTTGGGCCAGGCCTTGGTGTTCCCAAGAGGCAAAACTCCTTGAAGTTGCTCCTATAGTGCCAAGGTCCCATCCATCCTTGTAGGGCTGGAGTTGTGCACATTCCTAACTAGAGACGGGGTAGCTGCTACTGCTCTTGGAGCTCCACGCAGTTTATCAGTGGGTCCTGAAGAGTCCCCTGTGAAAACAGTTGCCCCAGCTCATCTCTCTTTGTTTTTACCTCCCCCTGTTCTCACACAGCTTCATTGTTGATTACCTGAGTGCTTACCATCTATATCCCTACTCACTTGGTACTTAGCACACAGTACAATTTTTATAGGTAACGAGTCAATCAAACGAGGATTTCAACTTTGTTGGTATCTAGTTCTTCTATAAGAACCAACTTTGTTGGTATCTCAGTTCAGTTCAGTTCAGTTGCTTAGTTGTGTCCAACTCTTTGCGACTCCATGGCCTGCAGCACACCAGGCTTCCCTGTCCGTCACCAACTCTTGGAGGCTACTCAGTGATGCCATCCAACCATCTCATCCTCTGTCGTCTCCTTCTCCTGCCTTAAATCTTTCCCAGCATCAGGGTCTTTTCAAATGAGTCAGTGCTTCACATCAAGTAGCCAAGGTATTGGAGTTTCAGCTTCAGCATCAGTCCTTCCAATGAAAATTCAGGACTGATTTCCTTTAGAATGGACTGGTTGGATCTCCTTGCAGTCCGTGGGACTCTCCAGAGTCTTCTCCAACACCATAGTACAAAAGCATCCGTTCTCTCACATTCATACATGACTATTGGAAAAACCATAGTTTTGACTAGATGGACCTTTGTCGGTAAAGAATGTCTCTGCTTTTTAATATGCTGTCTTGGTTGGTCACAGCTTTCCTTCCAAGGAGCAAGTGTCTTTTAATTTCATGGCTGCAATCACCATCTGCAGTGATTTTGGAGCCCCCCAAAATAAAGTCTGTCACTGTTTCCATTGTTTTCCCATCTATTTGCTATGAAGTGATGAGACCAGATGCCATGATCTTAGTTTTCTGAATGCTGAGTTTTAAGCCAACTTTTTCACTGTCCTCTTTGACTTTCATCAAGAGGCTCTTTAGTTCTTCTCCACTTTCTGCTCCAAGTGTGGTGTCATCTGCATATCTGAGGTTTTTTATATTTCTCCCAGTAATCTTGATTCCACCTTGTGCTTCATACAGCCAGGCATTTCGCATGATGTACTCTGCATATAAATTAAATAAGCAGGGTAACAATATAGAGCCCTGATGTACTCCTTTCCCAATCTTGAACCATTCTTTTGTTCCATGTCCAGTTCTAACTGTTGCTTCTTGTCCTGCCTACAGATTTTTTAGAAGGCAGGTCAGGTAGTCTGGTATTCCCATCTCTTTAATAATTTTCCAGTTTGTTGTGATCCACACAGGCAAAGGTTTTTGTGTAGTCAATAAAGCAAAATCTTCTTTAATCTCTTACAGTAGATTTTTCCTTATTTTTTCTGAGACTTATTCTAGAATCCTAGGTTCTGTTGAGCCTTTTGGTCAGAGCAATTGGAGTTCCCAGGCTCACTTGTTTTGGAAAGTTCAACGGCCCTCTGTACCCACAGGTTCCTCATGTGTGGATTCAACCAAGGGTAGGTCAAAAATACTCGGAAAAGAAAAATACTTGGAGAAAATTTGCAGAAAATTCCAAAAAGCATAACTTGAATTTGCTATGCACTGGCAACTATTTACATCACATTTACATTGTATTTACAATTATTTACATAGTATTTACATTTTATTAGGTATTATAAGTAATTTAGAGATGATTTAAAGTATAGGAAGATGTGAGTGGGTTCTATGCAAATACTAGCATGTAGGCCACTTTATATAAGGGGCTTGAGTATCTTGAGATTTTGTTATCTATTGGAGTCCTAAAACTACAACTCCCCCGATACTGAGAGCCACAGGCCAACTGTAATTTGTATTACTTTTCTATTTTTCTGAGGTGGATAGACACAGGTCTTCCATCATGTTTATTGAAGATCTATTGGGACTTCCTTGGTGGTCAAGTGGTTAAGACTCCATGCTGTCAATACAGGGAGCACGGGTTTGATCCTTAGTTGGGGAACTGAGATCCTACATGCCCCATAAACAAAATCCCTACCCTCATGCAGCTTCTAAATTGTGGAAGATACATGGTTGGAGAAGTACTGTATAGAAAGTATAATTCAGTGCTTTCAAACTTTTTTGCAACTGCAAGCCAAGAAGAAATGTATTTTATAGCATGATCTAGCACAAACATACATACATATGTACATACGTTTATACACCTGAAATGAGTGTCATAGAACAAGAGTCTGACTGGGTTTGATGTACTCTGATATTTTCTATTTCTTTTATGGAATGTTGGTTGTGACTAAGTTAATTTTGTGCTTCATCAGTGGCTCTCAATCTACAATCTGAAAAAAGCTGGTAATGGTTAAGAATACAACTTTGAGGTCGGGCTGATGGCTTTCAGACCTGGCTCCATGTTTTACTCTCTGGGTTTGAACAAGCAATCTCTTACTAATCTTGCTTCTCCATCGCCAGAATGAGATAATAATAATACTGCTATCTACCTCGTAGACTCCCCTTGAGAATTAAGAAAGGAGGTAATGTGTATAAGGAATGTAAAATGGGGCCTGACAGATGTGAAGACTCAGTAAACATAGGTGTTAAATACTGAGTGTGATGATGGAAGGAGGAAAGGAGGGAATGTTTCCTGGAGGAGACCTTAAAGAGGTACTAGGAATTATTCAGGGGCAGGTTTAAGCAGATACATAGTAGAGAGAAAAGCTCTGTGCAGAGAGCAGTCCTTGCAATAGTTGTGAGATGGGAGAACCTCCTCTGTCCTATGACCAGAGAGCTTTCCAGTTTGGTTGCAGCCTGAGGGAGAACTCTGTGACAGATGAGGTTAGAGATGGCAGCACGGGGTCGCAGCCTTGTCACGTGAAGGGGCAAACCACTCCAGTATTCTTGCTGAGAACCCATGAACAGTATGAAAAGGCAAAAAAGTATGACACGGGAAGATAAGCCCCCCAGGTCCGAAGATGTTCAGTATGCTACTGAGAAGGGCAATTACTAAGAACGCCAGAAAGAATAAAGGGGCTAGGTTAAAGCAGACACTAAGGGCCCTGAAGGCACCTCAAAGAATTTTAGACTTTAACTTATGCATAAGTTAAAGCCTGTTAAGTAGAGAAATGTTATTAAGCCTGTTAAGTAGAGAAATGACATGATTTACTTTTTTGAAAGACCATTCAAACTGGAGGGTGGAGAATGGATTGGAGAAGGCAATTCCTGCAGCAGGGAGACCATGGAGTATCTTGATGAGAGATGCAAGTCACCTGGACCAAGGGAAAAATGACATGGAACAACTGTTTCAAAAGATCTAACTGGATAATGGCATTTGAGGGAGAAAGGAGTAATGGATCCTTCCTAGGTTTCTGGCTTGAACACCTAGGTGGCGACACTCACTCTATTAGAAATGCTGGATAAAAAAAACATTTCATTTTTAGTTACTGTTGCATTTGAGATTAATGGAATCTTGCTGAAAATTAAAAGTTTCCGGATTTAGTGAAACTGTTTTCTGACACCCTTTGGGATATTTACTAAGTCCCTAAAACAACTGGTTTTTAAACTATGGTGCCTGACAACCATGTGTATTTATGGGTGGGGGAGGAGAGGGGAGGGGTGTTAGAAGCCAAGATTCTGGAGAAACCATTTGGACCCCCAGAAATTTAAATAATTAGCCTGAATGACCCTGATGCAGGTAGTCTCCCGATCAGAATTTAAAAAACAAAGAACACTCTCTGGTGTCTCTAACATCAGTTTTTCTACTCTTGAGCCCTCCCTACTTGCTTGGGGGGGGGGTCCCTATTGCTTCGGACTGCCTCCACTCATCCATTATGTTAACAGGGAGGACTTCCTTTTCCTAACAAGTACATACATCTCCAGGGCGCCCAGAAAAATATTTGGCAACGAACGGGCCCTCTAGAAATGTTTGCCAAACGAATGAATGGGCGAAAACATTTATAGATTGCGTGGTACAAAAACTTTAGCTTTTAAATAGTTCGGCAGGGTTTGAACAGAGAAGCAAAGGTCATTCCAAAGGCAGGATGAGAATGCGACTGGCAAGGCAGCGGGGAGGAAAAGGCGGGGGAAGCCCCATGCCGGCGATCGAGGCACACTCGGGAGGTCCTAATTCCCGGGACTCGGGGGGCGAAAAATTACTAGTTACCGATTAGCAACCATCTTGGGTCGCCTGCCTTACTTCCCCGGGGCGTCCACATTTGACTTTAATACTGTTGCCTCTGCGACTCCGGCCCGATCCAAAACTCTGAAGGGAAATGTGAACGCGGGGAGCCCGCGGGGGCCGCGGAGGCCCGAGCCCCAGCCCCCTCCGGGACGCCCCGCCGAAGCCGCGCCGACCTCCCCATCATGGCGGCGGCCGGGCGGGGAAGCCGAGCCTGTGCGTCGCGTGCGTGCCTCCTCTCCCTCCCCTCCCCCTCCTCGGCGGCGGCGGCGGCGGCTTAGGCGGCAGCGCTCGCCATTGCCGCTGGTGGCAGGAGGCTGCGAGGAGCCGGCGCGGTCGCAGTCTCCACGGCGCAGGCCCACGGTAGCGCAGCCGCTCTGAGGTGAGTGCCCTACCGCGCAATCTCCAGCTATTTCAGCCCCGGCGCAGCCGCAACACGCCGCCCGCCCGCCGGCCGGCCGGCCCGCCCCGCAGCCAGCACCCTGCCGCCCCCGGCTCCAGGCCTGGGCCCCCGCCGGATTCGGCCCGCCTAGGGCGGGGGGCCCCGGCCCGGCCCAGTCAAACCGCCACCCCGAGGATGCGCAGGCCGCACTAGGCCCCAGGCGTCCTGGCGGGCTCGGGAGGGAGGCGCTGCCCTCCCGAGAGCCCCAGGGTTCCGGCCTGCCCCGCCGCCTAAGGCTCTCGGGGCCGCGGCCTCCTCTCCGCCGTGGAACCCGGGGCCCCGGCCCGGTCTTCCCGTGGGTTCGGGAGCTGGAGGCCCGGGAGAGCGCGCTGGCCTGGGAGCGGGAGGTGGGCGGGCTGCGCGGGACCGGAGCGGCGGCTCCCAGCTCGCCTCCTCGGCCCTTCCCGGGTCGGTCCGCGGGCGGCGCGGCGCGGCGCGGCGGGCTGGGCCGGGGCGCGGGAGCCGCTGTCTCCTGCGGGAGAGGAGGCTGGCTCTTCGGGCGACCTCCGAGGCTTCCCTCCGCACGGGGTGGCGTGGGCTTGTTACCCAGGTAGACTGGGGGACGCTGGAATATGGCGCGTTGCCCACCTTCTTGCAAGTTAGGAGGCGGCAGTTCAAGGAGGAGGGCGCAGAGTCCTTTTGTACGCAGAAATAAGGAGCGACATTGTGTTTTCTTCCCCAGCGAAGATGCTGCGGGTGGAGGGGCCTCGGTTCTTTCTGTGCTTGGGGTGTTGGTCCCCAGGGGGAGGGATAGGGGGAGTGGCGCGACCCCGGGAAGGGTCCAGACCTTTGATACTGGGAAGACAAGAGCTCCGGATGGCCTTGTGCATGGGTATTATCCCACAACCCCAGCCTTTCGGGGAACTCAAGGGTTTGCCCTTGCATGTTAGCCACTTAACTGGGCTGTGATGTCCACCTCCTCTCTCACCTGTTGTGCCGTTGCTGTTGGTTCTAAACTTTTGACAGTCCATCTGACTGTGCCCATCAGAACTTGAAGTTGTTTAAAAATTTTAATATTTTTAGGGCTTCAAATGATAACTGGTCTAGCCAGTTGGAGGAGCTGTTGCCTGGTTTCCATCCCTTCTTAAGCATTAGATTAGAATATATTAATTGCTTGTTTTAGAGCTGATGTCAGTTGTGCTTAACTCTTGCTGTGGTCAGAATAAAACTCACATTTTCTTAAGTGTGTAAAAACGGGGTATTGGATGGAAACTTACGGTGAAAGGTAGTGTGAGTGAGACTGTCTGCGCGGACCGTGCTCTGCAAGAGAACGCGTATGCACATCTCACACCTTTTGTTGCAGGATATCATCTGCTGTCACAGTGATCCTTTCCCCATTTCACCTTCCGTCAGTTAAAAAAGAAATTCCTTTTCCTTTGGCTTTGAACAGTAAGTTACTGCATTGTTCCTCACTCAAGGGAGGTGGGGGCGAGGGCTGGGAGATGCTAGGATTTTTTTTCTTCCCATGAGTCAGTAGTAGCCTGACTCCCTAGAATTGTGTTTGAAAGTTCTTGATGTGTTCTTTCATAGTGAAAATATGACTAGCCCTTATCTGTGCATACAGGTGAGATTTCCATATTTTATGAGCGCTGAAGCAAACAGGCAGTTATCAAATGTAGTATACTTAATCTTAACTTGGGTCCAGAACTGTATGCAGAATTTTTTTGCAGGACCTTTTTTTCTCCTTAGGACAGGAGTTAGATGTGCCTTTCAACAGGGTCCATCAGGATAAGAATTATTGTTTACTCTTTTGGCTCATCCTTATTTGAAGTCCCTTGGTTTCAGTGCATGCCTTCCTCCTCCCCCCATCTCAGACTCAGCATACATGAAGAAAATGATTTTCTGCTTGGAAATCGTAATCATATTCTCATTTAGGGGGGAAAAAGATTTGTTATTCCCAAGCCAGTTTTTAGGTTTTAAGCAAATTCAGCCTCTGGATTTAGGGAAATATCTCTAGGTGTGGGAGATAATGAGAGCCCTTGTCTAGATGTAGAGGGAATTAAGGAGAAGGAATTTCAGGTTCCCCTCCCAATTCTTGTGTATTCCACTGGAACCCAAAATCGTAGTTTTTTTTTTTAATTAAATCGCAATTATGTATCCATCACTTAATTTAGTTAGGTAGCCGAAGACCAACTTCCTAGGGTATAAATATCTGAGTTTGCATTGCATCATAGATTCAAGCAGACTTTCTTCAAGAAGTATTTTATGTGAAATGATAGTACGTGGGTGACTTTTAGGGGAAATTAAGCTCCTTATAGTCTGGGTTTTTTTTACCTCTTTCCTTATATGTAGTAAGGCATTCAATCAGTGTTAGTTGGGGAATGATAATAATACAAGAACAGTAATGATTGAAATTAAATTTCTTTTCACAAATATTTGAACAGGCATGTTGGTTTCTGGAAGGACTCTAAACTGTCAGCTTTTAAAACCATACCTTCCAGTCTCTAGAGAACCGGAAGTTATTGCATACATTCAGCTTCTGTCAGATATCTTTAGGCAAGCTCAGTCCTTCATGCTGCAGTGGGGTCTTTCATCCACTCAGTGCCCCTCTGAAAAGTTGGAGGGTAAAGGGGGAGCTCTGTTGAGTCGCAGAAGTGTCTAATCTCATGAGTTTCCGCGTACTCTCTGTAGAGCTGTAATTAATCCAAGAAATTCGATATTTGAATTTTATATGTGACTAAGTGTGATATTTATTAATATATTTGTACATATATACATATATGTAGTATTTGGAAAATCATTTTTACCGAAGAATACCAATCTTTGGTTTTATAAAAAACATTTCAGAAAATGCTTTATACCAAAGTACATTTTCTCTGTACTCTTTCATGTTTTCCTTGAGAGCTGAAGCTAGTGTTTTCAGCCTGAGCTTACACAAATATAATTTTTCATGAATGCTTAGTAAAACAGCAATGGAAAAGAAACCCACTTGTTAAGTTTATTTTAGAAACGTTTTATTTAGACCAAGTCCAATCAGTATTCTCTTAGGCTCTGGATACATGTTAATTTTTGAGCATTATGTATCATATAGTTCCTTCCTTATTAACTCCTGGTGGATTGTCTACTTTCTTGGCTTTTCAGGTAGTACTTTTATCCATCAATATTTTACTAAGGAGGTCAGGCTGGAAGAGAAAGAGTAAAGGAGGTGAAACAAATCAATTTCAGGTGTTTCCAGAGGATTAAAACCACATTGAGCTATTGGAAACTTTTAATCCTGGAGCAACAAGAATGCTTTGTCTGAAGTTATTTCGGTGTAATATGGAGAAAACTTAGAAAATGAACAGAATGTATAATTGCTCAAGAAAAATAGGTGGATTATGTATACCTTGGTGTGTATATATATATATATATATATATATGTTTTTTTTTTCCTGCAGTGCGATTCATAATTAAGCTAAAATGTTCAATCCTTCTCAGAGTGGTTTAATTACTGAGTTTTCAAAAATATTTCATCACAGGGTCTTTAGTCCTAAAATGTGAACTTTTCTATGAACTGAAGAAAAGTCAGAAATACAACTTCATAAAGGTATTCTAGTATATTTTTAAAAGATTCTGCCCCCCTGCCCCCCACCATAAAAAAGGCAAAACAAAACTAGGGGGCATTTAAGGCAGGCCTACTACATTGTGATCCTTTTGAGGTCAGTCTGTATTTTATCATCAACAGCAGTCACTTAGAAAATAAACTGACTATAAGGAATCTTCTCCAGAATTCCAACTTGATAACCTTCCTTATCAAACTGTTTCTGAGCCATTAGATAATTTCTGAGGAAGCCATGCCTAGTAAGGGAGGAGTGTCTGTATGTGTTGGGGGAGAGATGGTAGGGAGGAGGGGGGAAAAGGTAGATGAAACTGGTGAAAGAATCTGGTTTTATTCATTGGATGATCACTGAAATTTTGGAGTTGTATTTTTAAAAGAACCTAAAAGAGCTATGTTTGTATGGGTCATTATTTTGGTGATATACATGATTTGGTGTCTGTTTGCAGTGTATTATTTAGTATATCAGGCTTCCCTGGTAGTTCAGACAGTAAAGTATATCAGTATAGTATTTATTCACATTTGTTCATGTATGCTGATTTCTGTGGTTACAAATGTGAAAAGTTTTGCTGACAGTTTAAGTGGAAATTTTCTTTAGAACTCTTTAGTGGTGCCTGTTGGATAAACTATGCCAAACCTTTTTCAGAATCATGAAGAATGAACTTTGTGTGCTTAAGTTAAATGTTAAGACCGTTTTTTAAAAAGAGCTTATATTTGCTGCTGGTAATTGTAAAGTCTTAGCTTTTCAGAACTTGGAGAGTCTGTTTCGTTGCTGCTACTGAATGCTAATGTGGTTAGGCTGACAGCTAAACCTACAAAAGACAAGAGGAAGTGAGGAAATATCCCCGTGAAACATTGCTTAAAAACTAAGCAGTGGACTTGAAGTGGAGAGTTAGAGACTCAGTTCACTTCATTCCTGTCCCACTCTTTGCAGCCCCATGGACTGCAGCATGGCAGGCTTCCCTGTCCATCACCAACTCCTGGAGCCTCCTCAAACTCGCGTCCATCGCATCGGTTTGCCATCCAACCATCTCACCCTGTCGTCCCCTTCTCCTGCCTTAAATCTTTCCCAGCATCAGGGTCTTTTCAGATGAGTCAGTTCTTCACATCAGGTGGCCAAAGTATTGGAGTTTCAGCTTCAGCACCAGTCCTTCCAATGAATATGCAGGACTGATTTCCTTTAGGATTGATTAGTTGCTAGGGACTAGGGAACTTAATTTGATTTATGCTCAAAAGAGAATGAGGCATCCCCTCCACTGAGAAATAACCTCAAGTGTGTCCTCACTCTGGAGTTTTGCCATTCATTCACCAGGTAGCATTTAAATATACACTATATTCCAGACATGTTCTAGATGCAAAAGGCACAAATAAACCATGGGCTTTGTCTATAGGAAAGAAAGATAAGGGTTCAACTAACTATAATACAACTTGTTGAGCACTAAAATGAAGAAAGAGTGGTGTGGGATTTTAGAAGAAGGGAGGGAATTCTGGGGGAAGGGATGAGTGGTACAGGGAGATTAAGTGAGGTTACGGAAGACTTTTCATGTAGTGGGCCTTTTAAGTGTTGGGTTGGCCAAAAAGTTGGTTGGGGCTTCTCTGTACCATCTTAACAGAAAGACCTGAATGAACTTCCTGGCCAACCCATTAGGACTTTGAAGGATGAGTAGCTGCTTTACTGATGAAAAAGAAGAGGCTAGGGGAAGGGCATTGATAGTCTGATTTGAGAAACACCACATAGATTTTGCTATACTTGGGGAAGTACTGGAAAATGAAGCTGGTGACATTGTGGCCTGATTAGGAATAACATGGAGTTGAAGATTATAGTTGGTTAATGGATAATGATGATGCCTTTAATAAGGTAAGGAATGTATAGGGAGAACAGAGTTTGAGAAGGAAGGTAAATAGGGTATGATGCTAGAGGTGGGGATCAAGATAATGTTGAATAGGTAAAGTTAGGTACCTGACGATTTGGACTTTAGATCAAGGGAAAATGGTGGGGGGTGTCGGTTAGGAGCTTTGAATTTGTGGGCATAAGGTGATGTAAAAACTGCCAAAGAGTATAATATCAAGAGTGAGGAAAAAACTAAGGGCAGCCCTGGGTAGCATCTATATCTGACGGTCAAGTGGAAGAACAGATGCCTGTAAGGGAAGTTGAAAACCAATGCCTGAAGAGAGAAGGTAAACGGTATAGTGTTGAGAAACTGAGGATAGGGACTAAGGGAATTTTAACAGGGTATAGCAATGTGAGGAATACTGCAGAGCTCCTTGGGATAAAAACTGGACTTTATCAGGATGTGTTTATGTGTGTGTATGTATGTATTATTTTGTTATGAATCATGATAAACAGATTTATAGAGTCTTACTGAATATAGAGGTAGAGGCTTAAAACACAAATTAATATTAATGGATGACTAGTGTTTAGAAGTAGGTCCTGTTATTCAGGGGAATTACAGCATTAAAAACTTCGGGAGATGCCTTAAATTTTATTAATTAGAGTTTATGTATTTGAGTATATATAGTGTAGCATATTTGAGCTTATCATCTCTTAAAACACAAATTCCTTTTGAAGGCTTTTGGGGTTTTATGATATTTGTACGATACAGGCAGGGGTTTTTAACTTGGGTCTTACAATTCTAGGGTTCATGGATATATTTTGGCTATGAGATTCTGGGTCTTGAAATTGTTTGAAAAAATACTGTGTGGGCCTATGTGATTTTTGTGTGAAGAGGGTTCTTAACTTTTATAAGATTCTCAAGGGGTTCTTGACACAGAAAAGTTAAGGGCCTTTTTGGCTCTTGGTAATGTAAATGTTGGCTGTGTTAGTTGGCTGAACTCAGTTATCCTGACTGGTCTAGATCAAGCAAGGGAAAGAAACTTTGAGTAGGTGTTTGGGGTGAGGAACTTTGGGAAGATGGAAGGTACCTTTCGGAGAGAAGAGTAGGCGTGCCAGAAGGAAGGTGCGAGGAATGCCAAAGCAAAGCTAACCAGCTTTAGAATTTTGTCAAGTCATCTGAATTCCTTGCTGTTTTATATTCCAGAATTTACACTTGTACTGTATATGACTATTCATGCACTCTATACAGTAGGCTTTGTGGGAGGATCAAATTACTATTGTTTTAAAGAGAAAGTGAGTTTGAAAGAAAGCTAAATAGTTCATTAGGTTACAATCAAACTCACTTTTTAAATTTTAATTTTTATTTTACATAGGAGTAGTTGATCTATAACGTGTTAGTCTCGGGTGTACAGCAAAGTCAGATTCATTTGTAAGGTTGCTTATATGCACTTTAGAAAATTTCTAAAATACACATATAAATATATTCTTTACTGTCTGAGTCACCAGGGAAGTCCATAGACAACTTCTACAATGTACCCTTATCCATCTGGTGATCTGGGACAAGACATTTATTCTCTCCTTGCTTAATTTTTCTGACTGTGAAGTGAAAATGCTATTGGCTTGTTTTATAGAGTCTGTATGAAATATGACAATTTAGAAATGTTTTAAGATCTAAGATATAATGGTAACAAATTTCTTCTGTCCATATTTCTTAAATCATTGATAAAATGCAGAAATTTAAGCAGAGTATTTAATGATGTTTCATACTAGAACTTTACTTGGCTCCCAAAATATTTCATTCTGAAGTTTTAGACAATTGATCATTTTTACTTTCTTCTAATCTTTGGATCTTTGAAATTAGATTAGGAGGCAATTTGTCAGCTAGGTCCTGGATTCTAGTCAGTGATCTCCAACTTTTGTTGTCAACCTTACAAATAAGTTTTGAGCGCACATTCTGAAAAACATTTATTATAGATGGTGTTCTGTTATTGTACTAATATATTTATGTGCATATAAAATATGTAGAAGGTAAACATTCTAAAAGGATCAGGTAAAAATTGTCTTGCTAATTGATTTAATGATGGTTCAGTAATTTGTGAGCTCGAGTTGCTTGTTTTTGTAAATATATTTGCTTATAATTCATGTTTTTTTTCTGTATAATGCCAGCTGGCAGTTGTATAGGATACCCTGTAAAAATATTGGTAAATGTAAGAATTACATGAATAAAAATGTTGGATAATCGTAAGAAAATTTGTGTTGTTCGATGCCTGAGACAAGTGCTCAGGGCTGGTGCACTGGGATGACCCAGAGGGGTGGGATGGGGAGGGAGGGGAAAGGGGGCTCAGGATGGGGAGCACATGTACACCCATGGCTGATTCATATCAGTGTATGGCAAAAACCACTACAATTTTGTAATTAGCCTCCAACTAAAATAATAATAATAAAAAAAGGAGCAGAACAAGAGAGGAAGCCTCAGAAGGGTGGGCATGTCTACACTCTGCTTGTCCCCAGGACCCTTTTAAAGGCCCTCATTACCTCCCTGTTCCTCAGGCTGTAAATGAGTGGGTTGAGCATTGGAGCAATGATAGTATAAAAGGTGGAGATGGCTCTGTCTTCTGCTGGTGTCCTAGCAGAAGCTTTCTGCATGTAGTTAAATAGGCCATCCCCCCAAAAAAAAAATTTGTATTATGCAACTCGGAATTGGGCTTGTGTTTGTGGATTATCTTTGAAAGTGAAGGTCACTCAAGTCTTTCACTCTTGGACTGTTTGTGACCCCATAGTCCATGGAATTCTCCAGGCCAGAATACTGGAGTGGGTAGCCTTTCCCTTCTCCATGGGATCTTCCTGACCCAGAAATTGAACCAGAGTCTCTTGAATTGCAGGCGGATTCTTTACCAACTGAACTATCAGGGAAGCCCAAGAATACTGGAGTGGGTAGCCTATCCCTTCTCCAGCGGATCTTCCTGACCCAGGAATTGAACCAGAGTCTCTTGAATTGCAGGTGGATTCTTTACCAACTGAACTATCAGGGAAGCCCTTTGTCTCATGAAACAATTGTTAAATAAAATTTTCAATAGTAGGTTTTTCACATAATCACAAATGGAAGAGTCAGTTTGCTACATAAAAACACCATCATGTTTGTGTTACTCGCTCAGTCGTGTCTGACTCTCTATGACCCCATGGACTGTAGCCTGACATGTTCCTCTGTCCATGAAATTCTCCAGGCAAGAATACCGGAGTGGTGTTGCCATTTCTTTCTCCAGGGGATCTTCCCGACCCAGGGATTGAACCTGGGTCTCCTGCATTGCAGGCAGATGCTTTACTGTCGGAGCTTCCCTTAAGGTCTTTTGACCCTAAACTGAATTTAGAAACTAAGTCTGAAGAAATGATTCCAGTATCACCAATTATGTGATTGATTGTTAACATTTTTGTCTTCCTTAATTTTTATCTCTGTATTTTGAAAGTTTCTCTGTATTGAAAATGTATGATTTTTGTAGTGAAAATTTTTAGAAAAGAAACAGAGCAGCCAAATCAGTGGTTATCTTTGGTTTATGAGCATATACGTAATGAAAATGCATTAATTTTTATAATTAGGAAAAATAAAAAATATGATTATAGCCATAATATAATTATGGCCGTAGGGAGTCACGAACAGATTTTGGGCACACAGGTCACTTATTCTCACTAGGCCTGTTTCCCCATTTGAAAAATGAAAAATGGTAAAGTTTCTTACCAAATAAAAAGTCCCTTCTAAAATTATTTCTGAGTTGTGTTATGACGTGTTAATAAGTACATTTTTTTCATGTAAAACGTATGTAAATATGTTCATTGTAGCAAACAAAAAAATTTAAAATAATTGTAAATAAACAGTTGTTTACATAGATAATATTTTATCTATGTAACCATAAAATACTTTAATTAAATGGTTTTAGATATTTTTCTAAGTGTATATGTATGTACTTGCATGTACACACTGTGCTTATATGTACTATATGATAATATGAAATAGTACTCTGTATACTGTCTTGAACCAAAAATGTCTAAGGATGTTTGATTTGTCGGTTTTTTGCCCTGGAACAGTCTTAATGGAACAGTTATTAAATCCATTTCAATGAAATAGAAAAGACATACAAATTTGTCCAGGAATGCTTACTGCCTGTTTCATGCTCTGTGTGGTTTTGCTGAGGTAAGGGTAACTTGGAGTAAGAACGGAAGGGCTTGCCTGTGAAAGCTTGCTTAGTGAAGAATGAAAGCTAAATCCTGGGTTAACGTCAATTTCATTCACATATTAACTTGCTTTTTCTCCACTCTGTCCTCACAGTTCCTGAGCCAGGATTCCTATTTATAGGATGGTTTCTGGTTTGTGTCAATGTTGCTAGTCTTTTATTTTGCCCTGGGACCTTCTGAGTTATATTCCCGTTGAGAATAAGTTGATATTAGTAGCAGCAATTATTTAGTACAGAAGTGTTAAAAATGCTTTTTTTTTTTTTTAGAAAGCAGTATCTGTGGAAAGTTCAAAAGATTTTATGTAGGTAAAATATAAATATCTGTGTTTATAAATATAAAATGCTGTGTAGTCTAATCCATGCTCTGTCTCAAATAAGTATGTGATGTATATAATTCTAGTTTCATGTAAAGAATACTGGCTTTTTCTCACCTTAAAGATTTTGTGCAGTGGATTCTTTTTAGAGAAGTTAGTAATATAACCCAGTTTTCTTGCCTACTCCTTTTAGTTCTGCTTTAGTCTTTCTGGTAGCTATTTTGTTTGTCCTTTTTTTGGTTTATTCCTTAGTTATCACAATTAATATCCAAAGTTGTCTAGTCATTTTTCATCGAAGTATAGTGTAAAGCCTATGGAAGTATATATTGGAAGGAAAAAAGTCTGATTTTTTTATTCTTTTCCCTTCTACTTTGAAAATTAGAAACTTCTAGGAGAAAAACTTTATCATTTATACTTGACAATTAAGATGGTTAAATCAGTATCTTTCAGACATAGGAGTAGGTGGACAATCCGGGAGTAAGTACAGACTTTTTGCCTCAAATTTTTTTTCAGTGTTTGTGTCCAAAAGATGTGAAAGCAACAGCTAATTCTAACTTGAGAATCCACTGAGATGGATTGTTTTCATGCCAAAGAGATCCATTTTGTAGCTAGATGAGTGGTGTATATCCAGTGTACTTTAAATAGGTAATCTTTGGCTAGTATTAATTTAGGGCCTTTGGTAAGGTGGTGTGGTTCTTATCTTTCAGGCTAGCACAGTTTTGAAATTCTGTTTCTTAAAGAATAGTGATTATTTTATGACAATAATTGTTTTCCCTAAAAGATAAAATAATATGCAACTGTTCCATGTAAATATGTATGCCCAGATTTGGCTTACCCGCAGAGTGTAAGAACTCTATATCCAGTGGCCTAAATGACATCTCTTGGGTACCTCAGATGCACTTCATCCCAAAATGAGATTCCCTTTTCAAACTTGGCCCTGTTCCATTCTACTTACCTCGGTGAAGGATATCACTATTTCGTCTATTTTCTCAGAACAGAAACCTGGTCTTTTCATACTGTCAAATTGTGTTTAACTTTCTAAAGCTCAAATTGTCCTCTTCATTTCTACCATTACCACTTCCATTTGAGTAGTTGTTTCTTTTCTGGACTGTTGCGATAACCTATAACTTAACTGGTCTACCTGCATTCACACTGGCTGAACTAGTCCAGTCTCCTCATTGCAGGTAGAGTTAATCGAACTTTTCCAAATACACAAGTTTGATCATGTCGCCCATTTAGGATGAAGACAGAGCTCCTTAATGTGGCTGTACCTGCCTTTTGAACTCATTTTGTGTCAGATATGCTGCCCTAACCTTTAGACGTTTCCTGTTGCTGTTCCTTCTACCTGGAAATCTTTTTCCTTTCTTCTCTCTGATAAAATCTTAAAAATTTTATTCAAGTCTCTACTCAAGCA
Organism: Antilocapra americana; assembly: GCA_007570785.1. NCBI lineage: Eukaryota > Metazoa > Chordata > Mammalia > Artiodactyla > Antilocapridae > Antilocapra > Antilocapra americana. The sequence continues at coordinate 812,175 of ML664205.1, forward strand.
TCATTTCCTCAGGGAAATTTTTACCATATTTCCCTTATTTTTGTAGTTTTTCTTCACCATGTATGTCTATATATGTCATTTTACATTTGTTGGTTTATTACTTGGTATATGTCTGTCCCTCCCACCAGATTGTAAGCTTTATGAAAATAGTCTTCATGTTGGTATTCATCACCAAGCACAGTACCTGACACATAACTAACAGTATGTTTTTGAATACCATGTTTTGTATTTTCATCTTCAGCAGCTCCAGTGTAGGATTTCTAAATTTTTTTTTTTCTTTTTTATACACTATTGTTGAGAAGCAGGAGACTAGATTCTACAGCTTTCCATTACTGATTTGATTGTGTGGGATGCATTTCCAAGAGTGTTGTATGTTATATAGTTCTTTGTGAAAGAATTCTCTCTATAGGCTAAATTTATATCAGGGAAGTAAAACCAGTTTTAATTCAGGCCACTTACTTAGAAAATGACTGAAGAAAAGCTCATCCATTCAGCTCATATTATCTTGATGTTGCTTGAGGCCTTTTCATGTTTGCTAAATGAGTTACTCATTTTGATTATATTGACAGGAGGGTGAAATTATTTCAGGAGCCAGGTAGATACAGGCCTAGTTGAGAGCAGGAAAATTCAAAAATAGAAGGGTTGTGATAGCCGTAGTAGTCTACCTTGGGTTATTACCTGTGGGTTTTTTTCCCTCATTTGTTACAGTGTAAGGCACTGATCTCCTCAAGTCCTGGGTGTTCATTGGAGGGACTGATGTTGAAGCTGGAACTCCAATACTTTGGCCACCTCATGCGAAGAGTTGACTCATTGGAAAAGACCCTAATGCTGGGAAGGATTGGGGGCAGGAGGAGAAGGGGATGACAGAGGATGAGATGGCTGGATGGTATCACTGACTCAGTGGACATGGGGTTGGGTAGACTCTGGGAGTTAGTGATGAACAGGGAGGCCTGGCGTGCTGTGATTCATGGGGTCACAGTTGGACACGACTGAGCGACTGAACTGAAGTCGCTGTGAGGCTTTTTTCTTTAAATGTTGGCGTATAGTCGATTCACAATGCTGTATTCATCTCGTGTATAGCAAAGTAGTTTATACATATATCTCTTCTTTTTTAAGATTCTGTTCTCATATAGGTTATCACAGAGTATTGAGTACTATTTTATATTCAGTGTGTGTATATGTTAATCCCAATCTTCTAATTTATCCTTTCCCCCACCTTTCCCATTTGATAACCATAATTTTGTTTTCTAAGCCTATGAGTCTGTTTTGTGAATAAGTTTAGTTGTATCATTTTACAGATTCCACATATGAGTGATATATAATATTTCTCTTTGTCTAACTTCACTTGTCCATCCATATAGCTGCAGATGGCATTATTTCATTCTTTTTTATTGCTGAGTAATACTCCATTAAATAACACCACATCTTCTTTATCCATTCATCTGTTGGACATTCTACCTTGGTTTAGTGTACGTGGGGTTTTTTCCCTCCCCTTTTTTGTTACAGTGTAAGCCAGTGGTTCTCTATACTCATTGAGAACTCAAGAGCTTTTGTTTATATGGGTTGTAACTTATGATACTTACTGTATTAGAAATTAAAACATTTACTAATTTAATAATACACCCAACACATGTTAAAATATGTGAAATGTTTTAATTAAAAATAACTATTTTCCAAAACAGCAGTTGAGTGAGAAGAATATTATTTTACAGATTTTGCAAAACTCTTTACTGTCTGGCTGGATAGAAGACCTCTGGATACTCCTATCTGCTTTCACAGTTTACTGCAGTGTGTTACAACTTCTGTTTCAGTATAAGAAGATCTGGCCTCATACTAAATATGTAGTTGGAAAAGGGGAAAGTATTTTAAGAGCATTTTCAGATTATTGTAGATGATATTTTTTGCTGTTATACTAAAATTCAGCAGCGTTAATTTCTTCAAGGTTAATTGCAATGCAATTAATCTGAAACCACATCTATCTATGCTTTGTTACATTAAAATATTATATTGGTTTTCATGCACTTTGAGTGGATCTTTTAACCCATACATGGTTTTTACCCAGATCTTCCAAATGTTGGCACAAAAGTCACATTCATGAACAATACCACTGATCTCATCAGAAAAGGCTTTTAAGTAATGGAAAGTCATCAAGCTCACTGTTGTGGATACAAGTTTTCCAAAGTTCTAATTATCACTTGAAATACCCAGTTTTATCATTGACAACAAATGCTCTCAGTTGCTTGAACTGATGGCTCACTTTGTTCATTTCTGGAAAAATGTCTGTCAGTTACCCATGTCTGAATAGCCACATAGTTTATCTGTTAGCCCCTCTTTCAAGTAAAAATGGTATTCCTTGGGGAAAAAAGGCTAAAAATTTTTGAAATAGCTATCATACTTCTGAATACGGAAGTACTCCAAGCTTTTTGATTATCAGTTCCATTCAGTTGCTCAGTCATGTCCGATCCCATGGACTGCAGCACGTCTGGCTTCCCTGTCCATTACCAACTCCCGGAGCTTGCTCAAACTTATGTCCATCAAGTTGGTGATGCCATCCAACCATCTCATCCTCTGTCATCCTATTCTCCTCCTGCCCTCAGTCTTAACCAGCATCAGGGTCTTAAAGTATTGGAGCTTCAGCTTCAGCATCTTCCAATGAATATTCAGGACTGATTTCCTTTAGGATGGACTGGTTGGATCTCCTTGCAGTCCAAGGGACTCTCAAGAGTCTTCTCCAACACCATAGTTCAAAAGCATCAATTCTTCAGTGCTCAGCTTTCTTTATAGTCCAACTCTCACATCCATACCTGACTACTGAAAAAAGCATAGCTTTGACTAGATGGACCTTTGTTGGTAAAGTAATGTCTCTGCTTTTTAATATACTATCTAGGTTTGTTGTAGCTTCTCTTCCAGGGAGCAAGCATCTTAATTTCATGTATGAAAGTGAAAGTCGCTCAGTTGTGTCCAACTCTCTGTGAGCCCATGGAACTATACAGTACATGGAATTCTCCAGGCCAGAATACTGGAGTGGGTAGCCTTTCCCTTCTCCAGGGGATCTTCCCAACCCAGGGATTGAACCCAGGCCTCCCACATTACAGGTGGATTCTTTTCCAGTTGAGCCACCAGGGAAGCCCAAGAATACCGGAGTTGGTAGCCTATCCCTTCTCCAGTGGATCTTCCTGACCCAGGAATTGAACCAGAGTCTCCTGCATTGTAGGTGGATTCTTTACCAACTGAACTATCAGGGAAGCCCTTTTAATTTCATGTATAATTTTGATTATACAGAATAGTAAAAAGACATGAATTCAAGGGTGAAGATTTAATAAAATAATTTTTATTCCTTCATGAAGACATTCTTAAGTAGTGAAGTTGATTCTTTTACTGTGAGTTTTATGAGGGTAAAGAATATAATGACAACCAGTACCGTTCAGTGCCACTGCCTTAAATTGTGCTAAGATTGCCAGTAGTTTTACCCTACCATTGCTTTTGCATTTTAAGTCAAATATAAGCACAATGAGAAAAGACAAAGAATGTCTTATTATGAAAATAGTCTGACCCAGGGATCCACAGGTTTCTAAGGTTCACTTTGAGAACTGCTGCTGTAAGCTATTTGAGAGTTGAACCAATCATCCCACATGTCCCCCTTCAGTTTCTGGTCCAGGATTTTACACAGAAAAGGTGCTCAGAAGGTATTTGTTTAATGAATGTGATTTGATGACATTTAAACAGGATAATACTTGAGGAGTAAATTTATGTAGCTGCCTCCATCCATCCAAGCAGGCTTGATCAGGCAGCTTTCCCATAGACACTGGTGAGAACAGGGTGAACAGAGGGAATGTGGATGATAATATATTTGGTAAATGCAAATGATGAAATACCTGAATATAAGGTGATGTTGAAATTAGAATTAACTGATTTCAGGAATACACAGGAAAAGGATACACACGTACAGTTCAGTTCAGTTGCTCAGTCGTGTCTGACTCTGCAACCCCATGAATCGCAGTACGCCAGGCTTCTCTGTCCATCACCAACTCCTGGAGTCCACACAAACTCATGTTCATCGAGTCAGTGATGCCATCCAGCCATCTCATCCTCTGTCGTCCCCTTCTTCTCCTGCCCCCAATCCTTCCCAGCATCAGGGTCTTCTTTTCCAATGAGTCAGCTCTTTGCATGAGGTGGCCAAAGTTCAGCTTCAACATCAGTCCTTCCAATGAACACCCAGGACTGATTTCCTTTAGGATGGACTGGTTGAATCTCCTTGCAGTCCAAGGGACTCTCAAAAGTCTTCTCCAACACCACAGTTCAAAAGCATCAATTCTTCGGCGCTCAGCTTTCTTTATAGTCCAAATCTCATATCCATACATGACCACTGGAAAAACCATAGCCTTGACTAGATGGACCTTTGTTGACAAAGTAATATCTTTGCTTTTAAATATGCTATCTAGGTTGGTCATAACTTGCCTTCCAAGGAGTAAGTGTCTTTTAATTTCATGGCTGCAATCACCATCTGCAGTGATTTTGGAACCCAAAAAATAAAGTCTGACACTGTTTCCACTGTTTTGCCATCTATTTGCCATGAAGTGATGGGACCAGATGCCGTGATCTTAGTTTTCTGAATGTTGAGCTTTAAGCCAACTTTTTCACTCTCCTCTTTCACTTTCATCAAGAGGCTTTTTAGTGCCTCTTCACTTTGTGCCATAAGGGTGTTGTCTGCATATCTGAGGTTATTGGTATTTCTCCTGGCAGTCTTGATCCAGCCTGTACAAGTTCCTACAAAGCCAACACTTTCAGCCTTGTTAGGTTTCTATTAAAGAGTCTTCTACTTTTTGAGTCTTTAAATTTGTAATGGTCTAAGAAAGGATCCTCAAGTTAAGATGGATCTGATCTGAAAAGCAAACATCTTATTTAAATTTCAATGGGTCCCTGCTTGTGCTTTATCTAGTAAAGTCTTCAAAAAGAGTTATTGAAGGTGAGTGTTAAATCACTTTTTATGAAGAACAGTGACTAAAAGTCCTTGGTCTAAATAAACTGTGGACCCAGGTAGTCATTTTCCTCTTTAAGGAAATATGTCCAATGAATACCCTTCTGTGTATTTTGGGGCAAGAAATTGGATCATAAGATGGTGTGTTATATCCTCTTATACCCTCTTTTAAGTGTAGAAGCATCAGTTCATCTAGCTAAGTTTTGATAATCTCAAAATAAATAGTACTTCTCTTGTTTTGAAGTGATTAGTTTGTTACAGTTCTTGTAGTTTAGGGCTAGGATATAGGAATGGGCAATAAATTGGGATTTGAAATGGGAAGGAACAATGTTAGTTCTAAACCATCCCAGGTCTTTCTCTGCCCTCACCTCCAATCCCTACTTTTAAAAAACTTCTCAAGCCTAGTTCAAATAAAGATTGTAAGAGGTAAGGCATTTCAAATGACTTTGAAAAGTCATTGCTTCGGTTTACAGTGAATACTACCAAAAAGTTGGATAAGGTAGGCACTGGCTAAACTTTGGTCATCATCATACCTATTTAACAGTAAGAGACGCTTCAGCTAGTACAGGGGTGTGTTACTATGTGAGCGTCGTTTATATGTGCTTCTTGTCATAGGTGCCATGTCCTGGTTAGAAACCATTTAAAATCACCAAACTGGAAACTACCAGTCACCTTTTAAGGCTGTCATAAAACTAAGATTAACTGTATTTTTATGACGTCCTTAAAAGACCAAATTCTGTTTTAAAACTAACCAAAATAAAAATTCTGTTTTCAGAGTCTTAAGTGGAAATGTAAAATAAAGTCAAATTAAAAATAATTCATGTATTACAAATTACAGATAATTTATGTATTACATTTCCTGAACAGATTTAATTTTGAGCTCTGTGTGCGGGCACCGATGGGAATGGTTGCTATAGATATTTTATGGAATACAGGTTTTGGATTGTTATTTGCTTGTAAATATACATATGAAAACCTACCTTCAGGACTCCTACTTTAAATTTTCCAGAGAATTTTCTCATTTATAAAAGATACATTTGTAGCTGTTATTCCTGTAGTACCATATCCCAGTTAAGTAGTTTGCAATGAAGGTTAAATACTGCTTACTACTTTGATATGACTTTGTAGCTGCCACATTTAAATTTTTTAAAATACTAAAAGCATAAGTAAGGATATAGAACAATATAATGGATACCATATATCTTCTATCCAGCTTAAAAAATAAAATATCTCAGATAATATTGAAGCCTCCTGGCCATTCTTTCCCCATCCTTTCCCTTTCCATCTGTGACCATTATTCTGAATTTGATGTTTATCATTCCCTTTCATTAAAAAAAAACAAAAACTTTGTGTTTTATCCATAGGAAAGATGATATTGTTTTGTATGTTTTTAAACTTACATGAGATTGATGCATTTAGTAAGTTTACTCATTTTACATGCTGTATAATATTTGATTCAGTGAAGTATAAAAGTAGTATATAATCTTTGTAGAGAATTTTGAAAATAAAAGAAAATATAAAGATGAAAAATTTGTAGCCCTGTCATCCAGAGATACAACAGTTTTTTTTCCCCTTTGATTGCCCTGCTTCCCACTTACATTTATGCATTTTTTGGGTACATTTTAATATGAATGGGGTATAGTTTTATGGATTGCATAAAACTGCAAAATAGCCACATAAGGGCTGTAATCCTTTTTTAGTTGAAAAAGAAAATGAGCTTTCCATATTAGATATTCTGCATAGACCAGGTATTCCACATACACCTAGTAAATTTGCTATCTATATCAATTATTGATGGTGTATTTCTTAGTGTGGAAACACCGTACAAGTGGCATCTGAGAAGAGTTAGATAGTATTAATATCTTTTTAAAATTTAAAACTCTGAAATTTTTGTAGTAAACTTAGCAGATAAATGACACCTCTTTAAATATTAAGTACTTGTCTAGTTTTAACTTATTGATTAAAATGAAAAAGATGAAATATTTAGGTATGCATCTAATGTATGTTCAAGATCTATATGAGAAAAACTACAAAGCTCTAATGAAAGAAGAGCTAGAACAGATATTAGTCGATAGGAAGACTCAATAGTGTTAAGATGTTGATTCTTTCCTTCTTAATCTGTAGATTCAGTGCAGTCCCAATTAAGATCCCAGCAAGTTATTTTATGGATACCAACAAACTGATTCTAAAGCTTATATGGAGAGGCAAAAACCCAGAATAGCTAATACATTACTGAAGAAGAACCAAGTTAGAGGACCAGCACTACTTGACTTCAAGACCCGCTCTAAACTATAGTAATTAAGGCAATGCAGTATTGGTGAAAGAACAGACAAATAGATTGTGAAACAGAATAGAGGGCCCAGAAATAGATTCCTATCAATATAGTTAACTGATCTTTGACAAAGAAGCAAAGGCAATACAATGGAGCAAAGATTGTCTCTTCAGCAAATGGTGGTGCAACACCTGGATATCTACCAGCCAGAAAATGAATGTAGACACAGACTTTATACTCTTTATAAAAATTAATTCAAAATGCATCATAGACCTAAGTGTGAAACATGAAACTATGAAACTCCTGGAAGATAACATCAGAGAAAATTTAGATGACCTTGAGTATGGTGATGACTTTTTAGATACACCAAAGGCACGGCCCATGAAAGAAAAAGTTGATAACTGGTACCTCCACGCAGTGGGATATTATTTAGTACTAAAAAGAGATGAGTTAAGGCCAAGAAAGACATGCGTGTGTGCTAAGTTGCTTCAGTCGTGTCCGACTCTTTGCGACCCTATGGACTGTAGCCCGCCAAGCTCCTCTTCTGTCCGTGGGATTTTCTAGGCGAGAATGCTGGAATGGGTTGCCATGCCCTCCTACAGAGGCTCTTCCTACCTAGGGACCGAATCCTAGTCTCTTGCATTGCAGGCAGATTCTTTACCTGCTGAACCACCAGGGAAGCCCCACTGTTCTTAAAGAGGACCAGACCTCTAGTTAAAGATCTATATAATTGATAAAATTCTGTTTGTGTGTACATTTGTACATGCCCCAAACTGCAGCAGAATTGTGTATCAGTAGGACTATATCAGACCTTATCTGGGTATGTATACAGTTCACCTGAGACAGTCTTCCTAATACACATTTTGGACTTCATGGTTGAAAATCTCCTGGTACAGAATCTTGGAGTTTTGTTTTGCTCCTTACTTTCTTAGCATAGGCGCAAACCCACCTCTCCAGTGCCCCCCAGTGGTTGTCTGCTTTGCAGGAAGATGCCTATTGATGGAAGAGCTCATTGCTTCCTACCAACAACCAGCTCTGTCTTCACACCCCTGTTAGAAGAATGATCTGTTTGCCAAAATTCTGCCTTACCTACCTTAACTTCTTGCCTATTTGTTCTTATTGAGGTCACGTAATATTTATAATTCCTCTTAATAATTCTTTAAGGAGAGGTCATTTTCGGTAAAGCCCTTTCTTCTCTAGGTTTAGACATCTCCATTTTTTCCAACAATTCCTTATAGTAATTGACTTTTTCACAGTCCCAATGTACTTTTAATTTTTAACATCTTTAAAAAGTAAAGTGCTCACAGTACAATGACAACAGGAAATGTCCAGTTATGAAATTTGGTCTTGAGGTAATAAAAATGCTCCCAAAATGACAACTTAAAAACATAATCCCCCCGCAAAAAAGTATGATTCCTGACTTTATAGACAGTTGTGAACATTGAGTGGTAAGGGAAGGGAGGGTGAGGTGCAGGTATAATATCTTTTCCCACCTACATTAAAATTACTCTTCATTTTCTTCTAATCAAAGTATAAGAATAAAAATACATTTTCCTTGAAAAAAAAAAAGTGCCCAGCACTAATTACAGGTGTGATCAGGCTGATGCAGAAAGCACCTTTCATTATTGGTGGTCTGCATGTGGTGCTTGTCATGATTCTTATTTCCATACTAAATTTACTGTGAATCAGCACCCTCTTGAGTTTTTGTTTTTTCCATGATGATGACACAAGTCTTCATCATCCTGTGTTCTGTGTTCTTCTTCAATGGGGTCTTTTAAGCCAAAGTTCAGAATATTATGTTTATGCTTGTTAAAATTTATCCTGTGAGATTTTACTCATTCATTTATGCTGTTTGAGTTTTTTGGAATTTTATTTTACCCTTCAAGTGCAGAGTTTCTTATCTCTTGTGTCTCTAGTTATCCACCTATTTGATTAACATATCTTTTCTCTTTCTTTTCAGTTTCCAAAACAATTGTTGCCTTTTTTCCCCACTTGTCTTTCTCAGTGGCAGATGCCATCTTGTGTTACTTTGATGAATATATATAGCTAAACATGAACCTTAGACAACAGAAAGACATACACCTTTCAGAGCCCCTAGGAAACTGTATTGTGCTTGAATTATGTTGAACATTAAGAAGCTTTATAGCTATTTTTCTTTGACATTTATTAATTTTGATTTTTCATTCTTTTGGTATTTTGAAACCAATTCTTCTGTGTTTTCAGCTTTCTCTAAACTTTTCTCTGTGTGTTTGAAAAGCTTGCAAGTCCCAAGGACTGTGGCTATAGTGCCTAGTATATAACATGACCCTGGGGCCAGTCTGCAAGGCAGAGTCTTAATAGGAGGCTGAGTCTCCGTCAGTTTCCCAACTGCATGATGGGAGATTTGAATAATCAGGGAGTTTCCGCCTGTCCTCTGTGGAGTCCTGCGGGGTCTCAGAGGGTGCTGCAGGAGGTGCTGTCAGCATTCCTCAGCTCCTTCTCAATAGGAAGTGTTCTGCTTTTGTCTTACAGGTTGAAGTTCTACATTGGATTCTGCTTAAAGAAAGTTCTCAGAGGACATTGGGCAGTTTTGGTGGTCTATATATGAGTCTCTCTGATTCCATGAGCTTAGAGGTCACCCTCAGATTTTTCATTCACTGAAGGGGGAGAAGGGCTTATCATGCTGTCTTTTCTTTCCCAAATCTGGGATTAACCCCCAACTCACCATCCCCCTCATTGTAAAAATAACTACATAAAAGGAGAAAAAAATCTGTAAAAAGTCTTCATGATTCCACTGTGCACAGCAGAAAAGCATTCTTGACAGTTTCAATATAACTTTCTAGATTGTTCTGTTTTTCCATAATCATATCTGTAACTTTTGTTTTTAAAATGAGAGCACATTCATTCTAGCAGATTTTATACCCTGGTTTTGTGTTTTTATTGTCTGTTTCTTTGGTTTGTTTTTCCAGTTCACAGCAGTATATTGTGGACATTTTTCTGTGTCATTGCCTGTCAGTCTACTTCATCCTTTAATAGTTCTGTATATTTCTCTGACCAGGGATCTGTAACTAAACTAAGTCAGAGGAATATTCCTTTTTGCACAACATGTGGAATCTGTTCTAAAATATGAACCTACTTTTATTTACATCTTATTACTGATGTACTCATTTTTTTCAATAGTTTACTCTTTATTAACTTTTTTGGGGGGTTGTGATTTTTCTTTTTTTTTCCAGTTGCTTCTCTTTCCTCTGGTTAGATTATACATCATGACCTCAGAAGTATTATCCCAGTGAAGCTATAGATACAGATAACCCTTTTCTTTTAGGCAATAGCTCTAATTTAGTGGCCCTTTTAATAGTTATAAGACTGTTCTTAAGAACAAAATCTTGGCAGACAGAATTATACTTTTATTCCAGTATATTACTACTGTTGAGAAAAGCAGTTAGTTGACTTATTTTGACCCAAGTAAGCTTAGTTCTAAGCGCCTAGGAAGGTGGGTGACAAGCAGCTTTTGGTGGTTTGACAGGCAGCTGCAGGGTGTCTATTGTGGCCAGGACTAAGCGGCTACTAATAAATGTATATGGTAAATTACATTTGATGGTCCCTTTCCTCCTTTTGTTTCTTAGAATTTTATCAAAGATCACATTGAGAAACTAGTAGTAATAAAAATATTTATTTTTTTTATTCTTATAGGATGGTTATTACTTTTTTGGTACAGTGTTCTGTCATTTTTTCAAATAACTTCTTCTAAACAGATGCAACATTTCTGTAGTCATGGAAAAATTTTGGTGATTTTTTTTGAGCAGGAAATATAGTGTATATGTTTTTTAAGTAGCTTATATTTCTTTAGAAACTTGGGATAGCATTTCTCCCTCGTCTTTTAACTTTAGGCATATCTTGTACAGGTTAAACAAATTCTAAAATGGAAATGTTATTCCCAGTTTGAAGTGAAGTCATTTTAATTTTATATTCAACTACTTTGCAAATTTTATTCTTGAAACATATGTGCTTTTTTACTTTTCTCTAACTTTCTTATCTAGGATTCTAAGATTTTAAAACTTTGATTATATGCTACTCTAGTTTTACTTTTGGAAGGAATTCAATATATAATTTGTTTTAATGGATTATGTAAATATGGAGATTTTTATTTTTGAATAGGTACTATTCAGATTTAGATGTCTGACACTTTGAAGTGTTTATGGTAGGGACCATTATTTTGCTGTTTAGAAATTTATTTATTGTTATTTGTTTATTATTTATTTATACAAAATCTCTTGAGTATTCTTTATCTTTGTCTTAAAATGTATTTCATATGTTATTGTTCAATTTAGGAGGTTCTGATTTCTCATTCATTCAGTAAACAAATTTGAGTGATTATTGGGAGCCTTGAACAGTTCTAGGTGCTGGGGATAACACTGAATAAAACAGAAAAATCTTTGCCCCCATGAGCTTACTTTCTAATGGGTTGAGTAAAAAGATAAATATTCCAAGGGGAAAATTATGTCAGCTTGAGATTGTCCCCATATCTTTCAGACAGTTAATCCTCAAACATACCAAGGCTGCAGTGGAAACCTGGGCTGGATATATAACGGACACTTAATTGACTATAATCATTGATTGCAATTTGAATGTAAATACAGGAATCCAGTTGCAAGAGACACAACTTAGGACTCAATCACTACTGGTCATATTTACTGGCTGTTCCCTTTCATACCACTTTCACTTTCACAATTGTGTTAATTCTTAGTGAGGATCTATTTATTGTTGCTTAAAAATGATACCTTCCCTAGTGCTTTACAGTTAAAAAGTATTTTCACATTTTGTTTTTTAAAGTGGCTATAGCATAGTAGTTTTGGTTGAACCATATGAAATTGCTGATGTTTTGGATCTTCAAGAAGCAGTTTCACATTGCTCAGTCTAATACTGTGCTGTGTGTGTGCTTAGTCGTGTCTGACTTTGTGACCCCATGGACTGTAGCCTGGCATGGAATTTTCCAGGCAGGAACACTGGAGTGGGTTGCCATTCCCTTCTTCAGGGGAATCTTCCTGACCCAGGATCGAACCAGCGTTTCGTGCATCTCCTGCATTGCAGGTGAATTCTTTACCACTGAGCCACTGGCAAAGCCCAATACTGTGTTGTACCTACCTTTAAAAACAAGATATGAACATGTTTTATTAATCATAAAGCACTGTTACGCACACTGACAAACCTTGAATTTTGTTTCTGTCTCTCATTTGCTGTTTGCTTTAGAACAATTACTTAACCTCATTGTGCCTCACTTCATCATGACAGTGATTCTAGAGTCATGAGGGTTACATAATACATTATAATGTCATTATATGTAAAAGTCCTTAGAAAAGCACCTAGCACATAGTTAAGGCTCAATAAGTGTTAGCTATTATTTCCATTACCACCCTATGAGGTAGGCATCATCCTTGTCAGTTTTGCAGATGATCAAACAGAAGCTCATAGAGAGTTTATGATTTTATTCCAAGGTTATGCAACTAGAAATCAAAACCGGGCATTACTGATTCCAAATTCTGGCTTCTTTCTGTTTACAGCTATCAGGGAAAGAAAGAAAAGAAAAAAGAAAAAAAAGAAGAAAGAAAGACTATTCATGTAGTAATTTGTAGAGTATATCCTTGAATCTCTCCAACATTGTTAGTTATCTTGTTTTCATAGACCATTTTGACATCCATAAAGAAAAATATTTGACAGAAATCTGATATGATAAGTAATTGAGACCTAGTGTTAGACTGTTACCTTAGAAGGGGTAATAGTGGCACTTTTATAGCTGATTTGTCCAGAAATGAATCAACCCAAATAATAAATGTTTACCTCAATATTTTTAAGAATCCAAGTGCAGTTCTTAATTATATTCTTCCAAAAAGGAGCAAAAGTTAAAGAGCATTTAAAAGCATCTAAAAGCAGTTTGAAAAATAGCACACTTAAGCCTCCAATTCACAACACGCCACTCCACAGTTTCCTGTGGGTATATAATGGACATCTCAGTTGTTCCTCTGACATTCATTCCCATCCCAGTAACTAGCTATTAAGTTCTTCCATTTGCTCAAACCAAAAACCTTGGAGTCATTTTTAGACTACTCTCTTTTACTCTACCTTGCATCCGAATTGTCAGGAAATCCTGACAGCTGTAACCTCAAAACATGCAGAATCTTAACTACTTCCTATCACCTCTGATGCTGCTCTCCTGGTCCAAGCCTTACTTATCTTGCAGAAACTTTAGAATTGGTCTTCCTGGTTTCACCCTTTCCTTCCTTCAGTCTACTCTCAAATACCAGCCCAGAAAATCAGTTTACATCTTCACCCTTGTTTAAAACCTTTCAAAGATTTTCAGATCTCATTCAGAGTAAAATCCGAAGATCTTATGTAGCCTTCAGGGTCCCACAAGCCTGACCCTGGCTAATCTCAGTGCTGCTTCTCCCCTAGCTTACGGTACTTCAGGTTTATGGGCCATTTTGCTGTTCCTTGATCACACCAAACATGCTCCTGTCTCGGCATCTTTGCATTTGCTGTTCTTGCTGCCTGTACACTCTTCCCCCACATGTTTCATGCTGTCTCCTTTACTTCCTACAGATCTGAGCTCAGATATGGTCAGAAAGGCATTTCTTGGCCAGCAGCCTCTCTTGTCCCCACCTCTCCACTCCCTAAAATATTGTGTGTACATTTGTTTAGTTTGTCTCCTTCTGGTAGGATGTAAAATCCAAGAAGGGGAGGACTTTTTAAAAAAATACATTGCTGTTTCCTCTGTGTCTGCATCAATGCTTGACACACAGTAGGTGATTTTTACGCATATGTTGATTGAATGACTTGAATTTCTTGGCAGATCATCTCAGTTCTTCTTCCACTGTATTTGATATTATTGACTTCTCTCATTTGCTCTCCATGACACTTGCTATCTCCTGATTCTGATTTTTTCCTTCCAGCTTCTTATTTGTCTTCACTTGTTGTTTTTTTTCTTCCTCAATATGTTCCTTTGAATATTCTCCTTTGCTTCTTTTATCACCTACTTTACATTAATTATTCCTGGTCAGTTTTATTCATGTTCTGTGCTTTTATTACCATCTCATTTTTGATGAGTCTCAAATTATACCTGCATCAGAGGCTTCCGTGCATCACAGCTCCAGATCTGGGTATTTCTTTGGATAGTTCCTGGAAATATTGTCATGCACTGTCCTCCTCTGCAAATCTGCCCTTTTACTCTTTTATCTTGGTTAATAAGCCACTCTTTAACCCAGGCCAGACCACTGGTGTCATCCTAGATTTAGCTTTTCTTTACTGTTCTCATCAAGTTGTTCACTAAATATTTCACACATGCTCTCCATCTCCATTTTCTTATCTCAGGGCCCCATTAACCCTCCCTCATTGACCACTGAATTAGTTACCTGACCGGTTTGACTGCCTCTAGCTTCATTCCTCTCCAAGTGATTCTTCACACACCTGGGAGGACTGTTTGCTCCTTACCACATTTAGTACTGCTTCATCCTGTAGTCTAGAACCCTAAGGGTGACCGGGAGTTGCTGCAGTGGGCTTTCATGACTTGTGGTTATTCCTAGACTGAACCAATAAAATACTCTCTCTCTCAGAAGTATTGCTTACATTTGCGTTTTCAAATAAACTATGTGATTTATGGGTTTTCCCTGGTGGCTCAGCTGGTAGAGAAGCCGCCTGCAATGCAGTAGACCTGGGTTTGATCCCTGGGGTTGGGAAGATCCCCTGGAAAAGGGAAAGGCTACCCACTCCAGTATTCTGGCCTGGAGAACTCCCTGAACTGTATAGTCCATGAGGTCACAAAGAGTCGGACACGACTGAGTGACTTTCACTTTCAAGTGATTTATAGTATACTCTTTTCATAATTTGTTTTTCTGAAGAGATACAATTATCATGTAGTAGAGGTTCCCCTGGAGCAGAAAATGGCAACCCACTCCAGTGTTCTTGCCTGGAGAGTCCGGTGGACGGAAGAGTCTGGTGGGCTGCTGTCCATGGGGTCGCATAGAGTCGGACAAGACTGAAGCGACTTAGCATGAATGCATGCACTGGAGAAGGAAATGGCAACCCACTCCAGTATTATGTGGGCTGCCGTCTGTGGGATCACACAGATTTGGACACGACTGAAGTGATGCAGCAGCAGCAGCAGCAGCAGCAGCAGCAGAGGTTCCCTCGTCTCCCACCCCCCACCCCCGCTTCCCTCCCAGACCATCCCTCCCTTCCTTCCGTTGGTTGTTATAAATGGATCTTCCATAATATTGAGTACCACTGAGCTATAAGATGAGGTACAAATTATTTTGCACAGTAGATAAGGCCCCCACCATCTGGCTTCTCCCTAGCTGAACCTCTGGTATACTGCATGCTTGGTCATGCTCCATATGTTACACTGTTTCCTCTGCTCTGAATACTTCCACCCCACCCTCCTTCCTGCTCCCAGTGACACCTCTCAAATAGCTACTTCTGTAACATCTTTCCTGATCAGAAGAAAATAACTCCTTTCGGAGACCTATGAAGGCCTTCCTTGATTTTTTTCCAACCTTATCTCCCTCCACTGTTTCCCTTTGCACCAGACTCTTCCTCTGACTGCCTCCTCACCCAGTCAGGTCACAAATCAAATGTGCCTCATCAGAGACCATCCCCCTCCACAGCCATTTTCTTATCATATTGCCTTATTTTATCCTCTGCACAGCAGAAATTCTCATTTTTTCCCTTTATTGTCTTTATTGTCATAGCTCCTTCCTCTAGAATGTAAGTTCTTTGAGATGAGACTCTGCCTTCTTGCTTATCACTGTGTCTCTTTCCTAGAACCTGGTTCCCAGTAAATTAAAATAAAATTTATTGGACCATAGTTGATTTACAATGTTGTGTTAGTTTCATAGGTACAGTGAAGTGAACCAGTTATATACATATATATATATATACACACATATATCCACTCTGTCTTTTCCCATATAGGTTGAGAAGTGGAGTATTCCCGCCATATCAGTAAACAAGAATGTCACAGTCATCAGCAATTTCGACCCTCCAAATGTGAACTTCTGAGCCCTAAGGGCAACTAGGAAGGAAAATAATACCTGAGATCTGGCAGCCATGAGGCTGCAGCCACTCCCTATAGTGAGCACAGAGGAGAAACACAGGATACTGGCCCAGATAGTTGAGATGCATATGAAAAGGTTGATTTCAGTGAGCCCAGACTCTTGCATCTTCCCATACATAGAAAAGGGAAAAGCGCAAAATTCCTTAACTTGAGATACCTGGTTTTCTTTAATTCACAAAAATACTTTTTGATGTTCAGACTACCTGCCCTCTGTTTCAGACTTCTGTATAACCTGACATTCTGCACCACCCACCTCCCCCCACCTCCTTGGAGCAGTTCTCTCTGGGATATTTGAGTTGCTGTCTCCTGGGTTTGAAGTCCTAAAAATTCCTGCTGAATAAAACATAACTCTCAACTTTAAGATTGTAACTTTTTTACGTCGACAGGCTTATTATTGAGTAGAGTTCCCTGTGCAGTAGATCCTTATTAATTATTTTATCTATAGTGGTATATGTCAATCCCAGTCTCCCAATTTATTCTCCCCCCTTACCCCTTGGTAAGCATAAGTTTGTTGCCTACATCTATAACTGTAGATAAGTTCATTTGTACCCCCTTTTTGTTGTTCAGTCGCTAAGTTGTGTCCAACCCTTTGTGACAGGATACTGGCCCAGATAGCTGAGGTGCATATGAAAGGAATGATTTCAGTGAGCCCAGACTGCATGGGCTGCAACCTACCAGGCTTCCCTGCCCTCCACTATCTCCTGGAGTTTGTTCAAATTCATGTCCATTGAGTTGGTGATGCCATCCAACTATCTCATCCTCTGTCACCCCCTTCTCTTCCTGTCCTCAATCTTTCCCAGCATCAGGGTCTTTTTCAATGAATCTGCTCTTTGCATCAGGTGGCCACAGTATTGGAGCTTCATCTTCAGCATCAGTCCTTGCAATGAATATTCAGGGTTGGTTTCCTTTAGGATTTACTGCTTTGGTCTCCTTGCTGTCCAGGGGACTCTCAAGAGTCTTCTCCACTATCTACTTTTTAGTTTCCACATATCAGCAATATAGTATGATATTTGTCTTTCTCTGTCTGACTTGCTTCTCTCAGTATGAAAATCTCTAGGTCCATCCATGTTGCTGCACATGTCATTATTTTATTCTGTTTTATGGCTGAGTAGTATTCTGTTTTATTTATGTACCACATCTTCTTTATCCATTTGTCTGTCAGTGGGCATTTAGATTGCTTCCATGTCCTGGGTATTGTAAATAGTGCCGCACTGAACATTGGGGTGCATTTATCTTTTAAATTATGGTTTCTTCCAGATGTATGCCCAGAAGTGGGATTAATGGATCATATGGTAGCTCTATTTTTAGTTTTTTGAGGAACCTCTATACCATTCTCCACTCTACATTTCTACCAATAGTGTAGGAGAGTTCCCTCTTTCCCATCCCCTCTCCAGCATTTATTATTTGTAGATTTTTTTTTAATGATTGCCATTCTGATCGGTGTGAAATGATACCTCACTGTAGTTTTGATTTGCACTTCTCTGATGGTTAGGGATGTTGAGCACATTTTCATGTGCTTTTTATCCATCTATATTCTTCTTAAATATTTGTTTTGATTGATTGGATTATCTACCCTCTCCTTTTTATACATTGCATTGTTGAGTCTTTGTTGCTATTAGAGTTTGCAATCTCCAGTGCTGGATTGAGTGGGCATTGTAAATGGTCAAGGCAGTCCAGGAGTGGACATCTTGAAGAGATCTTGTTGGTAAGAGCATGTTCTTCTCCCTCCAGTTAGTCAGTTGTTGCCAGTTTGAAATGATAGTAAAAATTAGCATTAATGGAGGTGGGGGGCACTCTACTGAGTCCTTAATTACTTCATTTCATTTAATCCTAACATTAACAGTATGAGGAAGGTATTAATACATTATTACCAGTTTATAAATAGGGTGACTACTGTACATGGAGAGGTTAAGTGTAACCACTTTAGCAAATCACAGAACTGCCTCTCCAGCCCAAACTTAACACAGTACTGCTTACTGGCTTACCCAGATTGATTTTTTAAGAAAAGTCAGAAATCTGGAACTTTTATTCTGTTTCCCTATTTTAAAATGTTGGCATTCGTTCATACTAAAAAACCAAACAAAAAACAATGGAAACCGAACAAACCAGGTATGAGGGGCTGCTTTGGTTTATATGGTTTCTCTCTGAATAGACCTGGAATTGCTTATGATCCTACCCTTACGATCATGGTACTCCAGTGCTGTATGGATGGTTGAGGGACAGATGGCAACAGTCATTTCTGATTCTGCTTCATTTTCTTGCTCCGCAGTAAAATAAAGCAAAATAATGCCTTATGTTTCTGTAGCATATTGCAGTTATAAGGTGTTTCATATACATTGTTTGACTTTTTAAATTTCAACTGATGCTGCCACTATCAAACTGTGTGTATGTGTCCCTTAGCCTTCAGTTTCACAGTGGATCAGAGGAAGTAAAATGCAGGAAGTAAACCAGGAAGTGATGAGTGTTAGGCTTACTGCTCAGCCTGCTTTTCGATATTAATAGTATTGCTGTTGCCCCACTGATCTATCTCATTATGTGCAACTCCATGTGTGAGAAAGTATGCTTTAAACATTCAGGGTTATTTATTTTAAATATCTGAGACAATACAGTATCCATAAATTATGCACAGTTTATGGAAAATGCATTCAATACTGGGGTTTTGGTTTTTAGATTTTGACCCTTCTGCATATACTAATTTCTAGTGACTAATCTGGTTCCCATTTTTACATGTTTTTTTAAAATTTCTAAATTTATATAAATAATCTATGGAAATGATAATTTATATAAATAGTAGGGACTTTCATACTATTTAAAATTCAATTTAAAATGTTTTTTATAAAATGATATAATGATTACAAGCATTAAAATGTGAGCTCAGTTCTTCATTTTTTACCCCAAAAGTCAATCCCTTGTTCTCTTTTTTAAAACAAAACAAAACAACAATTTTGTTCTCTTTCCACCTTTTGGAAGTGGGAGTGGGTAGTTAGCTAAATAAGTCAGTTAATACAAATGAAGAAAAACATGAAACCAGTTGACTGCCCTGGTGTTCACGGAAGACAGTGGCTTTGAAAGACATTGCTTTGGCAGTTTATGATTTACATTTATTCCTGTGGCAGGGAAGAATGTTGTCAGGTCTCTCAGTTTGTAGAAACTATTCTTTCACTAGTGGTAAAGAACTTGCCTGCCAGTGCAGGAGACATAGAGATGTGGGTTTGATCCCTGGGTCGGGAACATCCCAGGTCAGGAAGTAGGGCACAGCAACCCACTCAGTATTCTTGCCTGGAGAAGTTCATGGACAGAGGAGTCTGGCTTGCTACAGTCCATAGGGTTGCAAAGAGTGGGACATGACTGAAGCAGCTGAGCATGCATGCTAAGGCAGTGATGTGGGAGTTGAAAGGTAAGGGGACTAGAAGGCATGTTAGAGGGACAGGGATGAGTGACTGCAGATGCAGTATGAAAAATCAATTCGATGTGCATATTTTATAATGCAAATTAACTGGCCCCTTCAGTTCAGTTCAGTTGCTCAGTCATGTCCAACTTTTGCTACCCCATTGACTGCAGCATGCCAGGCCTCCCTATCCATGACCAACTTCCAGAGTGTACTCAAACTCGTGTCCATTGAGTCAGTGATGCCCTCCAACCATATCATCCTGTGTCATCCCCTTCTCCTCCAGCCCTCAATCCTTCCCAGCATCAGGGACTTTTCTAGTGAGTCAGTTCTTCTCATGCGGTGGCCAAAATATTGGAGTTTCAGCTTCAGCATCAGTCTGTCCAATGAATATTCAGGACTGATTTCCTTTAGGATGAACTTGTTGGATATCCTTGCAGTTCAGGGGACTCTCAAGAGTCTTCTCCAACACCACAGTTCAAAAGCATTAATTCTTTGGCACTCAGCTTTCTTTATAGTCCAACTCTCACATCCATACATGACTACTGGAAAAACCATAGTTTTGACTAGATGGACCTTTGTTGGCAAAGTAATGTCTCTGCTTTTTAATATGCTGTCTAGGTTGGTCATAACTTTTCTTCCAGGGGCAGGTGTCTTTTAATTTCATGGCTGCAATCACCATCTGCAGTGATTTTGGAGCTCCCCAAAATAAAGTCTGTCACAGGACCAAATGCCATGACCTTAGTTTTCTGAATGTTGAGTGTTAAGCCAACTTTTTCACTCTCCTCTTTGACTTTCATCAAGAGGCTCTTTAGTTCTTCTCTTTCTGCCATAAGGGTGGTATCATCTGCATATCTGAGGCTATTGATATTTCTCCCAGCCATCTTGATTCCAGCTATGCTTCATCCAGTCCAGCGTTTCTCATGATGTGCTCTGCATATAAGTTAAATAAGCAGGGTGACAATATACAGCCTTGATGTACTCCTTTCCCAGTTTGGAGCCAGTCTGTTGTTCCATGTCTGGTTCTAACTGTTGCTTCCTGACCTGCATACAGATTTCTCAAGAGGTAGGTCAGGTGATCTGGTGTTCCCATCTCTTTAAGAATTTCCACAGTTTGTTGTGATCCACACAGTCAAAGGCTTTGGCTTAGTTAATAAAGAAGAAGTTGATGTTTTTCTGGAACTCTCTTGCTTTTTCCATGATCCAGTGGATGTTGGCAATTTGATCTCTTGATTCCTCAGCCTTTTCTAAATCCAGCTTGAACATCTGGAAGTTCACGGTTCACGTATTGCTGAAGCCTGGGTGGAGAATTTTGAGCATTACTTTTGCTAGCAAGTGAGATGAGTGCAGTTGTGCGGTAGTTTGAGCATTCTTTGGCATTGCCTTTCTTTGGGATTGGAATGAAAACTGACCTTTTCCAGCCCCGTGGCTGCTGCTGAGTTTTCCAAATTTTCTGGCATCTTGAGTGTAGCACTTTCACAGCATCATCTTTTAGGATTTGAAATAGCTCAACTGGAATTCCATCACCTCCATTATCTTTGTTTGTAGTGACGCTTCCTAAGGCCCACTTGACTTCACACCATCGTGATTATCTGGGTCATGAAGATCTTTTTTGTACAGTTCTGTGTATTCTTGCCACCTCTTCTTAATATCTTCTCCTTCCGTTAAGTCCGTACCATTTCTGTCCTTTATTGTGCCCATCTTTACATGAAATGTTCCTTTGGTATCTCTAATATTGAAGAAATCTCTAGTCTTGTTTTCCTCTGTTTCTTTGCATTGATCTCTTTGGAAGGCTTTCTTATCTCTCCTTGCTATTGTTTGGAACTCTGCATTCAAATAGGTATATCTTTTCTTTTCTCCTTTGCTTTTCACAGCGATTTATAAGGGCTCCTCAGGCAACCATTTTGCCGTTTTCCATTTCTTTTTCTTGGGGATGGCCTTGATCCCTGACTCCTGTACAATGTCCTGAACCTCCATCCATAGTTCTTCAGGCACTCTGTCAGATCTAAACCCTTGAATTTGTTTCCCACTTCCACTGTATAATTGTAAGGGATTTGATTTAGGTCATACCTGAATGGTCTAGTGGCTTTCCCTTCTTTCTGCAATTTAAGTCTGAATTTGGCAATAAGGAGTTCATGATCTGAGCCACAGTCAGCTCCCGGTCTTGTTTTTGCTGACTGTATAGAGCATCTCCATCTTTGGCTGAAAAGAATATAAATCTGATACCAGTATTGACCATCTGGTAATGTCCATGTGTAGAGTCTTCTCTTTTGTTGTTGGAACAGGGTGTTTGCTATGGCCGATGCGTTCTGTTGGCAAAACTCTATTAGCCTTTGCCCTGCTTCCTTCTGTACTCAAAGGCCAAATTTGCCTGTTACTCCAGATATTTCTTGACTTTCTACCTTGGCATTTCAGTCCCCTATAATGAAAAGGACATCTCTTTTGAGTGTTAATTGTAGAACGTCTTGTAGGTCTTCATAGAACCGTTCAACTTCAGCTTCTTCAGTGTTACTGGTCGGGGCATAGACTTGGATTATTGTCATATTGAATGGTTTACCTTGGTACCTTGGAAACAGAGATCATTTTGTCATTTTTGAGACTGCATCCAAGTACTGCATTTTGAACTCTTTGGTTGACTATGATGGCTACTCCATTTCTTCTAAGGGATTCTTACCCACAGTAGTAGGTATAATGGTTATCTGAGTTAAATTCACCCATTCCAGTCCATTTTAGTTCACTGATGCCTAAAAGGTTGATGTTCACTCTTGCCATCTCCTATTTGACCACTTCCGATTTGCCTTGATTCATGGACCTCACATTCTAGGTTCCTATGCAATTCTGCTCTTTACAGGATTGGACTTTACTTCCATCACCAGTCACATCCACAACTGGGTATTGTTTTACTTTGGCTCCGTCTCTTCATTCTTTTTGGAGTTATTTCTCCACTGATCTCCAATAGCATATTGGGCACCTACCAACCTGAGGAGTTCATCTTTCAGTGTCTTATCTTTTTGCCTTTTCATATTGTTCATGCGGTTCTTCAGGCAAGAATACTGAAGTGGTTTGCCATTCCCTTTTCCAATGGACCATGTTTTGTCAGAACTCTCCACTATAACCCGTCTGTCTTGGGTGGCCCTACACGGCATGGCTCATAGTTTCATTGAGTTAGACAAGGCTGTGGTCCATGTGATCAGATTGGTTAGTTTTCTGAGCAGTTGGTAAGATCCAACTCTTGGATTGAAGATATACACAGGATAGTGTGGGGTAGAGTTAACATGCCCAAGCATGTTATGGTCAAAGACTGTGCTCTGGGACAAAATGGGGAGCTTAGATGGAGCACTTGATTAGAAAGCCGAAGATGGGGGTTCACGTTTTGATTTTGCTGCCAAGTAGAGCTGTGACTTTGGGTCTCAGCCTTTCTGGGTCTCAATCTGCAAAATGAGAAAATCAAACTAGATGGCTTCCAAGGTCTTAGGCATCTGGTTAAAGATAACTCTGTGAGCAGCTAGGTCTGACTAGTTATCAAGATAAGAAGATATATATAGTTAGAGGATCCGAAGTGAGTAATTACAGGTTTTTCAGCCAATTATATCAGGGTATTCTTTGTACTTCCTAACAAATTAAATAGCAGAGGAAAATTTATGATGAACAAAAAACATGAGTCTCCTGCCTTTTCTCTCCTTCCCACCCCCTTGCCCTCCAGAGACAATCTTTAAAAATGATTTCACTATTTGTTTTTAGCTTCTCTTAGAATTACTTCCATGAGGCTTAATAATATATGTAAACTTATGTTTCTTGAATTACCAACTTTAGACCATATCTGTGGACTTTTTTAGTGTGAAAAATAAGAATTTAAGTCACTTTTTCTATTTCCTCCTTTCTTCATTCCCCATTATTTGATATTTATATTTTTGAAAGTCTTTTATTAATTATCTTTATAGTTTCAAATTGATAGGCTTATTTTTTGATCCATCAACTTTCAGTCCACCAATTTGGCATTTTTTAGAATGGCATTATAAGTGCCGCATGCACTAACCCTCTTTCCACTATTCCAGGTTCTGGTAGCCACACTTGACTTTTACATCATTATGGTTAATATTTTTAGTTTGTCTTCCATCCCCCAAGTATTATGTGCTTATCTTTATGTTTAGATTACTGTTTTCACCACATTACATTTCTGTGCCTTCTTTAATAGCCGTGTCCAGAATCGTAACTGTATGAATACTCAAAAGTTATATGTCTCTTAAGAGCTAAGGAAATAATTGGGTATGTACTTAAAGACTTAACTTAGTAAACCATTCATTTACTCATTTATTCAACAGATATTTATTGAATAGCAGACTTGTCATCAGAGTGCAATTTACAATAGTGAAAAATTGGAAACAACCTAAACAATTAACTTCAGGGAGTTAGTAAAATCACTACTATACATTTTTATAGGGAATGCTCTTTAAACAGTAAAAAAAAAAAAATGTTAAATGTTAATAACATAAAAAATTCTGTTCTATAGTAAATTTTAAAATATCTCTAAAACAGTATATACACTATAGCCTTACTTTTGTCTTAAAAAAAAAAGAAAACAAAACACAAAGCAACCATGTAAGAAATTCAGGGGAAATTGCTAGAAGCATGAATTGTTGTTTAGTCGTTTGGTGGTATCCGACAACTGGGACCATGGCCTGTAGCCCAGCTGGCTCCTCTGTCTGTGGGGTTTCTCAGACAAGAACACTGGTGTGGGTAGCCATTTCCTTCTCGAGCAGATCTTCCCAGTCCAGGCCCTGAAGCTACACATCCTGCATTGGCAAGTGGACTCTTAACCTCTAAACCGCCAGGGAAGCCCAGAAGTGTGTGAGCCAAATTGTTGGTTTGGGGATGTGGCTGTCTCAGGTGGTGTTGATTTTGGGTTGTTGTTTTTTTTTTCTGTCTTGTGTTTTTTCAGTTAGCCAAAAAGAACATGTGTCACTTTTATGATAATTTTTTAAACTAAAGATTAAAAAATTAGAGTTGCCAATTTTTCTTGAAATAGTGTGTTTAAATAATCTAGGGGTACCTGATACAATTCAGTAAATATTTGTGAAGTGGATGAGAGAGGTTTCTGGACATGGTATTGACACTTATACATTCACAGTTTTATCCAGAAGTAAGTCCTAGTTATCTCAAAAGAAAAATGGATTGAAAGATCTAAGAAACGGCTTTAACTGAATGTTGGTCGTGTAATAGCAAATCCAGCAGACTCGAGGCCCACTACAGAAGCGGCCAGGCAACAATGCTATATTTCACAGTAAGCAGGACCTGAATAAAAGTGTCCTTTGTGCTTGTGAGACTGAGGGGTGGGACTTGGAGCAATTCATGTTATTTCTCCTTAATGGAAATTGAGGCAGCCTCGAATCCTGCTGTCACATGACAGCTACTTATTTGATTTTTTGGCAATTTGGGGAGCAGCTGTAGACACATGATTTTTCTGTAAAAAGAGCCAGCTGCATTCTTACGCATTTGAAAATGCCTGGTTATATACTAAGCTTTGTATCCACCATGTTTCTGATCCAGCGAAAGCTTCAGCAACTCACTTGCTTTTAATTGATATTTGTAGCTGTTGATAAGCATCTGAATATTTGAGAATGCATTTTCTAATCCTTTTTATCATTGTCATCAACATTCATTAGGTACCTTCTCACTCAGGGCACTGTGACAGACACAGGGTTGTAAGCTGTAATGTGGAGACGACTTTCCTCTTTGACAGGTGGGTCAGCATTATCCTTAGAATCGTTTTGTTTGCAGCAGATTAAATTGCAGTGTAAAGAAAGAATCTGGTGTGAAGGCAGCTGAAAGCTGTGTACCTTTGGTCCCCAGACTCCTCCTGAGTGCTCTTGCTGTGCCCCGTGCCTTCACAAGTCGCTGCCTCAGCCTGCAGCCCCCTTCTTTCATTTTGGCCCCTGACGGGCTCCTGGCTGAAGGCTCTGTCCCCCCTTCATGGTACCTACTCAGTGTCTTTGTAGTCCTCCCTTCTCAGTGCTCCCTTAGCCTTTGGTGATGATTATCACCAGAATATGATTTTTTCTTTTTTAAGGAAATAGTTTTTTATTTATTAAGACAAATATCTTTTGGGGAGCAGCCTGTGGGATCTTAGTTCCCTGACCAGGGCTCGAACCTGTGTTCCTGTTTGTGTTTTTTAAAGGCAGAATGCCTTCTAAGTTAATTTTATCAATTTGTACTTATTTTTTTAAGCTCTTTTAATCCAGGGTCCAAGAAATATAGTCAGGGAATTGGGTAGGCAAAATTTCTATAATGAGTAAAAGAAAGCTTTGCTTTTGATTGTGAACACCTTTAGGGTGAGGGAGCGACACAGTCATTTTTCCTATCTTTGCAGCATTGAATTATCGCAAGGGATGGATTTCCTCGAAATATTGTATGAACCTACTTTATTAGAAATTTCTTTAACAGTGATTAGAAGCAAGTCATTTCAAAACTTAGAATGTAGAAGAACTCTACTGTTCATTGTGGTAGTCACAGCCACTTGTAGCTATTTCTATTAAAATTATTTAAAACTAATTGTCACATTTCATGTGGTTAGTAGACATATGTGGTTAGTGACTCTTATTATTTTGGACAGTGTAAATTGAGAACATTTCCATCATTGCAGAAATTCCTATTGGACAATATATCAACTCTTCTATAGGTTCTAAAGCAGTACTGTCTAGAACCTATAGAAGAGTTGATGTATTTTGAAGCATTTGATGGGGTAGATTCACCTATTTAATACGGAAGAATGTTGATTTCAGTCGAAGAATTTAAATTTCAAGCACAGCTTGAAATTCCCTGTGCTTTCCTTACATTTTTCCTTGGTTGTGGCACCCTCTAGTGTTTCAGCTTTGTTTGGATCACAAACTCCCAATTTGTGATTTATAAGCACCTTTTCTCCCAATGTAAAAATAAATCCTGTAACTTTCCCTTTGACATTTCTATGCTTTATCTGTCTTTATGTGGAATAGTAATACCAATAATAATAGGTTACACTTAACTAGCACTTATTATATACCATGTTCCATTTTAAGCCCTTTTATGAAAGTTGGTCCAAAAAACTTGTTTGGTTTGATCCTTACAATAATTCTATGAAGTAGTTTCTATTAATCTCCCCAACTGAAAGACTGTAAAACTAGGGTGTAGAAGTCAAGTGGAACTTGTCTAAGATGGTAGTGAGTGGCAGAGCAAGGATTTGAACTCAGTACTCTGGCTCCAGAGTTTATACTCTTAACCACTCTGCTATGGAAGTGAGGATGAGCTTTCACTCATGAAATGGGGGTGGAGTGGAGAGGAATGGGATGGAATGGAAAGGACACTTTGCATACTCTTGGCATGCTCTTGTACTAAATTTTTGGGGCCTAGTTCTAAAGTAAGAAAACAAAACTCTGAATCTCTGCAAGCCGCACTGGAAATTATAGTTAGTACCTACTATTGATTTTCAGTAGATACACATAGATCTAAGTGGTAGATAAAGGTCAGAGCTGCCACCGCTACCACATTTTCTTTGTTTGTCCAGACACTGGACTCAGTATATTTATTGAATAATATGACAGATCTTTTTGTGATTGTCACTGTTATTTCCATAAATGCCATAAAAAGGCATTTATTATTGTGATGTTGATTTTGAGGTTTGCTGGAATGTTAGACTTATTAAGTACTTTATTAAAAGAGCAGGTAAGATAGACTCATGAACAGATAAAAGTTTGTGTGTTTGTATAAGTCCTCCTTCTCTTCCTGTCTGTACCCCCTTCTCACTTCTGTGTCCCATTTTTCTCTTCCTGAGGCATTTTAACTCTTAACTTAGCCTCTTTTTAATGATAAATCAAACTCGATTTTGTATTCAACTTCCATCGGTATATGAAAACAAACCATAGTGGTTTCCTTAGAAAAATGTCCTTCGAATCGCTTCATTGATAGTATAAAAATGTCAATACATCTTATTGTATTGACTTAAATCAATATAAAATTTTGCTGCTTATTGACACTGTTGAGTAATTTCCACAAAGGTACATATTTTCTTCCCTTTGTATCAGTTAGGACCTGTAAACCATGTGAGGTATTTCAGTAAATTTTACTCTGGAATTGGTTACACAGGTGTTGGAAGACTAGAAGAGCAAAAGCAGGCACTGAGTTAATCCAGGTAACAGGGGAAGCAGCTACCCCGGCTCCCCTTGGGCTGGGGGCACAGAATAGAAGAACCTAGGAGTTCAGAGGGGCCCCCGCACAGCTGGTGATCTCACCTCCGAGGGGGTTGTCACGCAGCTGGTGCTCAACCAGCAGGGAGGGGGGCACAGCTGGAGTCGGGCTATCCTTGGTCATTGAAGCAACTCAGTTAGGAAGGACAACTGCAAGGCAATCCCTTTTCTCCACCTCTTCCCATCTTAACCTGTTGTCTCTCCTTGGCAAAACCTAACATGAAGCTGGTAAATAAAGTTCACTGACCCAGCCCAGAATTGGCTAGAGCCCATTTCAGTACAGGTATAGAATAGAGAGGGCTTAGACGTTGAGAGAAGAGTTGAATGGCTAGCACAGTATTAGAGGAGAATTAATGGAAACTGTAATTGCCTAGGTCTAGCTTTACTAATTATAACGTGCAACCAATTACCCATAAGCGTGTATTAGGGAACAAATTATGATGGCTGCTATTCATAGAGGCTTTAGTACCCAGGCCCTGCCTTCCATGAACTTATAATATTGGTTTCACAAAACCATCCACTCACCCTGAAGTCATTATGAAGGTGCATGTTAAAGCTTGTTTTTTCACATATGTATAAAAGCAGTATGTGGACTCTTTGGTTGTTGCTAATGAATATTTACAAATTTTATCCACATTGGAATGAAAAATATTATGTGATTCCAGTCATAAATTAGGCAGTTAGCCTTACTCAAGGTAAGACTGTTTCTAAGCTTGAACTGTGCTATTTTCTTGATCTGAACATGAGAAAGGGACTTGACTTTTCTAGTGATGGTTTGCTCTAGCATGTTTAATTTTTTTAAAGTTTCAAAATGATCAGTTTGGAAGCCTGTATTGTGGTTATTTGTTTTTAAGGTTCATTTTTCAAAGTAACACATTCCTATGATAAAAGTTCAAATAGAAGGATTTATAATAAAAAAATCAATGGCCTTTTGCCACACTCTTCACCTGTACCTAGTCCTACTGTTTAGAGACAGTTACTTTAGCTGTTTCTGTTTATAGTTTTAACTATTTTGTTTATAGTATTATCAAACAGTATTACCTCCGTAATTTTAGAAAACGTATCTGTACTACTTTTTCTTGATTTATCAAGCTTAGGGCATTTTACCTCACCGTACTACCTTCTTTCCCCCCCTGTTTCTGAGTTGCATTGTGATACTGAGATCTCTCTGCTCTTGGTCTGATTCCCTCACTGTGTAAAGATAGGATGTTATGCTCCCAGCCATTCCCCAACCTCTCTACCTTCTCCTATCTCCTTACCTCTCTCAGCCTGATCTTTGCCTTTACATTGCCAGGGTTCATAACTTTTACATCTTACTTTGTGTTATTTTTAATCTGCTGGATTTTTTAAGTATAGTTGGAGTCTGAAAATGGAAAGCAAGAAGCTGCATCATGACTGTGGCTTGTTCTTTTTTTTTTTTTTTTTTTGTAGACCCCAGTGATGTGAGGATTGTGTGTGTGTGTGTGTGTGTGTGTGTGTTTTCTTCTTCCTCTGCAAGTCCTGTAACACCCTTGGGCTGTTTGAAAGAGATATTCCTAGGAAGGTCAAATGGATTCCTCTTTCCTTAAGCTCCATTTATTGCTCAGAATTAAACCACATTTTACCTTGTTTCTATTTTCACTTTGACTTTCTTGTTGCAGGTGTTTTAAAGTTTTTCCTGCTGTGGTAAAATTGTGATCCATTACCCTGTGTCCCTCAAGAATCAAATTATTGTCTTTGGCTCTAGGCCTTTTGGGGAAAGGCTGTTTTGTTGAGTAAAATTTTTATCCTAGTCATGAAATTTAGATTCTGGACATGTCTGTGAATTAAATTGAACCTCTCTGCTTTTCTGTCCCTGGTTGTGGCTGTGGACATAGTCTTGCTCTGAGAGTTTCCTCTAGGCTGTTGTTGTAGCTTTTCTTTTGATGTGATAATTCTGTTGATGAGACTAAGGCTTTCTCTTACTTTTAGTTGTGCCTTGATTGGATTTCTCAGCCTGCTCTTCCAACTTTTTTTGTTTGTTTGTTTAATACTCTACACTTAATCTCATTATGTGTGGATTAGACTAAATTTAACTGCCCTTGGACAGTTCATCTAAATTCCAGTAGCTCCTTACATACTGTTGACTACAACTAACAGGATGCTTCTGACCATTAAATCTGTTTTTCTGAGTTCTCTTCCATTATCTTTAGTCCCATGCCTACTGGTCCACAGTGGCAAAGATAGGAGCTCCTCTGTCTAAAATTCCCCCTCTCCAATCCCTTATGCATGTGTGCTCAGCCACTAAGTGTGTCTGACTCTTTACAACCCCCTGGACTGTAGCCTGCCAGGCTCCTTGGCCCATGGGAGTTCCAGGCGAGATAACTGGAGTGGGTTGCTATTTCCTTCTCCAGGGGATCTTCCTGACCCAGGGATTGAGCCCATGTCTTCTACATTGACAGGTGGATTCTTTACCACTGAGCCATCAGGGATGTTCCCCAATCCCTTATAGATTATATGTTAAAAAAAGAACCTTTAGATGAAGTATATGTTGCACTGCAGGTGATGATCTAGGCTAAGAAACAGGCTTTAATAAAATTGCTACCAAGCTGTGTTATTTTGGGAGGGAATGAGTTTTTAAAAATGAGTGTAGCTGATCTGCTGAACATCACTGGTTCCAGGTAATAGACATGCCTTTTTATTTGGATATGATGTTTAGAATCTCAGGTACATGTTGTCTGTCCTTTTATCTTGCTGTTCGTATCTATTTAGAGGAATCACTATTGGGTCCATTCTCTGTTTTGTGCATTCTCATGAAATTATGTTAGAGGTGTTGGTTCCCTATAATTTCCTTATGTTAATGTTTTGGAGTCTAGTCTTTGCATCACTGAAGTTAATATAATAAAGTCTTTTTAGATGCTTGACTCAAAATCTTGTGCATGCAGTTAAGAAAGCCATGGGGCTTCCCTGGTGGCTCAGTGGTAAAGAATCTGCATGCAATGCAGGAGACTCAGTTCTGTCCTTGGGTTGGGAAGATCTCTTGGAGGAGGGTGTGGCAACCTACTCTAGTACTCTTGCCTAGAAAATCCCATGGACAGAGGAGCCAGGCAGGCTGCAGTCCATAGGATCGCAGAGAGTCAGAAATGATTGAAGCGACTAAGCAGCAGCAGCAAGAAAGCCATATCCTCAGAGATGGATGTAAAGCTTAAAGATGAGGTAACTGAGGCCCAGTCCTTGAGAGACTAGTCAGGTAATGTGTCAAGAAGGATAGAATCATGAAGACATAGAAATTCTGGCATCATAATAATTAGTGTTGAGCTTTTATGTATTCTTTACCGTATCTGGAAAATCTCCTTTAACCCTCTTCCTTTTGAGGAAAGGTACTACTTTTTTTTTCTTTATCATTAAAAAAAAATCAAAAGGTTGAAATTGAGGCTTAGAGGTTAAGTAACTTGTCTGAATGTCTGGTAATAGCCTGTGCTCTTTTTAAATTTTCATATTATCTAATGTTTTTATCTATTAGAAGTTCCTATCATTTCTGCTCTCCAGAGAATCTGACTTTTTGAGGATAAAAGCTAGAATGCCTCACTAAAAATGACTTAAGTGGGATGGGGCATGACAATCGCCTGTAGTATGTATATGCCAGTCATATTTGGCTTTAGACAACCTGTTTTGCTTACTAAATTATGAAACCATTTAAAGCATCCTTTACAAGTATCTCACTCTGGTTCAAAGAAGTCTGAAATGGCCTTGCCTTTGCTTTTTACAGAGTGTCAGCAGACATGTTAGTGAGGCTGAAGGATGGGGTGGGAAAGACCTAGAAAGAGATGAGGCTCTGGGTAGGATTGACAAGCCTGTGAAACAGACATCCCTATTGATTTATTCTGTGAACTGCTGTTCTGGAGAAAAGAACTGAAATCCATTATGCCAAGTGCATAGCGTACAAATCCTTTTGAAAAGGATTTAGATGCCATCTAATCCCAAATCATTTAAAAACAGTTTTGGAATACCCAGAATTCTAAAATGCCCTAGGCAGTTTGTCTCAGACTAGAACAGTGAAATGGATGGAAAAGTAGTATTTGAATGGTATCTTTCTTTCATATATTGTGTTTAATTGTGTGACTTAAATGGTGCATTAAATTGCATTTTTAGATATGTACGAATCTGGAGGTATCTCAAATCTTCAAAATTCTATCTGGTTTCTCACTGTTAAGTATGATGTTAGCTGTAGATTTTTTTTTTTTATCAAATTGAGAAAGATCCCCTCTATTCATAGTTGGCATTTCTTCCATTTTAAGACTAACATTCCATTGTTTGTGTGTCCACTTTTTTTTTAAGGTTCAAATTCATTTTAATTTTTAATTAGTTTTGTAAATTTATTTTTAATTGGAGGTTTGTCCACCTTTTGTTACCCATTCATCTGTTGGTGGATAGTTACTTGTTTCTGCCTTTTGGCCATTGTGCATAATGCTGCTGTGAACATCAGTGTACAAAAAGCCCTTTCAGACCCTCCTTTCAGTTCTCCCAGCATATATAGTACCCAGAAGTGTGGAATTGATGGATGATATGGTAATTCTTCTGAAAATTTTTTGAGAAACTAATATGTATAGTTTGATATAAAAGGATGTTCACTTCACTGATATTTACAGTAGCAAAAATATGGTAGCTGCCTTCCTATATATCATGGCTTCCCAGGTGGCTCAGATGGTAAAGAATCTGCCTGGGAGACCTAGATTCAATCCCTGGGTCAGGAAGACCACCTGGAGAAGGGAATGGCAACCCACTCTAGTGTTCTTGCCTGGAGAATCCCATGGACAAAGGAGCCTGGCAGGCTACAGTCCCTGGGATCGCAAAGAGCCAGATACAACTGAGTGAGTAATGCTTTCTTTTTCCTATATATCAGTAGGTGATTGGTTGCATAATTATGGCACATAAATACAATACAGTATTCTTCAGCTATATAGCAAGGTCTGTAGATCTGTTTATTTTGACATGTCAAAATATCCAAATATCTTGTCACAGAATAATACATGTATTATGGATCTATTTTTATTTTAAATCATACATTTGTATGTATGTTTCAAAAAAGTGTTAAGGACAGTGTACTTCTCTGTATGTTAGGGCAGGGGGAAGAGGGAACAGAGCATTAAGTGCTGTCTGTAGGAGAGCAAGCCTTAGTCCTGTTACTATGTCATTTCAGGGTATGTAAGAAACACAGTTTTATAAGCAGAAAAAACAATCACAGTTTGAGAAAAAAATGTTTAATTCCCATATGTGTTTGAAATACAAAGGTACTATTAAATATTTTACTTACTGTTTTTATGTCCACAGTGTCAAATGCAAGTCACCAGGACCTTTTAAATATCTTTTTTTATCATTATGGATAGTATCAAAGATATTTATTGTTTTGTGACTTTAAATATAAAATTAGCACAGTGAATTTCCATTAGAATAGTTTCATGCAAGGAAAATATTCTGCCATTTTTATGTCATATGGTAATAATGCTGCCTATTTCCTATGACTTGGTGTGGTGAGGTATATAGTAAAAGGAAAGGCTTGTCGAAGTTCCTCTTCCCTTGAGGAAAGTATCTCTTAGTTTAAGCATTGGCCTGTATTACGCACTGAGTCCTATTCTTTACATTTTTTTCCGATAGCAGATCTTCATGGAGGAACACGGAGTGACCCAAACTGAACACATGGCTACCATAGAAGCTCACGCAGTGGCCCAACAAGTTCAGCAGGTCCATGTGGCCACCTACACTGAACACAGTATGTTGAGTGCCGATGAAGACTCACCTTCTTCTCCTGAGGACACCTCGTATGATGATTCAGACATACTTAACTCCACAGCGGCTGATGAGGTAACCGCCCATCTGGCTGCTGCAGGTAATGTTTAGGTTGGAATCTCTTCATTTTGGGCTTAATTCTGGTACTGGGCTTATCTGAAAGCGCCAGGGATACAGGCACTCAGATATCTTCATATCATATCTTCATGATTTTTTTTTTCATGATTTTTTTTTAAAGCCTCGCATTTTCAACTTGTACCAGTATTACACTGAGACTTAGTCTAGACTCATATACTGTTAGTGACATGAACTTTGGTTTTGCTTTTTCATCCAATGCAGTACTCTTTACTTTTAACTCAACAGCTCAGTCTTATTTGACTCTTTGCAACCCCCTGGACTGTAACCCACCAGGCTCCTCTGTCCATGGGATTTCCCAGGTGAGAATACTGGAATGGGTTTTCGTTTCCTTCTCCAGGGGATCTTCCCCACCCAGGGATCGAACCCAGGTTTCTTGCTTTGTAGGCAGATTCTTTAGCACCAAGATTCTTAGCCATCAAGGAAGCCCTACTTTTAACTCATTTAGTCCATTTACATGAAATGTAATCACTGATATATTTGGGTTTAAATTTTTCATGTTTACTATATGCTTTCTCATTGTCCTGCTTGTCCTGTTTACTTTGCTTTCGATTTTTTTCAGTGGTTGAAAAGTTTTTTTTTTTTCTTGTTAGTTTAGAAGTTATGTATACTTGTGCTATTATTTTTGTTTCATACATACTTAATATTAATTTTCCCTCTTATATCCAGGTTGCTTTATGTTAGTTTTACTCTTCATGTTCTGGTTCTATTTGGATGAATGCTGGATGTGTGTGTGTTTAGAAAACTATCTTTAGAATAATTTGGGGTCTAGAATAATACTATTGTCATCTAGAGAGGATTTTTGTTTGCTTCCACCAGTACCTGGGCATTAGCAATCCTGGATGATCTTAATCCAGTTTAAGGTTTTGAGATTTTCTGGGCCCCTAAATGACTTAAAGCTGGGTGATATTTTGTATCGTTCTCTTTACTGTTTACA
This sequence comes from Antilocapra americana, assembly GCA_007570785.1. Taxonomy (NCBI): domain Eukaryota; kingdom Metazoa; phylum Chordata; class Mammalia; order Artiodactyla; family Antilocapridae; genus Antilocapra; species Antilocapra americana. The sequence goes on from ML664205.1 coordinate 846,931, forward strand.
CTGTACGTTTAGCACTATGTGGAAAGCTCCATGTAGACCATGTCTGGATGGATCTAATATTGTATAAGGAACACTGATTTTGAAGATACTTAGGAAAAGATGGACAAGAAATCAATGATTAGAAAGCCAAAATACTACATTTTTTAAAAAAGTATATGCTGTATTTAAGTGAAAGAAGACAGCTGCAGTGAAAATAAACTTATTCTTTCTGTTGTTATCCACTTTATTTTTCTGAAATAATGAATTTAAAAATAAGATTTAGTGGCAAAATACATGTAAAATGTTTGTGAAATATATTTTGAAATTTTTGTACTTCCCAGAAGAGGGCATCCTAACATAATGAATCCAAGTTAACTTCTTTCCTAGGAAGGAAGGTGTTTTTGAGATATAGTTTTGCTATATTACTGTACTGCATTGTCATAGTGTTAAGATTAGCAAAGAACTTTAATCTAACCCTCTTATGTGGCACATGTGGAAACTGAGGCCCGACTGATAGAAATGATTTAATCATTCAATAGTTATTGAGGAATTATTATATACTTTATATTAGTACATATAGACACTACAAACAAGACAGGCAAGAAGTTGCTCCTAAAGGACCTTACAGATTAGTGATAGGACGAAGGTACATATAACCAAGTTAAATAATTTTGAAAGCACTGAGTTCTCTGAGGAATATAAAGAACTTTGGTTTAAATGGAGAGGGAAGAGGTAGCTGGTTATCCTTTTATTCTAATCCTATTTCCTTCTCTCCCTCTACTGAAGTAACCACTATTCTGAATTTGATCGTCATCATTCTCTTGCATTTCTTTCATATTTTTTGTGTGTGTATCAATCAGTAAGCAATATTTAGCATTGTTTTTGCATGTTTTGGGCTTCCCTTGTGGCTCAGCTGGTAAAGAATCCACCTGCAGTACGGGAGACCTGGGTGTGATCCCTGGGTCAGGAAGATTCCCTTGGAGAAGGGAAAGGCTACCCATTCCAGTGTTCTGGCCTGGAGAATTCCATGGACTGTATGGTCCATGACGTCGCAAAGAGTCAGACATGACTGAGCAACCTTCACTTTCACTTGCATGTTTTAAATTATATATAAATGGTATCACTCTGATATTGTTTGTCTAAAAGTGTTTATTTCATTCAGTATTATTTTTCTGAGGTTTATTTATGTTGATAACATGGCTAGATAATTTTCATTTTAACTTGTTTAGTATCCATTCATTATCTGAATGTGTCACATATTGGGAGAATACTTAGGTTGTCTATAATCTTTTACTATTTACAGTTGCTACAAATAAAAATTATTTTGTATGTTTTCTTGTACTTATTGTAAGAGCTCTTGGCTTTGGTTTTCAGATTTCTTTTGACAGTGTGCCATAGTAATAATACATTGTGATCTAGAATAAAGATGCACATATAATTGAAATAATAATTTCTCATGAAGTGATACTTCTACTGCAAGTAACACACTCTTTGATATGTTCTGATCTCTTTCAGTTTATTCCATGTTATTAAAACAAAAAAACTACTCATAGCTTGAAAAACGCTGCTTGAGGATATACTCAGGAGGGCAAAGATAGGCACATTTTCAACTTTACTGGGTATCCCAAATGTCTTTCCAAATAGTTTTATTCATTTGCATTCCCACCAGCAGTATACTAGAGTGCCTATTGCTTCTCATCCTCGCCACAGTTGGTATTGTCAATTGTTTTCATTTTTGCCAGTCTGATGGGTATGAAATAGTATCTGTGTTGGTTTAATTTGCTTGTTTGAGCAAGAAGTTCCAGCCAGTGCAGGAAAATAAGATAGGACATAATCTCAGAACTTTATTGACTGTTCTTATTTTGCAAATTTTCCTTTGTCCTTTTTCCCAATTTTTTTTAAGAGTTCTGATTTTTTTTTTTAGCACTAATCTTTTCTTGGTAAATATGTATTGTAATTATCTTTTCCTCGTAGTTGTCCACTCCCTTCCCAATTTTTTTGTTATTTCTTTTTGTTCATAGAGGTTTGGATTTATATCAGTGTGCAGTTACTAGTGTTTTATCCTTTTGGAGTTTTGTTTAAGCAGTTCTTCTTAATCCTGTGTTTGTAAATACTTTCCAGTAATTTATTGTAGAAGTTACATAGTTTGTTGTTATTTTATTGATGTTTTTGTTTTACGTTTAAGCTTTTAAGCTACCTGGAATTTATTTTCTTACATAGTATTATGTATGGATCTACTTTCATTATTTTTGCATGCAGACAGTCAGTTGCTCTGAGACCAGACCTTTAATCATCCATCCTTTCCCACTTCTGTCTTTTGACACAGGAAGGTGTTTGTGAACTCTCGAGTGAGTTATGTTGGTTTATTTGTCTCTCTTTTCAGTCAGTTCTACACTGTCATAAAGGATTGTAGCCTTACAGTAACTATTGGTACTGGTAGGATGAGTGCCCCTGCCTCCTTTTCAAAATCTTCAGAAATTGTTTTGGCTGTTTTTAGCCCTTTGCATTTCCATTTAAAATTTAGAATCAGGTCTTTCCTGTAGGTCTAGTGGCTAAAGCTCTGCCTTCCCAATCCTGGGGACCCGGATTTGATCTCTGGTCAGGGAACTAGGTCCCACATGCCACAACTAAGAGTTCGCATGCCACCACAACAAAGATCGAATGTGCCGCAACCAAGACCTGGTGCAGCCAGATACATAGATAAATAGGGTTTATTTCCTAGGAAAAAGGGAATAGGTTGTTCTTGATAGGGTTTATTAAGTTAAATATTTCCAAATGAACATTGCATATAAAAAGATTTTTAAAAATAAACAAAATTTAGAGTAAATAATATTATTTATTTATATATAAATATGGACATGAGTTTTAGTAAACTCCGGGAGTTGGTGATGGACAGGGAGGCTTGGCGTGCTTTAGTCCATGAGGTTGCAAAGAGTCAGACATGGCTGAGCGACTGATGAACTGAAATAAAATTTAAAATAAATAAATAAAGTTCAGTTTTTCAAGTTCCATACCAAAAAATTGGATTTTTACTTAAATTACATTAATTAATTTAATTAAGCAGCTTTATTCATAATGCCTAAAACTGGAACTTGCCAAAGTGTCTGTCAGAATAAATTGTGGTTTGTTCATACTTTGGAGTATTACTCAGCAATAAAAAGGAACTATATATATATATATATATATATATATATAAACATGGATGAATCTTAAAAACATTATTCTAAGTGAAAGAAACCTTGCACAAAAGAGCATATACTCTATGGTTCCATTTATTTTGAAGTGCTAGGACAGGCAAAACTAATGTAGAGTGAAACAAACAAGAATTGTGTCCTTATGGTGGGAAGTAAGGGAAGAACTGATGGGAGGGTACAGGAGAGAACTATTTGTAGTGATGATATTATATATCTTAGTAGGAGTTTGGGTTTCATAGTTGTATGCTTTTTTCAAAATTTATTGAATGATTTGTACATTTTGCTATATGTAGATTTCATCTCAAAAGAAAAAACTTACAAATATTAAACTCTAGCTAATGATACTTCTACTGAGGTAAATAGGGGGATCATACTGTAGTTTACTTTGAAACACATTAAAAAATAATCCCAGTATGGGTTGATGAATGGGTAGGAAGGTGGATAGATACATATAGTAAAATATTAATAGTAGAATCTAGATGGTAGATAGGTGAATGTTCACTATAAAATTCTTTCAACTTTGCTATGTATTTTAAAGTTTTTAAAAAATATATTTGAAACTTCTAATAATAAAAATGTTGGACTCACACAACTCAGTAACATAATGGCAACCTGATTAAAAAATGGACAAAGGACTTGAGTATACATCTTCCTAAAGAAGGCACACAAATGACCAATGAGTGTATGAAAAGATGCTCAGCATCACTAATCATCAGGGAAATGCATATCAAAACCACGATGAGATACTGTCTCATGCCTGTTAAGATGGCTGTTACCAGAAAATTAAAAAATAAGTTTTGGCATGGATGTGGAGAAATGGGAACCCTTATATGTTGTTGGTAGGAATGTAAAATGATACAGCCCCTATAGAAAACAGTATGAAAGTCCTCCCCCAAAATTAAAAATACAGTTACCATATGATCCAGTTCTACCTATGGAAGTTTATCCAAAAGAATTTGCGTCAGGATCTCGTGGAGGTATTTGCACTAATGTGTTCACTGAAGCATTATTCACAGTAGTCAAGAGATGGAAACAATATAAATTTCCATTGACAGATAAATGTGTGTTAGTAACTGAGTCGTGTCTGACTCTTTGTGACCCCATGGACTGTAGCCTGCCAGGCTCCCCTGTCCATGGAATGCTCCAGGCAAGAGCACTGGAGTGGGTTGCCATTCCCTTCTCCAGATGAATAGATAAAGAAAATGTGGTATGTATGTATGAAATATTATTTAGCTTTTTTTTTTAAAAAAGGAGGAAATCCTACGGTATATGACAACATGGATGAACCTTAAGAGCATTATGTTAAGTAACATATACCAGGTCAAAAGGACAGGTACTGCATGATTTACTTATATGAAGTATCATATTCAAACTCTTATTCTACCCTACATACAGTAGAATGGTGTTTGCCAGGAGCTGGGGTGTGGAAATGGGGAGTTGCCCTAAAAGAACATAAAAGTTTCAATCATCTTCAGTCAAGATGAATAGTTCTAGAGATCTGCTATACAACATTGTGTCTATAGTTAACAGTACTATATTGTACACTTAAAGTTTATTGAGATGGTAGATCTCATATGTTATGTCATTACCACAATTAAAAAAATTAAATATTAGGAAAAAATGCATCAATAATATTTTTTCTTCTACCAGCTGTTTATAATGGAAAGGAAAGTAAAAGGCATTACCTTATTTCTTGCTTACTTTGGGGCTCTTTAGGGAGGTTTTATATAAATCAGACTGAGTATACAGAGAGGCTCATCTAGATTTTCAGGGAGGCCTATTTTTATTGAGTCATCTATCAAACATATATGCCAGGATAAATATAAGCACTTAAACCTAATTTTCATTTAAACCTTTTAGGGGGTTCACAAATAAAGATAAAGATGGATTTCTGTTTTAAAAAATAAAAGGAATGTCATTGATATGTTGAGATTGGGTGAATTGGAGACTAATAATTCCTTAAGGCCTACTTTGTTTTAGTCATTAGTTTCAGGGCAAACCAGACCAAATTTTATTAACATTTTCCCCTTAGAGTGGGACAGTTTTTATTACTTTCCTTCCGGGATGCTTTCATCAACATGACCTTGTGGTTAATAGTTCCATTTAGGGCATAATTCTCAGATATACAAGAAAAAATTTTCCACCTAAGATGGTATTCTTCTAGATATTCCCCTTATATGTGGTGGTGGTGGTAGGGTTGGGGTTCCAAATGTGAATGATTACCTCTGACTTTCTAACTTGTCAGTGCCTTGTAATAGAAAGAGGGGCACAGGAATGGAAATGAAATTTGAAATCTGTAACTTTTTTTGTCTTGGCAAGCTCTTCCTCTCAATGCTGCTATTTCATCTAGCACCTTTGAGAATATTACCTTAACAGTATGGGTATGCTAATAAAACAAAACAAAAAACATTACATAAAATTCAAGCTGGTATGTGGTGGGGAGGTGTAAGACATTAACTTTTTTAAAAGATTCATTGTAAGTTTTCATGGTAAATTAAAATATGATCCATGTTGAACAGTAGTGAAGTATATTGATGGTATCAGTAATATTCTATACTTATTGATAAAGTACTAGGAAATAAATGCTACTTTTTTGTGCATCCAGTTGTTTTCTGCTTGGTGCAGTTAACAGACTCTGCCTAGTCTCAGCATATATATTGTTGTTTCAGGTCCTGTGGGAATGGCTGCTGCTGCTGCTGTGGCAACAGGAAAGAAACGGAAACGTCCTCATGTGTTTGAATCTAATCCCTCTATCCGGAAGAGACAGCAAACACGTTTGCTTAGGTGAGGGCTTCCTTATCCGTATTGTTGCTGTTCCTCCAATACTTTATGGTATGGATGACAGAATATACCTTATTAGGTTCATCAAAGGATGAGCTGTGCTGTGCTTAGTCACTCAGTCATGTCTGACTCTGCAACCCCATGCACTGTAGCCCACCAGGCTCCTCTGTACAAGGGGATTCTCCAGGCAAGAACACTGGAGAATGGAGTGGGTTGCCATGCCCTCCTCCAGTGGATCTTCCCAACCCGGGATCAAACCCAGATCTCTCGCATTGCAGGTGGATTCTTTACCATCTCAGCTCCCAGGGAAGCCCAAGAATACTGGAGAGGATAGCCTACCCCTTCTCCAGGGAATCTTCCCAACCCAGGAATCGAACCCAGTTTCCTGCATTTGCAGGCAGATTCTTTACCAGCTGAGCTACCAGGGAAGCCTTTCATCAAGAGATACCAAGTTAAATTCTTTGATGACAGAATTAGACTTTGAAGTACTCTAAACAAAAATAAATGAAACTATAACTACGATTAACAGACGTATGTTGTTGTTGAGTTGCTATGTCCTGTTAGCCTCTTTGCCACTCCGTGAACTGCAGCCCACCAGGCTCCTCAGTCCATGGGATTTCCTTAGGCAGGAATACTGGAGTAGGTTGCCAATCCCTTCTCTAGGGTATCTTCCTGACCCAGGAATCGAACCCACATCTCCTGCATTGGAAGATGGATTCTTTACCACTGAACCACCAGGGAACTTCTGACTTCCCTGTATAGATGTATAGAATCGTATTATTTCATTCAGAGAAAATTTATTAATATATGCCTGCTATGTGCCAGGTATTGTTCTGGGCCTTGGGAACCTAACAGCAACAAAATAAATTAAAGAGCTTATATTCTAGTGGAGGGAATAAGAAAATAAATATATGATACATCAAATGATGTAAGGTGAAAAAAAAATAAGGAAGATAGAAAGGTTAGAGGATTGGGAGGGATATGGTAGTTTCTCTTTTTCATAGAAATGATCTTCGTTAAGGCAACCTTTGAACAGAGACCTGAAGTAATTGTAAGGGAAACCATGTTGATATCTACAGGAAGAACTTTTGGAGCTGAGGGGTAGTAAAAGCAAAGGTCTTAGACATGTTTGAGGAACAGCTAGAGAAAGAATGAGAAGAGGTGTGGTCATAATATTAATGGTAGTGGAAAGCCACACCATGGCGTCTTGTGGTCCAATCTAAGGGCTTTGACTCCTACTCTAAGTGACATATGAAGTCAATGAAGACTTTTGATTAAAGCAATGATACAATCTGACTTATGTTTTAAAAGTATCAGTCAGACTACTGTGTTAAGAATGGACTCTGAGGGTACAAGAATGAAAGCAAGGCTGAAGATAAAGCACATAGGTAGCATTTGAAGCAGACTAGGGAATGAGTGTGGAATGCAGCACTTTACCCCTTAGGGATTAAAGAAAAGAAAGGAATTATCAGAGTCTAAGAAGCGACCAGTGAGTCATGAGGACACCAGGAGAATGGTGTCCTGGAAACCAAGTGCAAAAATTGTTTCAAGAAGGAGGACTTGTGATCAGCACTATCAGATGGTGCTGACAGGTTTACTAAGATGCAAATTGACCATTAGATTTAGCAACGTGGAGGTCATGACTGAACTTGATTAAGTGTTTCCAGAGGAGCAATAGGATGAAAGGATTGAAGGGTCTTCAGGAGAGAATGGGAAGAGAGGAATTGGAGACAGTGAATGTATTTTCTTATCATTCCTTCAAGGGATGCCACTGGATTTCTTGTTTGCTATGTGGTCCTTTACTTGGCTTCCTTGGTGGCTTAGATGGTAAAGCATCTGCCTGCAATGCGGGAGACCTGGGTTTGATCACTGGGTTGGGAAGATCCCCTGGAGAAGGAAATGGCAATCCACTCCAGTACTCTTGCCTAGGAAATCCCATGGATGGAGGAGCCTGGTGGGCTATAGTCCATGAAAGAGTCGGACACACCTGAGTGACTTCACTTCCACTTCTTCCACTTGTTTTTATTTCTTCTGAAGAGTTTGTAGGTTGCAAAGAAAGATTATTACACATCTGTGGTGCATGGAGGACTTCATATTTTGACAGGCTGCTCAACATGCATTCATGTATAATAAAAAATTTAGTCTATAAAATGTTTCAGAAGTTTCTTCTTGTAGTATTTTATATATCCAAATTGTTAAGATGTTTATTGGAATGTTGAATCCAAATGGAGTACCAGCACTTGTAAATGATATGTGGACAAAAGTTAGAAAATATAGTCTATATTAAGAACATAAGATTATAAGAAACTGAAGGGAAAATCCAGAAAATACTAAATGGTAGCTTTCAGCACAGAGGTTATATACTACTAGATGGGCAAACAAATTTCCTTTCCTTTAATGATAAATCTTACTACCTTTTATGATAGTACAGGCAGGAGGAATTGAATATATTGTTTATAGAGCCATCTTTTCTAAAAGGGGGATAGACACAGTGCTTTTGGAGAAAGATGGAAAACTTTCTTGTGATTTGTTGGCTTTGCTTCATTTGAATTGGCATGACTCACCAGTCCCTTGACAGGGTAGACTATGTTCCCAGAAGAGTTATAGGATGTAGAACTTTAAAATAGTCTCCCGTAATTTCCAGAAGGAAAGGACAGTGTTTTGTTTCATCCAGTGCTGATGTATTTGAAAAAGCCTCTTTTACTCCATCATCATTTGTAAAATACTTCAGGACTAAGAATTGTTGTTTATATCACAATGAAAATCTGGAAATGACAACACGACAACATTTTTTAAGTAGTATATTGGTAAGATATAAACAGGCTTCCCAGGTGAATTAGTGGTAAAGAATTGGCCTGCTAATGTAGGAGACTCAAGAGATGCAGGTTCTATCCCTGGGTCAGGGAGATTGCCTGAAGGAGGAAATGGCACCCCACTCCAGTTTTCTTGCTGAGAGACTCCCATGGACTGAGGAGCCTGGCAGGCTATAGTCCATAGGGTCGCAAAGAGTCAGACATGCCTGAGCATCGGAGCAAGACATAAATAAACAATGATTATGTCAGTCAAAGAAATCAGAAACAGTTCATTTTAGGGCCCTTCAGTAAGCATGGAGATGATATAGTAAAGTCTATAAGAGAACATCTCAGCATTAATCTTTATTATTATAAACAACACAGTTTTGGTGCTGAGATCAGGAAGTATACTCTCTGTATTCAACGTTGTGTCACAGCTGTGTCCAGAGGTAAACCTGGGGGTAGACTCATGTCAGTGAGCTAGTCACGGGTCTTTAGGACAAAGGGATGTACATATTTCTGCTGAACAAGATGTTAAACCTCACACACACCCTTTTCACAATTCAGGTAAAAGAAGACATACCTAATTAGAATAAATAGTCTCAAGTCACGGAGAAGGCAATGGCCCCCCACTCCAGTACTCTTGCCTGGAAACTCCCATGGACAGAGGAGCCTGGTGGGCTGCAGTCCTTTGGGTCGCGAAGAGTCGGACACAACTGAGCGACTTCACTTTCACTTTTCACTTTCATGCCTTGGAGAAGGAAATGACAACCCACTCCAGTGTTCTTGCCAGGAGAATCCCAGGGATGGGGGAGCCTGGTGGGCTGCCGTATGTGGGGTCACACAGAGTCGGACACGACTGAAGCGACTTAGCAGCAGCAGCAGCAGTCGTCTTAAGTCAAAGGAGATCTTGTGTATGTGTCACTTAATTTCTGTCTTTTGGTTCTTTGATTCAGGAAACTTCGAGCCACACTAGATGAATATACTACTCGAGTGGGACAGCAAGCTATCGTCCTTTGTATCTCTCCCTCCAAACCCAACCCTGTCTTCAAAGTTTTCGGTGCAGCTCCTTTGGAGAACGTGGTAAGAAAACTGTGTGTGTTCTCAGATACCCTTTGCTTTCTGTGAGTTGTTGTTTGCATTCTTTTGATCCTTTGTCTAGCACAATAGTTATTTTATCTTCCCTTCATCCTGGGGTGGGAATTCAGACTGGTTTTCAAACTCCTTTATGCAGATCAAAGTAAAATGGATCATTTCTGTTTCTCCTTTTCATAACAAGCTATTTTACCTCATCAGATGCAATGGAAAAAAATGATGTTGTATTCCTTAAGAAACCAATGCAAGATTTTGTAAAAAAAATTGCTGAAACAAAATGGTATTTTATCAAGATGTGAACTTCCTGACGCACACCTGGGAGCATTTTACTGATCACTGATATCTGAATAGCGTATTGTAAATCCTTTTTATTTCTTCAAATAATTGATTTAATCCTTCAATGTTGAAATATAGTTGAATATTTTGATTATATCCGTATCTGTAGCTAACTTTATAAAAATAGTATTTCACTCTTGTCTACTTTTATTATGTGAACTATTCTTTCTTTGGATGAAGTAACTTTGAATCATTAGTAGAATAATGATCTGTCCAGAATTAAATTGCATTTTATTTTTACTAGGATATAATTTCTGAGCTTAAAATGAATTTATTAGATTTTCTCCCATATTGAACATAGATATCTCAAGAGTTCAGAATTAGTAATCAGTTGAGATTTTGTTTATTATATTTTTTTCCCCATACACAGATATGATTCTTTCTTAACATTTTTGAGTCTTTTTTGAGTTTTTCCTCAGATTCCTGAGTCCCTAGAACAGGATGCATATTAAGACCTTTCTGGAGAGTAATGTGGCAAATGGCTTTCTAGTTCAAAATGATACCTGACTGACAAAGTAATGAAAGTGAGACCAGTTAATTCTGTTATAAACCATAATATAAATATTATATTAATATTATTGTTAAAGATTTTATTTTAGATTGGAGCAGAAAGAATCCAAATCAAAACCCAATTCTATTCAATTTATGTGATGTACTTACAGTGACTCACAAGTGTTCAAAGTAGCTGCAAATGTCTTTTCCCCATCAAGAAAGTGAAAAGACAGTCTACAGAATGGGAAAGAAAAAAATATTGGCAAAATATATCTGATACAAATTTGTATCCAGAATATATAAGGAACCCTTATAACTCAGCAGTGACAAGACAGTTAACCCAGGAATGCCCTGGTTTTCAGTGGAGAGGACTTTGTGCTTCTACAGCAGGCATAGGTTCAATCTCTGGTCAGAGAATGAAGACCCAGCAAGCCACACAACGTGGCCAAAAAAAAAAAAAGACGATTAACAGAATTAAAATGGCAAAGAATCTGATTAAATATTTTTCCAAAGAAAATATAGAAATGACCAACAAGCACATGAGCACTTGATAAATAACTGTTAATCATTAGGGAGATGAAAGTCAGAACTACAAAGAGATACTTCATACCCATACGATGGATATAATTTAAAGTGAAGTCGCTCAGTCATGTCCGACTCCTTGCGACCCCATGGACAGGCTTCTCCATCCATGGGATTTTCCAGGCAGGAGTACTGGAGGAGGGTGCCATTGCCTTCTCCAGGAGACCTTCCCGACCCAGGGATTGAACCCAGGTCTCCCACATTGTAAGCAGATGCTTTACCATCTGAGGCAGATGGACAAGAATAAATGTTGATAGGGATGTGGAGAAATTCGAACCCCCATACATTGCAGTTAGAGATGTAAAATGATGCAGCTGATTTGAAAAACAATTTGGTAATTTCTCAAAATATCAAAAAAACAGTTACTATATGACCCAACAATTCTACTCCTATATTTACCCAAGAGAGCTGAGACTAAAGCTTATACACACAGTGTTCATAGCAACAAAACTTATGTATAAAAATGAATGCATGATGTTCGTAGTAGCATTATTAATAGCCACAAAGTGGAAATAACTCAAATATTCATCTGCTGATGAATGGATAAAAAAAGTTGTATTATCCATTCAGTGTAGTATTACTCAGCAATGAAAAGGAATGAAGTACTGATAGATGTTACAACATGGACAAACCTTGAAAGCACTGTGCCAAGTGGAAGAATCCATTCATAAAAGGCCACATATTGTATGATTTCACTTATGGGCAGTATCTGGAGTAGTCAAATCTATAGGGACAGAAAGTAGGTTAGTGGTTGCCAAATTTGAGAGGGGGGAATGGAGGAATGGAAAGTGACAGGTAGTGGGTTTGGAGTTTCTTTCAAGGGGAATAGATTATGATGATGCTTACATGACCCTACAAATATTATTGTACACTTCAAATGGGTGAATTGTATGGTATGTATGGTAGGCTGAGTAATGAATGGCCCCCAAAGATAAACAGATCCAAATCTTTGTATGGCATAAAGGATTTTGCAGATGTGGTTAAGTTAAAGATTTTTGAGATGGGGACATCACTCTGCATTATCCAGGTAGGCCCAAAATCTAATCACAGTGTCTTTAGAGGGAGCCAAAAAGAGATTGATATAGAAGGTGGAGATGTGTCAGCAGAAGCAAGAGGCTGGGTGCAAGGGACGGGTCGGAAGCAAAGCAGTATGTGCTCAACAGCTGCTAGGCAGGATGAGAACATGGATTCTCCCCTAGAGCTCCCAGAACAGCCAGCCCTGCCAACAGCTTGGGTCAGTGAAACTAAGAGAATGAATTTCTGTTGATAGAAGCCACCAAGTTTGTAATACTTTGTGGCAACCATAGGAAGCTAATATGTATGGCATATGAATTATATTTCCTTAAAGCTGTTAAAATTTTGAAAGCAAAACAGTAAGCAAAGCAAATATCAGACAAATCCCTACAAAAATAAATCATGGATCACAACATTAATATCAGACAAAGCCAAATTCTCAAGACAAATGAATATTAACTGAGGACCATACGTCTTTTAGTATTGATAAGCAGTATAAATTTATAACGAACCTTTTATGTCTCAACATTAAAGCAAAGAATATAGATCAAAAATTAGAAATGGGAGGAAAAAAAATAGAAACCACAGTGGTAGTAGGCATCTTTAATATTTTTATCACTCAAGTAAGAAAAATATAAATAAGAATATAGATATCTGAAAAATAGAATTAATAAGGTTAATATAAAAGGTAGCTATATTAACACTGATACCATACTAAGGGGGAATATACCATATTTGAAAAAGTACATGAATGGATTATAAGAATTAACCATGTGTTATTATTAGGTCCCAAAGAAAATCTTAATAAATTGTAAAAGGTAGAAAATTACACAGGTCGTGTTTTTGATTAAAGAGTAGAAAATTTAGAACTTAATATAAAAAAGACTGACAGTAATTTTCAGCCACATGGAAATTTAAAAAGACTTTTTATTGTAGTTTTACAATGTTGTGTTAGTTTCTGCTATATAGCAAAGTGAATCACTTATATGTATACAAAAACACTCAAGAAAACAACTTAATCTGCAAACTGTTTAAAAACAAATTTTAAATAACCTTAAAAATTATGATCTAAACCAATGCTTAAAAGGATGTTTATTGCTTTGATTTTTTTTTTCTATATATACAAGAAAGAAAGAAAAGAAACTTCATCTGAGAAAGATACAGTAAGTAAACATGTGGAAGAAATGAATGATTTTGTAAACAGAAAGAGAATTGTTTCATTCAAAAAATGATACTATGAAAAATCTAATGTAATAGATAAACTAGCATACTAATTGAGAAAAAGGATGAAGAAAACAAATAACAGTCTTAGAAGTGAGATGCGTTATAGTTGCAGATAAAAAATAGATTGAACATTGTAAGGAAATGCAATGCATTAATTCTGTTCTTTTAAAGACCTCAACCAAGTGGATAATTTAATAAGAAAATAACCAAGATATATCCAAACCAGTAAGATAATAAACACATACAAAATTGAAAAAGTAATTAAACCATATCTCTCAAATGGATACCATACTCCTGATTATTTCTAGTGACTTCCATTAAACCTTCAAAGTATAGGGTATTCCTTAATCTTATATATATACTGGTATACAGGGTGATATTAAAGAATCAGAGCTCATACTTACTGTAATCAGTTATACAGTGTATTCTGCATAATCTCATATTAGTAACAGCAAAATAAATTACTGGGATTTTATTATAATGTCTAACATTTACTGAATGCTGTGTTCTAGATTATAAGTTATAAACACTTTTCATGTATTATCTCATTAAATAATATTAAAACTCTGGTATTTGCATTTTGTCCTCCTGCCTGAAGCCATCATTAACCTTTCTTCTTGCTCTTTTTTCTGGAGGCTGCTGGGAACTCTGGAAGATTAAAATTCCATAGGGCTGTTCATCTTTGGAATATGGATTTCAGACTCAAGATTATTAGTTTTTTACAAATTTGTCAAAGGAGAATTGATAAATTTACTAGGCCCTCTAATAGGTGGTGTTGAAGCTTTTCTTATGTTTTCCAGGGTTTCATTTATTTCTCCATACTGTGTTCTGCCCGTATTACCTCCTTACCCACAATTGGAATGTAAGTTTTAGACAGGTTAATTGAATCAGGCACATAGGTTGGTGTTAACGTATATAGCTAAAAACTTAGCTTTGGTGAAAACTGTGTTTAAGCTTTGATTTTGTGAGTGATTTCCTACACTAATTTTTCCTTTATGTGGCTCAGTGTCCTCTTGTGTGAAATAAAGATAATAGCAACCTCACTGGGGAAAAATAGAAATTAAAGGTTATTATCTTTCTCTTATATGTAGTCTTTATGAAGAACTGGCATGAAAGGAATTGAACCTTGAAATCTCAAAAGACTTGCATGAAATTCTTATCTCATACTTTGTATCTAATGGTAATTGGTAAATGGTAGATTTTAAAGTTGTTGAGTCCTAAGAACACTCTCTTTGTGACTTACTGCTATATCACATAGTTTAATGAGCTTTGTAGGAATAAGCCTAGGAATCACAGTCACAGAAGCAAGATGTAGCTCAGGGGTTGTTACAGCTTCCTTGAAATCATCCTTCTGCCTTCATTTAATTCCACTTTCCCAGTAGATAAGTGGACTCTGGAGTTGGTCATAATTTCTTATTCTAAGTCATTCACTTATTTAGGTAAGTTTTTACAAGATGGCTTCAGGTTACTTGAAATGTGGAAGCATAAAAGTAATAAAGGGACTTGCCTGATGGTCCAGTGGTTAAGAATCCGAGCTCCCAATGCAGAAGGCATGGGTTAGATCCTTGGTTGGGGAACTAAGATCCCATATGCCACATGACATGACACAGGCAATAATAATAATAATATAAAAGTAATAAAGTAAAAGCTTGGTTATTAAGTTATGTGACAAATGGCTAAGATTGTTAGATATAAAGTATGAAGTAAGAATTCCTTCCAGGTCTTTTGAGGTTTCAAGGTTCAAAACAAGGGATTCAAGGAGGTTTGGGAAAAAGAGATCTGGACTGAGGCAGGAGAGGAAAGAGGCTGATATTGGGACTAGAGACAGAAGAGGATGAAGCCAGCAGATTCCATGGGCCACAGTCTGTGGCCTGGCTCTGCCAGGTGTGCTTCAGGATCCCTGATCTGAAGGCAGCCCTGTGCTTGGGCATCTCTGTTATATTCGTCAGATGACAATGTAGCTTTAATCACAGAGGAGCTCAAAGTAATTTTAAAATCTTTTTTGAGACCTTCCTGAAGACTTTTCTTTTATCCAGAAAAGCAAGTATACAGAAGGATCCTGATATCTTGTCTGGGATTATTTTTGCAACTTCACTAAAGGCCCATTGACCTTATGGTTGTAGCAACCAATTCCTAAATCCTCAACAAGTTCATTCTGTGGCCAGAACTCTTAACTCTCCTATAAATACCCTAAACACTTTGTCGCTGGTAATTATCAGAATGTTTATTAATGTATTATCTGTGCATGTCTGAATATGTGAAATATTTCATAATGTATATTGAAAAAATAAAAGGTCTGGTTCCTTTGCTCAGTGATGCCATAACACTAGTTGTGTGCAACATAGAACACGTAAGTGACACACAATTATTTGAGTCTGTTGGCATTTAAAAGAGTAAAACAATTAGGGCAAGAACACTTGGGAAGTTTTCTCAAAGGAAGTGGGAACTGAATTGGGTCTTGAATAATGGATAGTATTTGAATTAGAAACAGAATTAAAGACTGAGAGATAGAAAGTGTGTTAGCCGTTCAGTCGTGTCCAGCTCTTTGCGACCCCATGTACTGAGACATGCCAGGCTCCTCTGTCCATGGGAACTCTCCAGGCAAGAATACTGGTGTGGATTGCCATTTCGTTCTCCACAGAGATAGAAAAGAACTTGCTGTATGCAAAAGTTAGTGAGGAGGCTGGCCGGCTAAAGAGGAAGGATGGTGAACAAAGTTGCCCAGTAGGACTCTGGCTTAAACACAGGGTCCTCAAGAGGGTGCTTATTCACATAATTTACAGAGCTGAGCATGCACAGCTATAGTTGGTGGCCTTGGCAGAGAGTATTGGGAAAGCAAGGAATGATCAGAATGGTTGAAATGCAATCCTGTAAGAAGTGGGGCACTGTAGGACTATTTTTGAGAAAAAAGATGAATGATCGGAAGTGGCTGAACATAAAGGCTTTGGAGCTACTTAAAAATTAATTTGACTTTCTGCTGTATTCCTATATGATTTGGGAATGTTACTTAAGCTCGAGTTTTCTTATCTGAAAAATGGATATAGTGGTAGTTTCTTTATAAAACTATGTGAGAATTAACTGAATAATGTATGCAGTGCTTGACACATAGCAAGTTTTCAGTAAGTGGTATTTGATTATATCAATCTTTCAGAAATTTTAAATGGCAGCAGTATAGAGAATGAATTGGAGGAGGAGAGCTTGGTAGGCAAACCAACTGAATTTGTTTTTAAGTGGTTTTTAACTTGAATTGTGAAACCAGTTAGTTGGCAGTGACATTTGTATGAAATGACAAAGGCTTTAGCTGTGGATTTTGGAATAGAAAGTGGAAGTTGGAAAATAAACAAACCTGTATTTCATCATATCTGTGATATAATGAGTTATAGGATGCACCATTATTTGTGTGCCACAAAGAAAGGAAAAACACTGATTAACTTTGACACATCGCTTATTATCACTTAGAATTTTTATTTTATACTTATCGAAAGAGTTTTTTCAGGCTTAGTTAGAGACAGCTTTTGATCATACTGCTTTCGTAAATATGTAAAAAGGAAAATGTAAGTGAAATAAATTTCTGAAATTGTTTTTTAGCTATTCCTAAAACTTTTTCACATTCAGAGTCCAATTCCGAATTACTTCCTGTTTCAGAGTCATCCTTGTCTGCATGGTTGCATGTAATGTATTGTTTTCCCTACCATCAGGAACATGGGTGATGCTGTATTTCTGTGAAAAGGGCCCTGCTACTGTCTCTAAGACTTTTTCTCAGCTGTGACAAGTTTGATACTTGTGCTTTTTGGTCTTACCAGAAAGATCACTGGGAAAGTTATCAGACAACAGCCAAGGTTCACATTCCTTTCTGAAATTGTGCTAAATGGTTTGCTGATTGAAAAGGCCTGCGGGTTGCAGCTGTGCCTCCAGTGATAACAACCATGTTCACATATGTGCAGGCATTGACTGCTATGCCCCATACTACTTCGTTTATAGCAATTTTAAGAGGTATCCGAGTTTCAGAGGGATGATAAATGGTCGGGGGTTAGGGGGGGATTATCTCAGGATTGATAAATTAGGTAGAATTGAAATGCTAGCTTTATAACTGAGAAAGTTTAACTTTACTAAGCAGACTTATAAATACTGTGGTCACAACCTGAAGTTGTAAATTACTCTGAAAGATGTTCTCCCAGCATTTTTTTTTTATTATTATCAAGATATAATGGATAAGTTTAGCAAAATGCCTGGATCTGAATTTCTGGAATCCTGCTGACCCATAAAAACGGCTGAAATTGTTTGAAACTAGCTACTAATGTAATAATAGTAATAAGCTAATGATTTTTTATCTTTGAATGCCTAATGTTTCTGCACAAAGTTTTTTATACTATTTTCATTTACTCTCACTATAGGCATATATACTTTAACCTGATAGTCTTTAAGGTCAAAGACTATAACCTAGGCTTGCTCAGTTTTTTTGTGGGTTGGTAGTGTAAAAAATCTCTTCTTATAATGTAGAACTTAGAAATCAGAAAGTATATATCCTTTAAGATGTCATGGCAACACAGCTATTTAGTTACAGTAAATACGTTGGTAATAATTTTTGAAACTTTCTCTTCAGAAACCAGGATAAAACTGAATTTCTAGAGTAATAATAATAATGATTTTATAAGTTTGCACTGTTTTTCTTTCATCACCTTTATTGTTGATCTGTTGGAAATTTCCATAAAAGTTGTATATCGTAGCCAATAATTTTTACTTTTCCATATGTTTGAGGTGGAGTATGGGGATTTTTCTCTTCTAATCTTTATAACGAGATATTTATAAGGAAGTATATGGTGACTGAGAGTTCAGTCCAGGACTATAACCTTGTTATAACTTCTGAGTGATCCTCATATTCTCTTACCTTTTTTTCTAAGATAATGACCTGAGTCCTGAAAGCAAGTTAATTTTCTATCCCATCTTGTTGCATTTTTGTAACTCCATGGCTTCCTTTGTTACCCCTAAAGTATCCTCATCCCCCCTGGTGTATTTCTTGTAAGTGAACCCATTGTTGGAGGTAGAATCCAGTGTCTCTACTGCGTCTGCTCAGGTAGAGGAATGTGTACGTGTGCAACTTGCTGCTGTTAAGCTCTGTCTTTTGAGAGGCCTTTCACTGATAGTGGAAGGAATGGAGTCCGAGCAGCAGTGTCTGGTTCAGACCTGGCCTTGTCAGAGTTACGGAGGCCTCACGGGCTTAAAGTTCACCTCTGTCACCAGGGAGTCCCTGACAGAAAGGAAGAGTGCTTGACCTGGGGTGCCCTCTCTGGCCCCGGGCCTCACTGACAGTGGCGCCTGTGACAGCCAGCTACAGTATACACTTCTTGTTTTTTTTTCTCTGATGCCCTTTAGTTCAGCCTCTTGTACAGTTGATCTCCTGTTTGGTAGTCTAGCTTTGCAGGAAAATAATGGCGTATAGGAAAGTTTCAGAGAAGGTGCTTAGAGTTTTAGAGGCATAAATCCTCGGAGATCTTGGAAATGATTTTGGTAATTAACTGCCACAGCTGGGTTTTATCAGATGGCCTGGGAAATGCAGAATATGAAAACCATTCCTGTTAGATCTGGAACAGGTAATGGGTTCAGCATTTACTGAGAAAATGTGATTTTAACTGAGGAGCTGTATTTCTGGAAAACTCTTTCCTCTGGCTTCTTTCTCCCATTGTTACCTGTAATTTCATCATCTTTTCACTTAATTCTGTACGATGTGATGTCTTTGGGGCCAGCGGGTATTTTTATCCTCTAGTTGTAGACATGTTTGTTCTTAGGGCTCTGCAGTGGCTGAGGGAGTCCAGCCCCACCCACTCTCTGGTTGCTTGGCACCAACACTCCCTGGTTGGGCATCTTGTTTATTTCTGCCCTTAATTCCCTGCAGGTGCGTAAGTACAAGAGCATGATCCTGGAAGACCTGGAGTCTGCCCTGGCAGAGCACGCCCCTGCGCCACAGGAGGTTAACTCAGAGCTGCCGCCTCTCACCATTGATGGAATTCCAGTCTCTGTGGACAAAATGACCCAGGTAAGGGGCGGAGAGTGAGGAGGAGACAGGTGGCACAGGTGTGGGCAGGCCTTACATCACTTTTTTTAGTTTTGTCCTCAGTGATCCACCATCAGAGTAAGATGCAGGCTGGAGTCTGATAGTGAAACAGTAGCAACCTTGGGAAAGAAAATGTAGGCCAGAAGAATGCCCCCAGCCAAGGGCATGGATATGGTGTTCTCCTTCTGTTGGCAGTTTTTTCCTTTCAGTTGGGCCCTTGGGTTAAAGAAACTTTTAGCTGGAGTTGATTTGGACAGGAGACTGTCAGAACTTTGGTGAATCACAATCAAGTAGGGCAAGAGACTTGTAGTTAGTCTCTTTTGGCTGAGCTGTTCCTCTTTCCATATAAATTCTGAATTCCACCACACTTACCACAGGGACCTCCCCTCCCCTCTCCAGGGAATAAGAATGGAAAACTTGGAAAGACACCCTCCTGGGTCCTTGCTTCCCTGCTCTCCCTTTGAGAGGGAAAGTCAAAATGTGCTAATCCTGGAAAATCAGCATAATAACCTCAGGGATTTTGCTGAGACAGCTCCTTTAGTTTTTTTTAGCTCTAAAAGTGATAGCTTGATCAAGATTAATGCCTTTTTTTATAACATATCTTCCTACCTTTTTGCTTTATTAATACTTCTAACTTTAAATCCAGTTGTGAGTTTTCTTTTCTTATTTTTGTATTTTTTTTTTGGCCGTACCACATGGCATGCAGGATCTTAGTTCCCTGACCAGGTATCAAACCTGCATCCCCTGCAGTGGAAGCACAGACTCTTAATCACTGGACTGCCACGAAAGTCCTTCCTTTCTTTCTTTATCCTGTTCAGACTTCAGCAGCATTTATCATACTTCTTCCTTCTCAGAACTTTCTTCTCTCAGTTTCTGTACCTCACACTCTCCTGAATATCCTCCTGCCATTCCGTGTGCTCCCTCTCAGCTCTTCTCACTTGACCAGTATTGGCGTGTCCCAGGGCTCTATCTGTAGTTTTTCTCTAAGTAATCTCATCCTGTCCAATGGGCTTTATATCCCATTTGTATGCGCTCTGTACCCCAGCTTATATCTCTAGTAGATTGCCAGTACCAGATAGGCCCAAAACAGAACTTTGATTGCCTCCACTCCCCGCTCCAAGTCTGTTCCCCCCCTAGTACCCCTCACATCAGCTAACGGCTGCACAGTCCATCTGGTTGCTCCAGTCCCCGCATAGGAGTAATCCTTGGTTTCCCTGTTTTGCCCTCACTACCCACCAACCACATTTAGTTCTTCAGCAAGTCATGTCATTTCACCTCTGAACGTAGTCTGAATCTGACCATTCGTCTTGGTCTCCTTCACCACCCTTGCCCAAACTTTTAAATTCTCTTACATGGACTGTTTCCTGATCAGTTTCTTACAGAACTCTGATCAGTTCTGTTGATCTCCTTTCTGTTGCAGTCCATGCTCTACAGAGCCACCAGAGATTGTTTAAAAAACTTAAATCAGGTAATACTACGCTTGTGTCAGCCCTTTAACGGCTTTCTACTATTCCTAGAATCAAATTCCGACACTGCCAAGGCCTCTGAGGCCCTATATAACCAGGCCTCTGCTTCATTTCTCATTCTACCCTTAGTCACTGTGTTCTGGCCATACTTGCCCTCCTTCGTTCTGTCAAACGCCCCAAACTCTTTCACTTTTGCTGTTTCCCCTGCCTGAAACATTGTTCTCCCAGACTGTTGCATGACTGACCTTACCTTATTCAAAGTCTAGCTCAGATAATCACCTCCTGAGACAAGCCTTTCTTGATTATCCCATCTAATGAAGCTTTCTCTTAACCATCAAGTCACAGACTAATACAGTCCCATTTTAATGTCTTTGCAAGACTTATCACCACCTGAAACTATCTTATTTGTTAAATTTATACTTGTGTTTGGTCTGTTTCTTCAGCTAGAATTGAGAGCAAGGGCTTAGTTTCTTTCCATTCTTCACCACAGTCTAGTATAGCTGCCTGGCACCAGATAATATCTGTATTCTAAATAGGGTTGCCCCTGTGTATCCATGATTTCTGCATCTGTGGTTTCAACTGGGAAAAAAATTACAGAAAGATCCAAAAAGCAAAATTTGAATTTGCAGCACTGGCACCTGTTCACATAACATGTACGTTGTATTAGGTAGTACAGAGGCAGTTCAGAGAGTACAGCAGGATGTGTGTAGGTTATGTGCAGATCCTTTGCCAGTTTACGTAAGGGACTGGAGCATCCTCTAATTTTGCTATCTGTGGTGGGCTTCTGGAATCAATGCCCTGAAGATACCAAGGGACTGCTGTAGTAATAGTATCTGTTCAGTGGATGACCTGAAGGTCAGAGCAGAAATGAGTCCATTATCATGGATTGCTGGATCGTATAGGCATTCATGCAGTGCAGACATTGATGCTACAGCTCAAGGGGTGTCGCCTTTTTTTTCCCCCCTAAGTCTGAACCAGTCTAAACTAGTAACTTGGTCTGAAATAATGCAGTATTTTATACATATACAGCTAAATTGTAATGTTTTGATTGTTGGATTCATAGATCTCTCTGTGAACACTTGAAGCATCTCTAGATAATGGTTCAAAAAGGAAAACATTACCCCAATTTTTTTCCTGTCACTTCATACCTGCTATTATTATTAATGCTATTCTGACTGGTTAAAGAAAACATAAGGTGAATTTTACCTGATTAATGTAAAGAACCTACTCTGTCTCAGATATAAAGTACATCTAAAGCTGACTAAGTTTCTGATTAAGAGGCTTACTTAATCAGAAGGAGGGAGTAATGATTAAGAAGAAGGAATGTGTCATGTTTAAGAAACTCCTCTCTTGCTGTGGGAGTGTTTTGCTTCTTTGTCACATTTGGTGTGTTCAGTTGAAATAATCTGAGGTTTTTATTATATTAAATCATGGCTACTGATAATTAGGAAAGTTTGCTGATGATCATAGAAGTCAGAGCAAACAGTTTAATTATCATTTTGGGAGTAAAACATTTGAAACTTTTTTCATTTTTGTGAAATATGCACTCAGTAGAGCTTGGTACAGTGGTGCATCCAAGGGAAGCTGGTATAAAGTCATGAGTCAGTCTCAGAGGTGCTTTCTTAGAAGTTACATCTTCATGGTTCTACATTCCCTTCTTATCCTTCTCACCACAGATGACAAGTGAAAAATAACACATAGTAAACAAAACAGATGGTGAGAAGGAGTGAGCAGAATGATGAAAAACCCAGCTCCCAGCTGAATGGAAGTTTCTGAATATTCCAGTCCTGGGGTGTCCCCCCACAGTCTTTTTTTTTTTTTTTAGTTGTATTTTATTTTGTTTTCCTCAAATAATTTCTTAAGGTGAGACAAATACCCCGCTTTTAAAAAAAATTTTAACCTGTTCATCCTAAAACTATTAAGGGTAGTAAAAACAGAGTTTTATTTCAAACCAAACCTAGATAGGCAAGGTGATGGGAATACAAAGCATCTCAATAGACTGTACATTGGTAAAATTTTTTCCAGAGGGCAGGTTGGCAAAATTTTCAGCGTGCATGTCATGCCCTCCAAGCAAGCAAAGAAATAGGCTCATGGCATTGTTTACAAAAGGAACATCTGAGAATAATGTGACTGAATAAATTATAGTAGTGGTATTTACCTGGAAAGAAGAGCAGCTTAGCCCAGAAGAGACTAGAAGGGAATATGCAGTGAAATATTAGATACTAAAAATGATGATTATCTATCACAGTAGAATAATACTGTGGTATATTAAATTAAAAACTGATTATAAAATAGCATTTCTTATGTACTGTATAATTTGAGGAGTTTAGGGCTTTATTTCTGTTTGTTTCTACTAAGGGGCTAGATTTTTCCATTCAAGGAATACAGAATTGAGTTAATCTCATTTATTTAAAACATGCACACAAAACTTGCCTGTGCGTGTGTGTGTGAAATTTTAAAGGGGTATACACCAACATTAACAGTTATTATCACTGTGTGGTAGCATTATGGGTGATTTTCATTGTCTTTGTCTAATAAGCATGAATTACTTTTGTAACCATAGAAACCCCAAATTTGATATTCCTATGCATTATGGGTGATTTTCATTATCTTTGTCTAATAAGCATGAATTACTTTTATGACCATTGAAACCCCAAATTTTATATTCCTATGCATAATTCATATTGCATAGGAACCTGGAATGTTAGGTCCATGAATCAAAGCAAATTGGAAATGGTCAAACAGGAGATGACAAGAGTAAACATCGACACTCTAGGAATCAGTGAACTAAGATGGACTGGAATGGGTGAATTTAACTCAGATGGCCATTATATCTACTACTGTGGGCAGGAATCCCTTAGAAGAAATGGAGTAGCCATCATAGTCAACAAAAAAGTCCGAAATGCAGTACTTGGATGCAGTCTCAAAAACGACAAAATGATCTCTGTTCGTTTCCAAGGCAAACCATTCAATACCACGGTAATCCAAGTCTATTCTCTGACCAGTAATGCTGAAGAAGCTGAAGTTGAACAGTTCTATGAAGACCTACAAGACCTTCTAGAGCTAACACCCAAAAAAGATGTCCTTTTCATTATAGGGAACTGGAATGCAAAAGTAGGAAGTCAGGAAACACCTGGAGTAACAGGCAGATTTGGCCTTGGAGTACAGAATGAAGCTGGGCAAAGGCTAATAGCGTTCTGCCAAGAGAACACATTGGTCATAGCAAACACCCTGTTCCAACAACACAGGAGAAGACTTTACACGTGGACATCACCAGATGGTCGACACCGAAATCAGATTAATTATATTCTTTTCAACCAAAGAAGGAGAAGCTCTATACAGTCAGCAAAAACAAGACTGGGAGCTGACTGTGGCTCAGATCATGAACTCCTTATTGCCAAACTCAGACTGAAATTGAATTAAGGGGAGAAATTGACTAGACCATTCAGGTATGACCTAAATCAAATCCCTTATGACTATACAGTGGAAGTGAGAAATAGATTTAAAGGACGATCTGATAGACAGAATGCCTGAGGAGCTATGGATAGAGGTCCATGACATTGTACAAAAACAAGAATCAAGACCATCCCCAAGAAAAATAGATGCAAAAAAGCAAAATGGCTATCTGTGGAGGCCTTACAAATAGCTGTGAAAAGATGGGAAGTGAAAAGCAAAGGAGAAAAGGAAATATATACCCATCTGAATGCAGAGTTCCAAAGGGTAGCAAGGAGAGATAAGAAAGCCTTCCTCAGAGATCAATGCAAAGAAATAGAGGAAAACAATAGAATGGGAAAGACTAGAGATCTCTTCAAGAAAATTAGAGATACCAAGGGAACATTTCATACAAAGATAGGCTCAGTAAAGGTCAGAAATGGTAGGGACCTAACAGAAGAAGAGATATTAAGAAGAAGTGGCAAGAATACACAGAAGAATTGTACAAAAAAGATCTTCATGACCCAGATAATCATGATGGTGTGATCACTCACCTAGAGGCATCCTGGAATGTGAAGTCAAGTGGGCCTTAGAAAGCATCACTACCAGTAAAGCTAGTGGAGGTGATAGAATTCCAGTTGAGCTATTTCAAATCCTAAAAGATGATGCTGTGAAAGTGCTGCACGCAATATGCCAGCAATATGGGAAATTCAGCAGTGGCCACAGGACTGGAAAAGGTCAGTTTTCATTCCAATCCCAAAGAAAGGCAGTGCCAAAGAATGCTCAAACTACCGCACAATTGCACTCATCTCACGTGCTAGTAAAGTAATGCTTAAAATTCTCCAATCCAGGCTTCAGCAATACATGAACTGAACTTTCAGATGTTCAAGCTAGTTTTAGAAAAGGCAGAGGAATCATAGATCAAATTGCCAACATCCACTGGATCATCGAAAAAGCAAGAGAGTTCCAGAAAAATATCTATTTCTGCTTTATTGACTATGACAAAGCCTTTGTGTGGACCATGATAAACTGTGGGAAATTCTGAAAGAGATGGGCATACCAGACTATCTGACCTGCCTCTTGAGAAACCTGTATGCAGGTCAGGAAGCAACAGTTAGAACTGGACATGGAACAACAGACTGGTTCCAAATAGGAAAAGGAGTATGTCAAGGCTGTATATTGTCACCCTGCTTATTTAACTTATTCGCAGAGTACATCATGAGAAACTCTGGGCTGGAGGAAGCACAAGCTGGAATCAAGATTGCTGGGAGAAATATCAATAACCTCAGATATGCAGATGACACCACCCTTATGGCAGAAAGCAAGGAAGAACTAAAGAGCCTCTTGATGAAAGTGAAAGAGGAGAGTGGAAAAGTTGGTTTAAAGCTCAACATTCAGAAAGCTAAGATCATGGCATCTGGTCCCATCACTTCATGGCAGATAGATGGGGAAACAGTGGAAATAGTGACTGACTTTATTTTTCTGGGCTTCAAAATCACTGCAGATGGTGATTGCAGCAATGAAATTAAAAGACGCTTGCTCCTTGGAAGGAAAGTTATGACCAACCTAGACACCATATTAAAAAGCAGAGACATTACTTTTCCAGCAAAGGTCCATCTAGTCAAGATTATGGTTTTTCCAGTGGTCATGTATGGATGTGAGATTTGGACTATAAAGAAAGCTGAGCGTCAAAGAATTGATGCTTTTGAACTGTGGTGTTGGAGAAGACTCTTGAGAGGCCCTTGGACTGCAAGGAGATCCAACCAGTCCATCCTAAAGGAGATCAGTCCTGGATGTTCATTGGAGGGACTGATGTTGAAGCTGAAGCTCCAATCCTTTGGCCACCTGATGCGAAGAGCTGACTCATTTGAAAAGACCCTGATGCTGGGAAGGATTGAGGGCTGGAGGAGAAGGGGAAAACAGAGGATGAGATGGCTGGATGGCATCATTGACTCGATGGCCATGGGTTTGGGTGGACTCTGGGAGTTGGTGATGGACAGGGAGGCCTGGCGTGCTGCAGTTCATGGGGTTGCAAAGAGTCAGTCACGACTGAGCAACTGAACTGAACTGTCTAATAAGCATGTATTACTTTTATAACCATAAAAACCCCAAATTGAATTTTTTAAAATGCAAGTTTGATGATGTTTCTGCTTTGTTTTGTCCAATGATTTTTTTTTTAATGTTCTGATAAAGATGTCAACTGTTTTTTGTTTAATTCTCTCCTGTAGCTACTGTGTTTTCGAAGGTATAATGCTAATTCTTTACAGGAGTATCTCATTTAATCCTTGCTGTCAAGTGTGAGAGTGAGTTTATATATATATAATTTCTATTTTATAATCAGGGAAGAAGAGCTCAGATATGATCTGTAACCATAAAGGACAAAGTGGATACCAGTTTTGGATACCATATTTAATTTGGATACCAAATTAAGTTTGAGTGAATAGCAATTCTAGAAACCATGATTTCCTCGAAGTGATAAAATTCCAGATTTGTCAGAGTGCACTAGAATAGAGATGGACTTGGGTTAACCACACAGCTCTACTAATCATCTTAATCTGCACTGAATGCTATGGAGATGACTACTTTACAAATATAATTCTATATACAACCTAAAATGAGTTCTGAATCATCCAAAGAGAGTAAATTGCATTCAATATTGTTTCAGTGATATGTGTTTATTTTGATTCTTTAAAAATTAGAAAGTTAGCCTGGTTAGTTGGAGTCAGAAGATCTAGTCTTTAAGTCCCAGCTCTACTGCACAGTAACCCTGGTTCTTAGTCTCATCTAATGAAAGTGAGAAAACATATGCCCTCCTACCTTATGGAGCTGGAGGAAGAAAAAATGAGATGTTATATTGAAAAGTACTTTGAAAACTAAGGAATCATACAAAGTATTACTACTAATTAGAAATGCTAGATATATATGTCACCTATATTGAGTAACCTGATCATAACATTTCTCACTCATTTTTCACTTAGAGAAACTTAATGAACCTAGAATTTTGATTTTGCTCAGCCATGAAGTACAACAGTACGATTCACAGGATATTAAAAAATTGAGGCATAAAGAGAGAAAGCAACTTAGGGATTGAAGCAAGCTAGTGACAAACAAATAGAACTTAAACTGAAGGGAGTCCATACTGCCAGTGCTTGCTTCTCCCTCTCCGTCTCTCCCCCAACTCCTGTCACCCTCTCTCTCTCTCTGTTTGTATAAAACTATATTGTGATCATCACTCAGATTGAGCATTTCAGCTAATCTACACCGAATAGTTACTGCTGTAAAACAATTTCTGACTTTCTCTGACAACCATCAAAATTGCATTCTACAACAGATTAAAATTAAGATACTAATAACATAGTATCTTAAAATTCTGTGTGAACGGAATGCCCTGATTCTTTTAGGAATCAGCTTATTAGTTTTGGTTTTTGTTGTGCTTTGCTTTTTTTGGTAAAAGTATAATTCTGTATTAATAAATAGATTGCTTACCTGAAAAGCGTCTGTTTTTACTGTTATAAATATATCTTGATTCTGATATTTTTGTGTTTATCTGGCAAAACCCACAAAGCTCTGTAGTATTTTTAGTGAGAAAATGAAAACGTGAATTTCTAGGCTCCGTTAAGAACAGTGGCTAGACTTTATCCCATTTCTGTCTGCCTCTTTGCATAAGATTGAAGGAGGTTGACTATTATCCAGAGTGAAGTAAGCCAGAAGGAAAAACAACAATACAGTATACTAACGCATATATATGGAATTTAGAAAGATGGTAATGAGAACCCAGCATGCGAGACAGCAAAAGGAACGCAGATGTATAGAACAGACTCGTGGACTCTGTGGATGAGGGCAAGGGTGGGATGATATGGGAAAATGACATTGAAACATGTTAACTACCATATGTGAAATCAATCGCCAGCCAGCCCAGGGTTGATGCTCGGGGCTGGTGCACCGGGATGTCCCAGGGGGAGGGAGTCGGGAGGGGGGTTCTGGAGGGGGAGCATGTGTAGATCCATGGCGGTTTCATGTTACTGTATGGCAAAACCAACACAATAAAGTAAAGCAAATTAAAAAAAAAAAAAAAAAGATTGAAGGAGGTTGAGAAAAGGCTTAGGAGAAGAAATCATTCTGCAGCCTCGTTTACAATGGAATAATTAAATCATCTTTTTCAGAGGTTTTGAAAGCCAATTTAGCAGAATTTTCTAGGATAGTTCAGACCAGAGACCAGAGGATGGCCTAATCGTGCTTTCCGAACTTCGGTGCACAGAGGAATCACTGGCTGGTCTTGCTTGTTTGGTGTCGATTGTGCAGCAGGGCTGGGTGGACCGAGATTCTGCTCTCTGCCTGCTAGGTGACGCCCATGCTGCCGCCTCTCAGACTGTGCTTTGAGTTTAAGGACTTAAATCATTTCTTGT
Organism: Antilocapra americana; assembly: GCA_007570785.1. Lineage (NCBI taxonomy): Eukaryota > Metazoa > Chordata > Mammalia > Artiodactyla > Antilocapridae > Antilocapra > Antilocapra americana. The sequence goes on from ML664205.1 coordinate 875,776, forward strand.
ATAGTCTTTAAGTAATAATTACGATTTTGCTGGTGGAAAATCAGTTATGTTCTTTACCACATTTGAGTTCCATAGGAGTCTTCTTGTTCTTGGGAGGTTGCTAATCTTTTTGGAATTTGTGTTAGAAAATATCCAGGCAAAGAATTATAGAATAAATACCTCTGGAAAGAACAGTCTGGTATTACTGGTTAAAGTCCACTCTTTTTCACCTCTCCCTTTCCTCTCCTCCCTTGAACTTACTGCCCTCCTCTTACTCTCACTGGGGCAGTCTTCATCGCTTAAATATCCCCTTGGAGTAATGATGCAACGGGATTGTAATTCTTCACCAGTTTTCAGGGGAACCTTCAGAAACATTCAGCACAGTGTGATTACTTCTATGAAAGAAATTCACAGGGATTAATAGGTTTTACTCAGAAAACATTCATTAGTTATCAAGTTAGGTTTTTTTGAGTATTGTTTTGCTTTGTTTTAAAAAAGCATATATCTTCCCTTTTTTCCTCAAAGGCTAGGAAATTATGCTAAGTGAAATATGCCAAACACGAAGGACAAATACTGGGTGATTCTGCTTACATGAGATATCTAGAATGGGCAAATACATAAAGACAGAAAGTAGAATAGAGGTTAGTAGGAGTTGGGGGAGTAGAAATGGGGAATTATTGTTTAATGGGTAGAGAGAGTTTCTGTTTGATGGTGAATGGGTTCTGGAAATAGCGGTGATGATTATACAACATCGCAAATGTACTTAGTACTTAGTGCAAATGAACTGTATACTTTAAAGTGATAAATCTCATGTATATTTTACTACAATTAAAAAAAATTTTTAAATAAGAAGAATTGGATAGAAAGTAATTATGAGGGAGGAGGGAGGGGGGTTCTGGAGGGGGAGCATATGTAAACCCATGGTGATATCATGTCATTATTTGGCAAAACTAATAAAAAAAAAAAAAAAGAAAGAAAGTAATTACGTCAGTAGTCCTCAAACTTGGCTGCACAGTAGAACCACCAGGGGAACTTAAAATCCTAATGCCCAGGTCATGCTCTAGACCAATTATACCAAAATATTTGAGGGTGAGATTTAGGCTTCTGCAGTGTTTAAACTCCCCAGGCAGTTCCACTGTGCAGTCACCTTCGAGAACCACTGTTATGGATCACAGGTCCTAAATGCTTCTCCTACTGTCATATCAGAATCTGTGTGCAGAGTAGGCTTTTCTTACTGTCTAAAGTGATCAAAAAGTACTGATGTGTCTGATGCCATTTCACATTTTGTAAACGCTAGGTAGGCAGGATGCGATCAAGAGAAAAGAAAAATAACAAAAATGTTGGCTGTATTCTTAAATAGAGCACAGCCTGTTTTGAATAGAGTAAAATAATTCAGATATATTCAGGCATACTAAGGGAAGGAAACATGCATTCAGGTCAGAACTAGATTAGAGAAAAGTAATTGTGTACTATATGGCAAAGAATATCTAGAGCAGATGACTATTTCTTTCAAATTAGTGAAAAGATAATTTATTAAGTCTTATGAATTGTAAAGAAAAATAATCAATACACATATAAGTCTCAGCCTCACTAGTAATGATAATTAAAATAAATCATTTCTCCCATATCCAATGAGCCAAAATCAAAAAGAATAATTAGACGATGTGAAGGCAGCTCAGGAGGCTGCATGTGAACCCCCCGTGCACCCCATGCTCTTGAGGCAGCTGGCAGGCAAGAGCCAGGACCTGTCCCGGCCCAGCGGCTTTGGACAGTGCACAGGTGCTGGAGCTATGCTCTTCTTCCCTTTTGGAAGCAAAGCAAAGGGAAAATGTGAAAAGTGAAGGGAGGTTTTGAAATAATGGGTTTTGTTCTGCACCTTTGGTGGGAATAAGATTGACAAAATCTTTCAGGAGTATAGTTATGCAGTATCTATGGAAATGTTAAATGCATACACCCTTTAGCCAGCAATTCTTTTCTGCTAGAGAAGTACTCACAGGTGTGCTCAAAGAGTCATGTCCAGGCACTGTAAACAACCTAAATGTTTATCAATAGGAGAATGGTTAAATAAATTGGGAAAACCTGTCCTGTGGATACTAGACAACTACTTTTATTGAAAATGAGATTATTCTAGTTGTACCGCCATGAGCAAATTTCTATGGCAAAATGTTGAATTTAAAAAGTGAATTATACTAAAATGTGTAAATATGTGTGTTTTTTTTCCATCACATAAAACTGTGCGTCTCCAGCATTTATCTGTGCAAATGCATAAAATTTGACCTGTAAGAAAGAATGTTCATCAAATTAATGTCTCTGGACAGGTAACTAGACTAGGAAAGGGTGGATCAAGAATAGGGCTTTGACCTTATCTGTGTTATTTAGATTTTTATATGGAAGAGCACAGTTAGGATAAGGTTGCAGAAACTGACCAGTCTGAGACTCCTTCAAAGAGAAGGTAGAATTTTAAAAATGTTTTGATTAATGGGAGGGAGGCAATGTAATGGATTGATGGTGTATGGAGACAGACGCAGAAGTGTTGGCTTGAGAGAGGAATGTCTTCATTGGCTGTCCCTTGAATTCTATGATTTTATCTTTCCTTCCAAACTTGTTCTTCCTCTGTTTCCATGAAAGTGTATTTTATGGGAAAATGAGATTAAGAGAAACCAGTGTTTCTGCTGGCCCTCTTGGGGAATGTGGAGGCATAGGGTTGGTGTTTCTAGTAAGGAAAGCCACTTTTATTACCTCTGGGAACAGAGGTCAGGGGTACAAATAATTCCCAATAATGAGCAAAAAAATCATTTTGCTTTAAATTCTAATGCCCTTTAAATATCCATCTGAGTAAGACAGGGACTGTCAACTGGAAGTTCATAATTTTAAATTAAAATACTGAAGCCACAATCTGAAAGTTCTTTGGTTTTCCTTCTCTTCTCCATTGCTGTTTCCCTGTGGGATGTAGAAAACATCGTCTTTTAATGTGGCTTGATTTTAGCTGTTATCTCTTTAAATATGTTGCATATTCTCCAACCTCTTCAGTAGATATAGGTACATGCAGAGCAAAATTTCTCATCTCGAGTACATGCAGAGCAAAGAAAGAGGGAATGAGAAGAATATTTGGAAATATATAAGGGTAATGTATTGTTGGACCACAAAGAAGTGGCCGAATTTACAAGTGGAAAATTTATAGCATAATAAGAAAAATTATTTCATTTTGGCCAGATTAAAACTTTAAGAGTTAGAAAAATTTTCTTTTTATAAACTATCTGTGGTTCCCATATAATCTTTATTTTTGATTGCCACTGGCACAACTTTAACATGTTTTTTCTGGAAGGAGTATGTGTTTTCTACTCTCTCCTGATTTGAGGTGGGTTTACTAACCAAGCTGGACACTTGAAGACGTCTTGAGCCCTAAATCAGAATGAGAGGCCAGGAAAGCTTGTTGCGGCCCAATTAAAGGACAGCCGGAGAGGACAGGCTTTACCTTTGCTCATCCTGTTGATTGTCTCCCCTGTGGATTAAAGACAAACCTTCCTTAACAAGCACATTGAGTAGCTTGGGTTTCCAAAACTCTCTAGGACCAGTAATTAATCCAACTGGTAATGAGAGCACAGTGTTGAATTCTGGAAAGAAATCATTTAACTCTTTCTATACTAGATAGCTTGTTTTCCTTTATTAATATCCCTTTGTAAGCACTTGTTATTTCGAACAGTATAAAAATAGTATGGTGGAAAATTGCCTTTATCACGTTATCTCTGTGCACTTAAAAGCAAAAATTGTCCTTTATCTCTAAACTGTACAAACTTGAAAAGTTAACTTTTCTGTAGAAAGTGCTGTTTGTCTTTTATTTTGATATAGAGGCAAATTTTGTACAGTTGATAGTACTTTAAAAAGTTAAGATCTGACTCTGTATTGAAATGTGTTAATTTCACTCTGGGTCCGTTTTTTTAACTTAATGGGATTTTTTTTGTATGTGGAAGTCACCTTTCCTGTATGCTGCTTCTGTTTTCTGCTGCCTCTCATTAGCCTCTACTATCTTATTCCTAAGGCTTTGAAATATTTCCCATCTAGAAATTCTAGCAAATAAAACATCTTTTCAGACTGTTAAGAAAACTTTCATTTTTTTGTTAATTTAGAGATACTTGGCCTTCTTGTTTCATTATCTCCTCATTCTATGGATATAAAGAACTCTCCTTTTGGAGACTGTTAATGGAGTTAAAAGAAAGGGGAGATGTAAAAATCTGTGATATGAATTTATTTTGTTTATACATCTGAGAAAGCTATAGTTTCTTTATAGGAAGAAATGTAAATATTGTGAGGATTGAACCTTTTCCTTCTCTATATAACTGAGGCTAGACAAAGACACACTCCCAGGAAGCCAGGATAAAGGGAAAAATGACTTTGAGATGCACTTTCTTAAAATAACTGAAAAAGTGACCTCATGAGCCAGCTGATAGCCTGGGTTTGCAAATGGATACATTTCTATTAGCCTGCTGCTTGATGCCACAGAGCCAAATATATAACAGAGTGTATTATATCATCCTGCAGGCAGGAGACTGTCTGGGAGATGGGGGCGGGGGGTGGCTTAGAAAGAGGTGAAATAGCAGGCTTGGGACACAAATTAGCAATTTAAATACTGTCAACCAAAACTTTTTATTAGGTGAACATTACCGATTTGGGCTTGTGATTCCATATTATCTGTTAATTTCTATCATCTTTCAATTAAATAATATTTAAATGAGAAAGCTTGATATTTAAGTAGGTTCTTCGATACAAGGGTTGCTCTACTCATTGTCTCATTAATATCTAAGTATTCCCATTTCTGTTTTTTTTTCTTTCTCTACAAGCTATAAGTCCACGTCCTTGGGTCTGACTGATGCTAAAATTGTTCTCATTTTGGTCATAAGAGGCAATATAAGCCTGTCCTTAGATGGACGATATTGCTTATGTCTGGAGTACTGTAGACCATCCAATTCAAAGGAAAGCAGTAGGTCTGAGGGGGAAGACTATAACTTGATAAACTGATTCTCTTGCCAAAAATCATTGTTAGCGTTAAGAATATTCACAAAGTAGCCTCCCCTTCTCCCCCAGCATACACACACATAGTGGTAACCATGCCAGAAGACAAAGAATGGTAGTTGTCTCTGTGGCTTAACATCTGTTTGGTCTGAATTTGATTTGTAAAATAAATTTGGATGAATCCATAATATGTTTAAGATCAACACATGTGTCATTATGTTTATCTATATGTCAGACTCAGACATTGGACTGCCTTACTAAAAACTTTTTAGAAGAGTTTTAGAGTTATTTTCCCTTTTTATTAAGTAAATTCCATTTATTTTCATAGAGTCAGTCATGTTCCTGAATTCTCTTATTGTTTATAGTGGTTTTTCATTTTATTCTCTAGGGATTTCCAGATACACACTCATACTGTTTACAAATAACAGTGATTTTCATCTGTTCCTCACCCCTTATTTCTCTCCTCTTCTTGTCCTGATTACTATCTCCAGAACAACACATTTTTTTTTTCTGAAAGCATGTTGACTTTGTTTGCCACCTTATATGCATAGATGTTCTAGAAGGGAGATGAGCTGTAGCATCAGTAGAACCTTTACGGGGTGGAAATCAAACATAGGGCTGGGTATTCTTGCCCTTACAGGAACAAGTGTATGACATGCAGCTTAAGGTGCACTGTATCAACAGACACATAATTCTCCATCACCCATGGAGCTCTAGTAACCTATGGGAAGCAGTCACTTCTAGCATCACATTTTGGAACTCTCTAAAACCCTCCAGGAAGGCTCTTTATTTTATAATCTTAGAATTTTGGGGGAGACCAAACATGTCCCAGATGTCTTTCATGACTGCTGATGACTGTGCTGTTGTTTTCCAGGCCCAGCTTCGGGCATTTATCCCAGAGATGCTGAAGTACTCTACAGGTCGGGGGAAACCAGGCTGGGGCAAAGAAAGCTGCAAGCCCATCTGGTGGCCTGAAGATATCCCGTGGGCAAACGTTCGGAGTGATGTCCGCACAGAAGAGCAGAAGCAGAGGGTGAGGTTTTCTAGCCTGAGTTTCCTATTGCTCTTTTATTCTGAATCAGCCAGCTCACTTTTGTCGTTCTACGTCTTAGGCTATAAAAAGTCTGAAAACGGGTGTAGTAGTCAGACCTATCCTTGAAAAGAAGCTTGATGTCCACTGATTCCCATTTATCAGTCCATCAGCATAAAGACTTGGAATAGGTCTATGAATTTACATTTCTCTCTGCAGCTGCCTTTTGGACTATTGCAATTTTATAAGGTGCTTGGAGAACGAAAGAAACTTGAAGTAAAAGTATTAATCAATTTGCATATTAAGTCACTTCAGTTGTGTCCAACTCTGTGACCTTATGGATGTAGCCCTCCAGGCTCCTCTGTCCATGCCCTCCTCCAAGCCGTCTTCCCTACCCAGGGATCGAACCCATGTCTCTTAAGTCTCCTGCATTGATAGGCAGCTTCTTTGCCACTAGTGCCACCTGGAAAGCCCCATTAATCACTTTGAAGACTCAGAAATGTCCTTATTTCTGGTTAGTAAGAATCACTATTGAAAATATATAGAGAGAAGTGTGAAAATAGTCAAGTCTGCTGATAATGAAACATTTTAAAAAAGAAGAAAGACAAAACTAGGTATCCTCCCTTACTTGTTCTGCATATTAGTTTTTTGGTTAGCTTTTAAGATAAAATTCTTGACGAAAGAGTAACCTTCTTTTATGAGAGGTTTACAAGTTGACCTCAGGTTAAAGTAGGGTATAAAACCCAAAAGCTAATCCAGACCTTGGTCAGGAAGGAAACCAGTGTGAAATCTCTGGTACTTGGTGCTGAATTTCCTTGTGTTCAGATGGATCTGTGAGAAGTAATCCTGAAGAGAGTTACTCCATCCCAGTTTGATTTGGTTTGTTTGATAACTAACCAGCTGCTTATTCCCCAGTGGAACTGAGTAATCAGCATTTTTTGTGACTTTATGTGCTTTTCTGGTCTTGTGATGACAGGTTTCATGGACCCAAGCACTACGGACCATAGTTAAAAACTGTTACAAACAGCATGGGCGGGAGGACCTTTTGTACGCTTTTGAAGATCAACAAACACAAACACAGGCCACAACCACACACAGTATAGCCCACCTCGTACCATCACAGACCGTAGTCCAGACTTTTAGTAACCCTGATGGCACTGTCTCCCTTATCCAGGTGAGTAAATCAGATTGTGGTTTCTGAAGCAGATTAGACTAGAGAGTTTTATTTACATAAATTCTTATATGAACTTTATACAGCTCCCTAAGATCTTACTACCTGAACTTGATTTTTTAAATAATATTTTAAATTACTTGTCTTTTGCTAAATATAGAGCTATACATAGCTTTTCTGTATATTTCCAAATCAGAGCTCTGTTTAAAAAAAAAAGGTTTCATTTTTTGTTATTTCACTCTGTTAGTGGCCAGGAAGTGGTCCTTCTGAATTACCTCTTCTGAGGTAAAACTCAATTTGTTGCTAGATAGGGACCCTCTAAAATTCAGACTGGGGTGAGAAGAGAAAATTGGTTAGCTGACCTAAGGCACCAATGATGAAACATGATGGCTTCTAATATTGATTTATTTGGTTGAAGTAAAACTCTGAAGCTCATGTTAGTGTCTGATGTATTATTTTAGTCATTGATTTCATATTTCAATGCATATTACTCATTACCTCTGCTGAATTTGGGATTGAATGAGTCTTCACTTCTGAGCAAAGGAGAGGTTGAAGAACCCATTCATTGACACTTATCACTTCAATGTTTTTGTTTAGGTTGGTACAGGGGCAACAGTAGCCACATTGGCTGATGCTTCAGAATTGCCAACCACAGTCACTGTTGCCCAAGTGAATTATTCGGCGGTGGCTGATGGAGAGGTAAGAAAGAGGATCCAGTCTGTTTTCACTTGATGCTTGAATATGTAGGTGGAGGAGAAGGGAGGGGCCAGAATATGAAGATATTGTAAGTAGTCTAGACATCTATAGCACTGTCTTATATAAACCTTCCAAAAATATCATGCCATGCCAGTTTTGCAAATAGCATACTCTGTGTATAACAGTTGAAATTAATGGACCTTTATGATTCAGACATAACTGTCAGGAACTTAAAATTTTACATTTGCAACATAACATTTTATATCCATTAAGTACTTTTATGCTGTGAATCCCAAAGAATTTAATCTTTAGACTTTATTTTAAAAAATTAGATCATTAAAACAAGCTGACTAAAACATTCTTTGAAGGGATATATATATGTATACATTTGTAAATCAGTAGACATGATTTATTGCGCTGTAAATGAGCCTTTGAAAATAACTTGACCAGAAAATCCTTCCTTGGGAATTCCCAGGCAGTGCAGTGATTAGGACTCAGCACTTTCACTGCCATGGCCCAGGTTCAGTCCCTGGTTGAAGAAGTAATATCCCACAAGCTGTGTGACACAGTCAAGAAAACCCCAAAGAAGCAAAAACAAAAAAAGCAAGAAAATTCTTCCATACCAAAACTGAGCTAATTATGGGATATAAACTCAAAGGTAGTTAACCTTTACTGAGCACTCAGTAAACTAAGCACTTCTCAGCTCTAGGAAGTATAGGTTCTGTTATCATCTTCGCTTTATACATGATCAAAGGGGAAAGGTTAGGTGACTTGTCTGATGGTACAGAGTAACTTAAGTGTTGAAGCTGGGCAACACATCTAGAAAAAATGTTGCCTAAGCTCTGAGCCATCAGTGAAGTTCAGAAAAGGATTTAAGTCACTGTGGGTTTGTTAAGTACTCCTGAAGTTTGAACACTAGCCAACAGATGTCAAAGAGCCATATCAGAAATGAAACTAAAAATATTACCTCCCCTTTGTTCAAAATCATAGAGTGTTTCCACTGAGAACATTAGGAAATCACTATCATTTGTGCATCTCAGGAAGGGTAGAGAACTGCTGCATTTCACGGCTAGCGAGGTGAAGAGAATTACGGCAGGCTCCTGCCAGCCAGCGTGCGGCGAGCCCCTGCCGGGCTGCAGTCCAGGTGTTAGGCGTGTGCAGCTGAGTTACACGGGAACCCTGCTCTCAGAGAGGGGTCTGTGTGAGTGACCTGTGGTCCTGGCTGTAAGAGGTGCTGTAGAGTGATACCTGCAGGATAGAATGTTTCTGGTAACTGAGACTTGGAGGATTTGAGGCTGGAGCTGGCCTTTGGTTTTCCAGTAGAGAAAGGTACTCAATAGGAGATTGACTTGTCAAAGTGTGTAATCATCATGAAAGAGGATGGACTAGCTGACGGGGAAAGTTAGAGGACAGACACTCCCTGAAGTGTGAAGGAGTTAGCAAAGACAAAGGCCGGCACATTTGTGGGATTGGTTACTTTTTGAAGTTATTTACCATATCTCCCTACTGAACGTTTCATGGGTACTATTTAAATAAATAACTTTGAGCTTCTTAAACACTTGTCTAGAGATGAATTTTTTGAAACCTGTTTTACAGAATAACTTCACATAATCAACATTTTCAAAAGTTCATGGAAAATATTAAGGGAAAGAACATCTTAGTCACGTTATCTATGACTTTTCTAGAAGACTAACATCATTTTAAGTCATTTATATGGAAGTGTGTGAATGACATACACAAATAACCTGTTTGTAAATATCCAAATTCAGTCAGATTTTTAAAATTCTAACCCTTCCCATATTTCCAATAAAACAAAAAAGATATGAAGAAAAGAAGCTTACATTGTCTCAGAAAGTGGCAAAATGTTTTCGATTTTATAGTTCGCTTCTATTTGCCTTCTGATTTCTCTCAGATGTTGACATGGTTGTTAAGCATCTTAGTTTTGAGCCATGCGCGCTGTGATTATCTCACTGGCTTGGAAAGGTAAGACCACATCAAGCCAGCAAAGCATTGCATCAGATGACTCAGGAGAAACATCCTACTGCCTGTATTTAGCATAGTTTCTTCCCAGGAACAGAAAGTTCTTTACAGAAATAAGCAGTACTTATACTTTTAGAAGTTGTGAGGTCATTTTGTTATCCTAGCCTTGACAGTGAAAGCTCTTACATTAAATCATACTGCATTCAACATCCGATTAGTTGCATCACTGTGATATCTGATAATAGTGGTACACATGATTCTGTTAATAGAAGCAGCAGAAGAACTGAAATATGGACACATTAGAGACATGAACTTTAAATTGAACCATCAACACACGTTAACAGTTTTGAAGTAGCATAGCTTATTTTAGGTGGGCTTTTTATGAATATCAATTTATATGAAATATGGGCACACTGAAGAACAAGCAGGGAAATATGAATAATGGAACATGTTCTTCATCTGGCCGTTAAGTAAATGCTTTCTGAGTTCTGTGCCAGGCACTATATATACTAGAGGTAGCGGAAAATAAAGACCTCCCTTGCTCTTAAAGAGCCCGCAGGTAGCTGGTAAAGAAAAACACATCAGAGAAAATGGCAGTGAGATAAGGATCCAGTAGAAGCCAGCCAGGGTGTGGTGGGACACAAGAGGAGAGGTCCTGAGCCTTGGGCTGCAGGGAGTTGTCTTCAAGCGGAGCTGTCCCAGCTCCCATCTCACCTGAGTTCAGATCAGAGGGGTGAATAGGAAGCAGTGGCAGGAAGGACGGGAGTTGTGTTCCTGTCAAAGGGAGCAGCACACGCAGCACGTCACAGTGTGAAAGTGGGGAAGAGCCACAGGCAGTTCGTGGTGGCCAGAGCGACACAGTCGCCACAGTTTGAAAGGCCTCACTGTAGTGGCTCTCCCTCAGAAAAGCACAGAAGCTGACCGTACGTCCTCTGAATAGCTTTCCCTTTTAGAGTGTGTGACCCTTTCTCTGGGACATGGTGACACCCAGGCATAGATAACCACAGAGTGGCTCCCAAAAGATGGCAAGGGAGCGCAGCAAGAGCCCAAGCAACACAACCACAGCACTAAGACTCAAGAATAGGAAATTCCAGAGAAATAGTAACACCTAAGCTGATTGATGCATTGCCTGTCATTATTCTGAAATCTCTTCATCTACTTCTTCTTCCCACTTTTTCTCTACCCTTCACCACAGTCCATTAATCTGTGCCATAAATTCAGCTTCCTTAACGTGTACTGTATATGGCGACATTCTAATGCCATTTCCACTACAAATAGCTGTAGCTAGATGCATGTATATGAAGTTGCTGCTGTGAGTTGAGCCTGAGTACTTGGGAGAGCTGCACGGGGCCACACTCAGCATCGGGGTGGGCAGAAGTATAGTGGGGCAGATCTGGAAAGCGTCAGCTGATTTTTGGAATAGAATCATTGGCCATCTAGAAATTGGCAATATAATGCATCATCTCAAATGATGTTGTTTTCTGTGGTGCTCATTGGAGTAATAAGATCAAAGCAATAATACCTTAAGAAGCAATAGTTTTGTGAATTCCTGAGTGGGCACCTTTGCAGCTTTAAAGGAAGGAAGTAGAATGTCTTTGGCTCTTAGAGCACTGAAGGCTTGCAGCCACAACGCACTGCCCATAAGAACTCAGGGCACATACAAAGGTAGCTCAGAGGGGTTTCTCATTCTCTAGGGGGCCTTTGACAAACATTTGGAGAAGCACTGTGATAATCAAAGTATAGCAATAGAACCAAAGGGAGGCATTTTAAGAATCTATTCTCTTAGAGCTTGTGGTGCTTTGGGACACAGTAATGTACAGGCACACGCGAACCAGCACTGGGCCCCAGTGGGAGCTCCAGTAAAAATAGCTAGCATCCTAAGACCTGAATCTGTAGAAATATTATAGCTGAACTGCTTGACTTATCACCTGCCATATTTTAGACCTGAAATGGCTTTCATTGCCCCTGCTGCTTTTTGGGTTTGGGGGATGGGGGGTGGGAGAGATACTCAGCAGTATTTGTTGAACAAAATGGGCTGAAGTAGCTAGATTCAGGTATCCGGAACTGGGGTGCGGGGGTGTGGGGGAGGGGTGGAATCTCTTAATGCAGAGCATTATACTGAAATCAGTCATTGTCAACCAGGGACATCCCTGTGCCCATCAGAGAGGTCATTTGGCAGTGTCTGGAGATATTTTTGATTCTCATGACTGGGGAGGATGCTGTTAGTATCTCCTTGGTTAGAAGCCAAGGATGCTGTTAAACATCCTACAATGCACAGGACAGAACTCACAACAAAGAGTTGTGTAACCTAAAATATCAATAGTGCCAAAGTGGAGAAACCCTGTACTAGATCTAAAAAAGCTGAATTTTGATCTATTCCTAATAACCAGATAGTATGGTTTTTGTTTTGTTTTGTTGTTTGTTTTGTTTCTTCACAATTCCTCACCAGTAAAAGAAAAGCAGTTTTTGCTACGTTGAAAAAATTATTTATTAAATTTGGCAGTTTCCATCAAAAATAAAAATACAAAATAATTTTGATGTATAATTCTACCTCTAAGAATTTACTCAATAAGTAGACTCACATAAACTATACAAAGTAATATATAACCATATTGTCCAGTACTGTTTGTAATAGCAAAGCATTGGAAGCTACTTAAATGCCCATTAAAAAATGGCTGGTTAAATAAATCATGTGTATCTATGTAATGCTATGCTGCCATTATTATGAATCATGAACGAATGATGCAGTTTAATACGTTCCGAGTTAGAATCATTTCAGAGCTATATTGTTTGTGAAAAAAGTAGGGTACAAGAATTTATGTAGCATATGCTGCTGTTTTTCTCCAGAGTGTGTGTGTGTCTAAATACCCTCACATATCAAGAGAATATCCCTGCAGAGAGATGCAGGAGAAATGGAGAAACAGGTGATAGTGGACTCTTTGGGCAAAGAGTCTGGAATACTGCCATTGTATCCCCTTTGGTACAGTTTGAATTTTTTTTAGAATTATACTTATGGTTTATTTAAAAACTCAGATATTTTGAAAATTATTTAAAAGGATACAGTGGAAGATCTTGCTTTCTATTTTCTTTTCTTTTTTTTTTTTAATTTTCTTTAGTTTATTGTGTTGATTTTGCCATACATTGACATGAATCCTCCATGGGTATACATATGTTCCCCATCCAGAACCCCCCCACCCTCCTCCCTGCTTTCTGTTTTCTATCCAACCTATTCCCACATCTCCACACACGCTGAGGAAAATATTTTCATTGATTTCTTTTGTGTCCTTCCAGAATTCATTTATGCAAACATAAGCAAATTCAAATATAGATTCTAATACCCCCTTTTTAACCTAGAAAATATGCTAAAAACCCTGTCCTATACATTGTAAGTCATGTTAATTTATAGTATGTATGTATTTGGCTGAGCACATGGCAATTTTTTAGAAATACGACTTTTGATATCATTATCACCATCCTTTTGTGACTAATTTTTTTTAACTAGCCTGTCCTTTTTTGCCTCAGGTGGAACAAAACTGGGCCACGTTACAGGGGGGTGAGATGACCATCCAGACAACGCAAGCGTCAGAGGCGACCCAGGCGGTAGCATCACTGGCAGAGGCCGCAGTGGCAGCTTCTCAGGAGATGCAACAGGGAGCTACGGTCACCATGGCGCTCAACAGGTGGAGGCAGGGGTGGGCAGTGAAAGAGGAGGGTGACTCTGTCCCTGTGTACAGATGTAAAGAGAAGCGTCGCCCCTCACTTTGTCACAACTGGCGTTTGGAGCTTAATACTCTTAACCCGTAAGATATTGTAAAGTTGTCTTGTAATCAGCCCTCACCCACCCCATTCCCATTCCACTCCACCCCCAGCAACCGGTTCAGCCTTTCTGACTCTCTGCTGAAACCTGCTGGTCAGGGATATGGGTCCCTTTTGCTGTATCCTGTTCTGTGATCATTAACAGACCAAAAGCAACAGGAAGGTGTACCTTGTGTTTTTAAAGGGACCAAAGGATGTAATAAAAAAAAAAAAAAATCAAGAAGCTTTGGGATTGATTTTCCTTTTACCCTACAAAGAAACTGCTTTTTGTTATGGATATTAATCCGTGTTTTAGCTGATCAGGAGCTAACTTTACTGACTTTTCAGGAAATTTGTTTCCTTTGCTTATCAGTGCCTTTGAAATAAAATAAGTTTTGGATTATTGGGGAAAAACTGAACCTTTTTTCTTCAGATATATTTAGGAAGGATACTGTAGAATGGAATACTCTAGTAAGAGGTAGTTCCCAAAACGAAATTGTATTGTTTTCCATGTGGTTCCTTCTATTGATTGTTGACAGAAAAAAATCATCCCTATATTCTTCTTATTGTTCATTGCTGACACAATTTTATTATCAGTGGACCCAGATATTTTAAATAATGGTTAAGAGGGTGTGCTTTGAGGCCAGATTACCTGGGTTTGAATCCCAGCTCTGTCCCTTACTAGCTGTTTGACTTGGACAATTTACTTGAGCTCAATGCCCAGGCGTTCCTCTGTGTAAAGCCAGTACCTACTGTGAGAACTGGAGTAAGAACTGGGAAAGTCAGTGTATGTGAGAGCCTCAGGTTAGCGCCCAGCATGTGGTAAGGTTGCTGTTAGCATTATGTGCAGCTGCTCTTAGTCTCAAATAGTTGGCGAATTCTTGTGACATGCCAGCACTCTACTAGGTAAGATTGTATAGAACAAGTGCTCTAAGATATATTGTCTTCCATTAAAGAAATAATAATGTGATTGGGAGGTTGATTTCAGTAAAACACTTAGCAAACATATTAGTCAGAGTGTAATTCACTGTCCAGTTGCATAGTGTGGACTCTGAACATAGGGGGAATTTAGAAGGGGATCGCCTCCTCCAAAATATAAACATCAGATAAAGTTTAGATTGGCTGTGATGGACAGTAGAAAGCCTTGATAGGCTTAGGTACGGGTTTCCATGAGGCTATATAGTACGGTAGCTGAGACCATTTCTGAGGTCATATTGGTTCAGGTTTGAATCCTACCTTTTTCATTTATTTGCCATACCATCTTGAGAAATTTCACCCCTGAGCATTGATCTCATCAAATAAGGATAATTTTCATCATGTAGAATTGTAAAGATTCATTGAATTGATGGATATAAAACTCCATCAAACTGGCTGGCCTGTAGTTAGCATTTCAGGATTTTTATTTATTATCATTTAACTTAGATTTTAAGATTCATCTATTCAGAATTGCTTATAGTAAGAAGAGATTAGAAATGAAAGTCCATTTGAGAAGAGTTGGTCCATGTGTGACTTGTCAAAGGCTTGGAAACTACTAGTAAGAGTGGAGATAAAGTGACTGGATTTTGAAGGAAGTATGGCCAGGACTTGGTGATTGAACTGAAACATATACACGCTTATCTTTCCAGAGTTTCCAGTGAGTCCCTGAGTGACTTGGAACAGGAACTTTTTTCTTAGCCCATTGAACCGTGTTATTTGTCACTAACATGAAAGTCTTATTTGGTCTCTTGCACTGTGACTCAAGACCACTCGTCCCTTTGAGAGAAGACACATACAGATAAACTTCCTGAAAACCATGGCCAGAGTGAGACACTCCTTCCTTTTGGTTTGGTAACCCCTCACTGTAGCATGGGGTCTTAACAGGCTACCATTGAAGGCCAGAAAACTTCGTATCATTGAGCCAGCACCTTGGACGGTGCAGGGAAGTGTGAGTGTCCTGTGAACGCTGCTGGAAAATACGAGGCACGTTTCTGGCTCCCTGTAGTGTGAGGACCAGGGCCTTTTTCCAAAGGCAAGGAGGGTAATGGTTTCCCTTGGGGACTTGTTAACAAACTCAAGAGGCAGCTGAGGCAGCTACGGTGTTTACTCCAAAGGAAGGAGAATGTGGTTTACCGTGGCATGAAGGAGGAGTAAAGAGATGTTGAAATCTGTTTGCAATCATGGCCCAATGAGTGTTGGGGGATGGTGTGTCGCAGCCTCTACTGGAGGTGAAGAAGCCAAACCTGGCAGTGACGACTAGACCTAGCAGGCTGTTAGGGGAATGTCACGGGCTCCTAATTCCAGGAGCTGTTATCACTGTCTACTGTCACGAGGGTTGGGCTTGAAATACAGGCCCTTGGTGTTTGCTTCTCTGTGGGATGAGACCCATTCCCAGCCTCTCCACAGAATTTGCTGTTGGAAGTCATCTTAGTGAAAACTTCACTGTGGATCTGGTCTTAGTTCGTGTGGCACCAGCAATTTCACAGAGCTGCTCTCTTTCGGTGCTGGTGGAGCGGCCTGGTTCTCTTAATGATCACCTGCACCTCTGCTGCACTGTAAGCAGCAGGTGTGGGCACAGCTAAAGCGAGCGAGGCCAGCCACGAGGGATGGCGGGTGAGGCACAAGGCAGAGGGGCTCCCTCTGCTGTTAATACAAAAGGCGGTCAGGACAGATGCGGAACGGGCCTTCTTATTTCAGCCATGCTGTTAGCAGTTTTGTGTCGCAGATTAGACTGAGGGCCCTGGCTCACAGCCTGTCACCCACCCTGGCTTTACAGTAACCCAAAAGGGGTATGGAGAAATCATCATTGAATAATCTGGAAACTTGTTAATTTTAACTATTTTCAAAATACAGAATCAATCAGTACTTCTAGGAAGGAGAAAAGAGAGTCAAAGTGAACAAATGAAAAGCAGAGCATCACAACTCAAAAAAAAAAAAAAAAAGCTATTCACAGGCCAACATGAAAGGAAGTGAAATCATCATTTGCTTGTTGCAGTAATGATTCAAGTTTCAGCCTATTGGTTAAGTCGTCCTAGACTTACATTCTAGGTCCTACAGAGTCAGCACAGTCTGTGCATAACGATGCATGATAAATACGGGTAGACTGAATCGACGTCTGCCCTCCCATAAATGTGTGCTGTGTTGTTGACAGACGGTTTTTACTGCGTGTCTACTGTGTATGGTGCTGTGACTCAGTGCAGTGGGGAGAAAAATGCCCCAGGAAATTAGAATTGCTGTTCTTTTGCGGTAAAGAGGGTTGGCTTTAAAAAAAGGAAGTGAATCCTATTTTTAAAGAAAAATTTATTCTTACCGTTTTTTAAATGAAGATATTGGCTTTAGAGATATTATTAAAACAAAGCATGGCTTTAATATATGGATTTGTATTTGTCCACTAACGTGGGATGGACAACCTAGTTCAGAAATCCTGTCTGGAAATGGAGGGCGGAGAGTGTGCAGCTGCCTCTTTTTCTTATAGATGAAGGTCAGACACTTGCAGATAAAAAGCTGATGGAAAAAAGGGAGGAGGGGAGTTGATGGAAATTTCTCATTGTAATTCTGGTTTGGAAATGACTTTTGTTAAAAAACTGTGAGGTGGTAGCTTAGTGACATTTTGATCCTGACTCACCTTTTAAGTAAAGTAAAAATCTTTTTCTAGCAGTATATTGTTTGATCATTTCTCATAAAGTCTAGTGTAAGTGGTTAGAGTAGATTTAGAAATAATTGTCTGCTGACCGCAGGCGGCACCATTGTCTTCATGCTCCATGTGAAAGATTCGTCCGTCACTGCTTTGCCCCTGACTGCTGACAGGGCGTGCAGTAAGTGACCTCGCCAACGTGTAGACCTGTCACCCCCATCAGACCTGTCACCCACTCATCCCTGGCTCCCCAGGTTGCCTTAGCTGTTGCTGGTTCACAGCTTTTCTCCTCGCAAAACATACTTCAGAAAGGTATCAAAGAAAATGACTTCAAATATTAAGGTTTTCAGACATCATAAAATGGGTGTGACTAGATACAGGGACTCTTCCAGGTCAGGGCTTGGGTAGCTATTCTCCCCCTTGGAGCCTGTGAAACCCCATACTGGAAGCATGCATCCAGGAGTGGCAGGACAGCACCTTTGATGGGTGTAGAAATAAGATTATTGTAGGTTGTGATTAAAAAAAAAACTGTGGGGAACGAGCAGTCGCTGAGGTGACCTGTAAACAGAGCTCCTATTTCCATATAAACATTTCTCAAATACCAGCTTTCTCCTTCAAAGTACCACACAGTTGAAGCCTTTTCCAAAGACTCTCCTTTTTGGCTTTCCATGAAGTCTCAGGTCAGAGTGTTAAATATTTTTATCATTAATAAGTGATAGCTGAACAGTTGAATTGTCTGGTAGTATTATCTGACACAAGTTTCTCAGAAAAACATGCAAAGTTATGGATCTTAGGCACTAAATAATCATGTTTTACCATCTCTAATAAATAGTTATGATGTACCCTAAAATTAAAATCTACCTTGTAAAATGTAAAGAGTAGCCTTAGTAGTAATTCCAGGTCAAGGGTCCCCTTTGCCTCTGAATTCATGTTACAGGTACTGTGGAATGACTGGCTGTTGATATCACATCTGAAGTACATTTTAGCATAGAGACTGATCTTGACTTTTAAAGGGGCTGCATGGAAGCTCTGATTCTGACCAACTTTTTTGCTCAACCTCAATTCCATCCCCAAACTTGTTATAAAAGAAGTAAAAAATTTGAAATATATAATCTTAATCTAAGTCAGACAAAGAAGCCTGGAAATTAAAAACATCCACAGCTGAGCAACTGGGAAAGTGGGGGAAATCAGCAATTTTGCACTTATTATTTTGAACAAATGTCAAAAAATAATATTTACATAGGGAAATACAAAGTTAGGTAAGAGAAGCAGGCTATAAAACTGTATTACATTATGATCCTGACTATCTGGTTAAAGTTGTGTTTAAGATTATTAGGAAAGTAACTCAGTGTTTTAAATTTTTCTTTTATACTTAATGAAATTTTTACAAGTTTCTACATGCATTTTATTATCAGAGAAAAATACCTTTTTAAACACACTTAATTTAAAAAGCAAAGCAAGTTAGAAAGAGGGGAGAATTTTCTATTTAATGAGACTTTTTTGTCCATTGGACTTCTCAGACTTCTTCCTAGAATCCTTAGAGTGTTAAAGAAGTCTTCCTTGGAAGAATGATTATGTCAGTTGTTGTACTTGTTTGTTGACTTTCTTAGGTGAACGTGACACTGTTAAGTTTGGTACATGTTGCTTTGCCCACAGTCATGACACGTTTGCCCTAAGTAGTCCACAGCCGTTTGCCCTTCAAAATGACTGCCATAGTTATGGCAAAGTCTACAGCTACAGAGCGAAGTTTAACCCACTGGCTTAGTCAGTGTCTGACCCAGGACTTTGTCCACCTCTGATAAACTTAAGTGACTCCACTTTCTCTCCTCCAGGCCCACTTTTGATATTCCCTCAGTACCTGTGCAAAGTGGTACCTGATACTTTCCCAGGAGAGGTGCTGAATTTATCTGGTATTTTGTTGCCTGCTCTCCCCCAGCACCCGATATTTTAACATCTCTGAAGTTTGGATGGTAAACTATAATCTTATGATTACAATTGTCAGGAACTTTTTTTGGCCACACCATGCGGCTTGGGGATCTTAGTTCTCCGAGCAGGGGAACCACCAGACAATTCACAGGAACTTTTCTTTTTTGTTGGCACGTAGAACCATAATAGTACATTTTATAGTTTGTATCATCACAGAATCAGTAAAAATGAGTATTTATATATATAGTAAAGAAAAGAAAAATGGGATACAAACTGTTAGAATAATGTTTATATTAAGTTTTGAGTCAAGGAGTTTGGGCTTATAATGATAATTTAAACTTTAAAGTGTTAATTTAGTGTTGCCTATGTATACATGAGGCAAAAGGAAGGGGTGAACTTTACAAGACACCAGTCAACCATTACTCTGTATTTGGAATCATGGATGTAAATCAAGTTGTTATTATTTAATATATTTTTATGTATATTTAAAATTTTTTTGTTTTATATTAGAGTATAATTGATTTACAATGTTGTGTTAGTTTCAGGTGTACAGCAAAATGATTTGGTTATACATATACCTACCTATTCTTTTTTAGATTCTTTTCTCATATATGTTATTATAGAGTAGTGAATAGTTGTTATTTCATATTAATTGAATAAAAAACCCAGGTTTCTGACTCATATTATCATTCATGCTTGGCCATAAAAGGGCAGTTTCAGATGGTCTGCCTTGTGTAAGAGAAAAGAGAAAAAGAAAACCTTGTGATCGACAACCAAAATGGCTTTTGCATTGTGACTTTGTATCAGAGTTCCCACTATGACTTGCAAGCACTCAGTTGATACTGATGAAAAAGAGACTGGGAAAGAGTGTCTTCTGTCCTCAAACACCCATTTCCTAGGTTTAAAGAAAAGCCTCACACTAGCTGTGTAAGTATGAAAGACTTGGCATTTCTCTAGCTATTTACTATTATCATGTAAAAATTGCTCTGGTTCTCTCAGTAACACTGGACTCCCTTGTTTGCTGGGAGGCTCTCAAACATGGAGTCAGGGAGCCATCCTAGGAAGGGTTGAAAGTTGGTTTGTCTTGCTGAAGCACTGTTCCTTCCTTCACCTCACACATCCTCCTCCTCTTCCTGTGCCCACAGCGAAGCTGCCGCCCATGCTGTCGCCACCCTGGCCGAGGCCACCTTGCAAGGGGGGGGACAGATCGTCCTGTCTGGGGAAACCGCAGCAGCTGTCGGAGCACTTACTGGAGTCCAAGATGCTAATGGTAAGAGAGCATGAATATTTTATCGAACTTCTTCCCTGTTTCCACTGAAACCTTCGTGACATGACTGACAACAAGCCCTTCAGAATGAAGTTGAACTTTGAGTTTATATTGGTAGGCAGTTGATACCTAGAAAAATTCTAGGAGCCACTGATTTCTTTCACCAGTAGGAGACTTTGGGTTTCCTGTGGGAGAAGGAGTCAAAATAGTGGCTACCTAACAATGGCTTATTTGAGAAGTAACTGTTTACTGTGACAGGACTTGCTGAGAAGGATTTAAATTTTTTCTGTGAGGTGCATTTTATCCTTTTTCTCCCATAATATAGCGAGTGTCCTTTACTACAGCAGAGACTCTCCTGTGGGCGAGTGCATTGGGGTAGCAAAGAATGTTCTGACCATCTTGAGAAAGGTGCCACCATCTCACATCGAGGTCAGCCAGCAGGCTGTGATAAAGGCGCTTTTCTGGTTGATGCTGTGGATTCTGCTTCCTGTTCAGTGCGGCCTCACCGAAGACCTCTGGATTGAGCCAATAACATGCCCCTACTCTGCCCTTCTTTCCCAGCTCTTTGATTTTCTGGATATTGGAGATATCCTGAATAAACAAAAGAGATAAAGTTCATAGAAATATGTTGACAGGGATTTCCAGCTCCAGTGCAGCTCTCTGAATCCGTTTCAGCAGGCTCTGGGAGTCAGCTGTCAACACTGGGCTGCCTGGGAAAGCGCCTCAGAAGCCTGGTCAACCGGAGGACCAGTCCTGCTCTGTGAGACTATGCGACTGTTTATTGAGCTTTTAAAATCTACATATAATTAGTTTAAGTAGGACAAATTAGCTACTCTATGGTTTTTGGAGATCTATAGTTTAAAGTCCTAGAAAGAGGATAGATAATAACATACTTTTATTTAGGCAGACAATTCCTTAGTGGCATGAGTGGCTAAAAGAAAAGCCCTTGGCATTTTTTCAAGGGTAGATTCCTAAGAACAGAATAATATGTTAATGGAAAAGTCTTTGAAGGAAGACAAAATGCTGCATCGTTCTTCAAAAGTGGGGAGAGGAAAGCACTTCGGTCTTCCAGAGAACAATAGGAAATGTAAAGAACCGTTTGGCTTCTGAGCAGTATTTTCTTCAGACAAACAAACAAACATATTACGATGATAGCCTGCTTTTTCTGTAGGGCTAAAGGCTTTCGTGAACTAACCCAAATAGAGATAGAGTTGATCTTAACCAGAGCACTGCAAGGTAAAGGGCGTCTTACAGCCGTGTATATTCAGAAAGAAATGAACCATAGTTGGAATTAAGGAAATCCTCCCTCTTTAGCTAGAATCCTACTCTTATTTGCTTATCTTTTTTTGTTCTACCTCTTGAGTTCTCATCTACCTTGAATGGAGAAGGATGGGATATCTGATTATGTCGCATTCTGAATTGCAGTTGCTGTTATTCACTATGCGTGCATGCATGCTAAGTTGCGTCCAACTCTTTGTGACCCTGTGGACTATATTCCAGCAGGCTCCTCTTTCCATGGGATTCTCCAGGCAAGAATACTGGAGTGGGTTGCCATTTCCTCCAAGGGATCTTCCTGACCCAGGGATCAAACCCACGTCTCTTACGTCTCCTGCATTGGCAGGTGGCCTCTTTACCACTAGCACCACCTGGGGACTACCCCTGCTCACTATGAAACTGCTAAAAATACGTCCCAGTGTGGATTTGATGGGAGACTTTGTTATCCCTTCTAATGATCTTGACCTGTCTGAGCAAGAAGAGACTGCTTTATAGTTCTGCCTCCTCCCTAGGCTCACCTTTTCAGGTAGAGGAGTTAATGGGTAAGTGTAAGGACTCTCTGGGTCTCCCGCCAAGTAGATAGGTCTACTCAGCCATCAAATCGGACCACTGAGTTGTGCCACATCCTACTAATATTAGGCAAAGGCACGCATCATGTCATCTATACGTTGGCAGTTCAGAAGACGAATCAAATATTGGATATGACCCAAGTGATTCTGATGCACCTTCTTCTGTCTTCTAACATTTTTGCCCAGGGTGCTGTAGGATTTACTCTGGGGCTTGGAACCAAATGATTCTCATTTAACCAACTAATTGGTCTGTCTGGACTTTGAAGGGCTCTTTTTTCATTGTTCTTTCAGATTGTGTCATGTTGGCATTGTCTGTCACTTCTGTGATGACAAGCTCATGGTATCTGCCAGTAGACCACATTTATTACCGAGAATTGTTTCTTATCAGGAAGAACCAGGTGATAGCAGATCAAGGCACTATTTGGTGGCAGACACAGCTGGGGGAAGAATACCTCCCAGACTCCAGAGCGTGACTCAAATAAAACCCTACCAGCAGAGGACTCTTACAGGAGCAGTGTGGGTACTGGCCTGTTCAGGCCTGAAGCGAGAATTTCAGCATCTTCTAGGATGGAACTTCAAGGGATGGAGGACCACTGTGTATGAAACCTACTAGAGTACAGTGACCAATGCCAGGTGGCCAGGGCCGTGTAGGTCGGTGGTTTCCAAGTTAAGAACGATGACGCCTGCGTGGCAGAAGTTGAAATTCCAAGTCATCAAGGCAGACCTGGCAAAAACCTTGTACCTGAAGCCTTCTCCTTTTTTCTGGACTCTGTCCCACTCTAACACTAAAGGGACTCCTCAAGCACTAGCATTACTCTATTTCATTTGTGTTCTCTCATTTTAAATAGTTGTAAGTGAGTCTTATATGATGGTGTTTCATGATTTGGTTCAATTAAAAGATTTTCACAGGTGCCTTTCTCTTCAAAATGTGTAAGGTTGGGAAAGGCCTCTGGTTGAGTTCTTTCCTTGCCTTCTTCTTTTCTTTCTTTTTAACACAGTTATCCCTTGCTTTCCCCACCACAGCACACCTTAACAGGTTGTACAATTTTAAATTGCCCATTGGTTTCCTTTCTCTCTACCATCCTCTGTACCCTAGAGCCCCCTTTTCTAATCAGAACCACTTCAGATCTTTTATCTTCCTCCCTGTTTCAACAACAACAATAACAACAAAATGACAAAAATCTAGATAGGGGAAAAACAAAACAAATAGTTGAAGTTCATGGTTAATCAATAATGGTAATGGGAATCATCTGCTTCAGCTATTGTCCATCAAGCTTCTTACCAGAGTTGCTGAGAAAGGATCAGTGTTTTCTAAAATGGATGGCACTTTTCTGATAATATCACAGGAAAAAAGGGGAGCATAGCATTTTCTTGGGGAGGGTTGTTTTGGTCCTGATTATAAAGCTCATCTATGATCCCACTACATAGAATGTTTTTTGAGGGTTTGGTTTTGTTCTTGTTGAGTTTTTAAAATATAGCCTCCCCGAACCCGTTCATAAAATTTTTTAATCTAATTAGGATTATGTTGTACTATTTTATAACTTGTTTTGAAATATCTTAACCACTTTCATCTGGCTAAATGTTTTTTGAAAAGATCACTTTAATACTTGCTAATATATCATCATATTATCCATCAAAATAATCAGTCCCCTATTGTCAGTAATTTAGGTTATTAATTTTTTACAACACAAATAACAGTGGTCATCGTGGTACAAAATCTTGCCCACACCTATGAATCTTTGCTCTCTACATAGCTTATCCTTCCTAATACTTCCAACAGAACTTTTTAGAGCCTGCTTAGTTACCCCTCACCAACATTAGTTATTAGCATAATTTACTTTGTGTGTGTATACCTATTTGGTAGGCAATAAATTGAATTTTATCTTATTTGCATTTCTTAATATTAGTGAAAGATATTTTTACTTTTTTCTCCTTGTTTTTATCTACACATATATATTTTAGTATTTGTCTATTTGTGTTCTTCACCCATTTTTCTACTGAAGTCTTTAATATATAAAGAGTTTCTCCAAATCAGTAGGAGAAAGATATAATCCCTTTATCATGTGTGTTGCAAGCTTTTCCCAGTTTATTTCACTTATGTTACTTTCACTTGTATTTTCTTGTTTCTCTTTCACCCAGATCAGATCAGTATCTAATTACATGCCAGTTCTGTGGATTCAATTTTTATTTTAAATACCATAAAATATCTTGAAGTTTATTTTGGTATATGGCGTTACATAGGAATGTGAATCTTAGCTCCTTGACCAGGGAGCAAACCTGGGCCCAGCAGTGAATGCTCAGAGTCCTAACCACTGGACCACCAGGGAATTCTTGGGTGGGTGCTGTTTAGAATGAGGGGAGCTTGTTTAGGAAGACATAGATTGTGGTCAGAAGGAAATAAACACAGGTGAAGAGTTGTTTCCTCAGGATCCTCTGCCGAAACCCTCCTGCTTCCCTTCAGTATGTGCCCTGGCTGTTTCAGTCTCCCCACCTGTCTCCAAAAACAGAGACCGAGGTGATACGGTTGGGGAATGTGGGAAGGAGCTTGGGGGTGTACATTTCTGCCTGGAGCAAATTGACTGGCCCACTGCTTCCCCTCCTGCTCACTGCAGCCTTCCCTTTGGCTCTGCCTCCAGCCCTTGATTTTATTCCCCAAAGTGTTCGTAAAGTACATCTTCTCTACTGTCCAGCACCTAGAGACTGTCCACTGCCTGTGCTGTCCTGCCTGAGACAGCTGCCTTCCCCGTGCCCTACATGAAGAGAAGTGGGCTGGAGGGCTGCTCTTCTGAACACTGAAGCTGGGTGTTACAAGGCATGTACATTACACGTAAAGAAGGAGCAGCCCTTCTCATGTCTCTTCAGTACCACACGCCCCTCTGTTCTGGCCTGGCCCTGGCAACAGCCTTGCTGCTGTTGACTCTTGCCCCAGATCCATCAACTGAAAGTCTCCTACAACCCGAAGACCCTGCTCAGTCTTGCTGCACTGTAAACAAATGTACATTCTACTATCCATTCCAACTGCCAGATCACACTAAATCAGTTTTCAAATTCTTTCAGAAAAAAATCTTGATCTTCCTTTCACATTGACCATGTCATCACTTTTTCATCTCCTTGTTTTTCTTTAGCCTTTGAAAAAACTTTCAAAAATACGCATGTGTTTTCCCAGTTGAATTTAATCTCAACCATAATCACTGGAATACTTTTTTTTTTAATTGGCATTTTTAGCAAAGGGAATAAAAGAGTAGATGGATGAGGACAGTAACATAGAGTTCAGGTAAGGGAGCAGGACTTTTGAGTGGGGTCCTTGCATTAGAGATTAGAACACACATTCCTATCCAGCAAGGCCTCCCAAGTGAGACAGGATGGCTGAAAGGTCCATCCTGTACTTACTATAAGGAGAGAAGCCCAGCTGGACCTGCAGCAGGCAACATGTGTGTGTTAACTTTCTGTAGAAACCGGGTTTATGGGTATTATACAAACCTTAGGACATCCTTAACTTGGATCTGTGGGTTGCAAAAAATTCTGCACAAAAGTTTTATATTTATCTGGGATCTGCAGCTTTGATCAGATGTGCAAGTAGATCATAGAGCCCTCCCATTTCCCCCCTCCTCCCCCCGCCCAGAGATGAAGAACCTCTACCATAGAAAGTGTGGCTAGGGTCATATAGGGTATCTGGTGTGGCACAGAGAATAAAAGAAAGGGCAGGAGAGGTGGGAGGACCTTCAGGCCTAGATGGGTCCTCTAAAAGCTGTACCACTGCCGAGCTCTGTGCTCTCAGGGACGTTCCTTAAGCCTTAGCTGTACAGTTAGGATGATGATACCTCCATGCTCATGAGGTAGTCGTGAGCATTAAACAAAGTGATTGCTGTGGAGTAGTTAGCATAGTGCTTGGCACATAGATACATCATTCATAAACGTGAAATTATTATTAGCTGCCAGCATCAGTTTCTTCTCAAGCATCCCCCCAAGTACATTAAGTGGTACAGAGTGCACAGTACTGTTCGGTAGACCCAGCTTTCCGGTCTGTAAGACAGGTCCCAGTGCTTACCTTACACAGTTGAAGGATTTATGCTCCAGAGGTGAATACTGTAAAAATGGGAATAGATGGAAGTGTTTTCTATAACCTTGAGCGAGGGAAACTGAAGGCGACTTTGTCTAATGGCTCCTGCAGTCGGTTATATCACCTTCCTTGGTCCGGGGCTGCTATTCTCTTCCAGCAGCATTTCAGCTTCCATCACAAAGGGTGACTTTTTTTTTCCCCATTTTTTTTGTATTATCACCACCACCATCATCCTTTATTATTTGCAGCGTATCCTGATCTTCCAGCTCATCTTTAAGAATAAGAGATAAAATGCCAGTGCTCATCTTGATAAGCTATAAAATACATCTCACCTTCTCCTTTTTCCTATGGTCCTCGTTCTCTGGACCCATTAATATATGGACTTGTTCCCAGAAGAGTCCGTGAAGATGGAAATATTAATTAACTTAGGAAATATGTCCATTTTGCAGCCTCCAAAAGATGCAGATATGATATTCTTGTATGCACTAAATCACTGTTTGCCTCAGTATTTTGAAGTTTAAATAAGTAAGTTTAAATTAAGTAAAGTTTTACTGTAAATGTGCATATTCAGTCACCATAAAGCATGATAATAGCTTTAGAAGAACTGTTGTTACTTTGACACTGTGAGACTGTCTATACCTTTAATGCAGAGGTGGGGAGTTCAGTGCCTCCTATGGAAGCAGTGAGCCCCTGAGCCCCAGGGTTGTGTGTGAGGTGAGAGCCCCAGGCTGCAAGCCCCCTGAGAGCAGGAGCTGTGGGTTTTCAGGCCACCGTCGTAAATGGTTCTCTTTTCCACTGACAGGGAGACCTGAGGAGAAGCTAAGATGTTAGGATGGTGTCAGTCAGACCAAGTCAAGGCATTGCCTGTACTGTGAGAAAAAGTACAGGAAGATTCATCTGTCATACCGCTGTTTCCCCCTTTAGATCACAAGTCTTCCTTTAAATGGAGGGGGAGTGGGACGCACTCAGAGACCCAGGACGATCACTTCTTAGGACAGATAAGGAGAGCTCCGAGTTGTGGCTGAGCCCGTGAACTGGGGCTGCCTGGGAAGCTGGTGCCACAGCGGGGAACTGTGGCGGCCAGGCAGGCAGCCAGAGCAGAGCTCAGAGTGGGACACTGCACAGCATCCTCCAAGGGCCGCCCCGAGAAACACACTGTCTGCAGAGAGGGGCTTCCCCATTTAAGTCAGCTAACTTTTCTCCTAAGATGATTCATCTTCATTCTGGGAAACATGTTGGTAGATGTCATACTGGGAGAATAACTATTTCAGTTTCACTCCCTATTTACCTTATTTGCCTTTTGACAGTGTGCATTAATCATTATTATTTAGGGCCTTCATCTTTTTCTTTTCTTCCTACATTCTTTCCTTTTCTTTTTTTTTAATCAATGTTCCTATTACTAGCCCTACCACTGCCATCACCTTGCAGTTGACTAAGTAAGTACTCTGCACTGCCCTACCTTCACCCAGGAAGGTGGGTAGAACAGACCTTATAGTTTGTTTTGGAGAGGCAGCTACTCTAGGACTCGCCCAGGGTCACTCAGCTGCTAAACAGTGAAACCAAACCCAGATCTCCAGGACTCTTTGTACTGCCTCTGTGGGCTTCTTTCCCCCTACTTCACTCCATCTTGCCAGTCCACTCAACAAAGAAAGTAAAGACGGTATAAAACAGATGAAAATCATCATCTTTACTGTATCTGATCAAAGTGTTACTTGGTGTGCCTCACTGTTTTTCAGGCTTGTTTTGAGGAATGGTCATAGCCATGTGTTGCTCACTTTAGAAGTCAGTGTCATGAGGGGTCTTAACAGAAACAAACAAGTAAATGGAATCAAAACCCAAGATCTAAAGTTATATCCTGGAAATTCCATGGCGATCCAGTGGTTAGGACTCGACCTATCACTGCCAGTACCCAGACTCAATCCCTGGTCAGGGAACTAAGATCCCACAGCTGCATGGTGCAGCCAAAATTTTTAAAAAATAAAATAAAGGTGTGCCCTGTACGGTAGCTACTAGCTATGTGTGGCTGTTTGAATTTAAATGGAAGTTGAATAAAATTAAAAATTCAGTTATTCAGTCACACTAGCCACAAAGTGCTCAGTTAGCCATATGTGACCTGAGGTACTAATTTTTTTTTATTTAATTTTAATTTCTTCACATTCAAGTTTAATAGCCACATGCAGCTGGTGATTACTAATGGACACAGATACGGAACATTCCCACCACTGCTGAAAGCTTTGTTAGACAGCCCTGCTCTAAAGACCACGGCAAAAGGACTGTGGTCTTCTGGCAGGCTGTGCCACCCTGCAAAGGGGAGGGAACAGGACTGTGTCATGAGCCTTCCTTCCCAGTGACCTTCTCAGCTCAGAGACAGCAAAGCTTTGCTAAAAAAACAAAAAACCTGCCACGTGACTCCGGTAATCCGCAGCCAGTAAACAGCTGGGCAGAGGGTTACAAGAAGAGCTGGCCTATTTTTGTGCACTGCAGAGTCCTAAGCAGGAGAATCTGAGACAGGAAGCAGTAGCGACACCTAGACTCACTTCCTCATCCCTTTATTCACAACCAAGGCCACTTGCCCATTTCCACTTGGATGGTCCTCAAGTGCAAATTCCTCTCCTCAGCTGCAGCCATCTTCAGCTCAGGTATGCTAATGGATGTATCATGACCCCCAAAAGGATGAAGTATCCAGTGCCTGTGGGTTACAGTCTAAAAGAAGCCATTACCATTGGATGAATTCCAGATTTCACAGTGAAACATGGCTGCTTCTGAGAAATGGGAACACGGAGATGAGTAATGGCGCTCTTGATTCCAGAATCCAAAGAGGGTTACAGTTCTCTGTCTCATGTGTGTTGCTCATCCAACCCTTTCGTAGCATAAAGATTTGTCTTCCTTCCCCACCCGCTCCATTATGATCTCCTGAGGTCCAAAATGCCTTCCAGAATAGCTCTAAGAGGGAAGTAGCAGTTTTTTTGACACCCCGATCTCCACCCTCCCATCCCCCAGGATATACATTGGTGGCACTAATTTAGGGGGCATTGTGAGCATACAATAACTGTTTACTACTGCTGCTATTATTGTTACTAAACACTCACATTGAATGGGAAGGGATTTAGTCTTCAGAGGGTTCTCTCAAAACACCTCTGGGATGCATTCTTAGGATCTGGTACAGTGAGCTGGAAGAAGGAAGTGAATCTAGCACTGAGAACCCTTGCTTCAGAAAGCCTCTGGCACTAATAGACACAGATTGTGTCCCTGAGGCATGCTGGGCAGACAAAACTGAGACCGGGTTCTCCAGAAGTACCAAGTGTTTTCTGTCACTCATCAGACATTGCCTATACAGCTCAAAGAGTTTTTAGTTTTGGTGTTCTTTGGTACCTTTGTCTCCTGCAAAGATGCTGACCTGCGGATACATTCCGAAGGAGCAGAACTGCCTCTTGAAAGTGTCACTGTGGGGAATTTCCCGCTGGTTCAGTGGTTAGGACTCCGTGCTCTCACTGCCGAGGGCCTAGGTTCAATCCCTAGTCAGGGAACTAAAGTCCCACAAGCCACATGGCACAACCAAAGAAAAAGAAAGTATCACTGTGATATTTAGAGTCCTCTTTCTCCTTGCAGAGTCTGCAAGTTCAAAGGGGATATGTCATCTCCCCTACACTCTCATAAACTGGGGTGGCCTCAGGCATTCATCATTTTACACCAGGAATGGCTACTAACTGAGGCCCTTCAGAGAAAAATGGGGCCTTTACAATGAAGTGACCCCATACATTGGTCTTGATTCTTAGTACTCATCTGAGTCTTGGCCAGGTCCTTCAGATGCTTTGAGGTGTTTTCTGTATTGAAAGCTGAATGTCTCTAGAGTTGGCTCCTTGGGACCCCAGAGGGAATTAGCACACATGTGAAGCCAGGTTAGTCTGTGTGGTATTCTCAGCTTGGGGAAACTTGACCAGTTAGGGACGTTCTGGGCAGAGGACTCTCAGGTCAGGGCTTCAGGGCAGAGATTGCCCAGAAGGTACCTGCCGTCTGCAGACAGATACCACTGACCATGGCATCCTCTCCATCTCCAGTGTCCTCAAGGCCAAGTTACATGTTTCGTTGTCTCATTCTCCTTCCCTTTAGGTCCCCAGATCTTTCTGAGTCTTTGTATTCGAAAGACAGATTCTGGTCTTAGATGATTCCAGCTCCTTGTAACCAAGACAGAATCTTGGTGCCTGTCATTGCAGGTAATATTCTGTAAAGGGATGTGGGTTTTTTTTTGCATACCAAATCTAGAGCTATAATTGGACAAGTTTAATTGGAATCATTACTATTCAATATGTGGATGAAAAGGAGGTTTTAATTAAGCGTGTAAAAGGGGGATTAATCACTGTTCACACAAGAACCAGATTATCATAACAGGAGAAATTCTTACAGAGTGAAGTTTTTAAAGTTTTTGGTTAAGGGGACTTTCTTCTTTTTATTTATGCTTGCATTAGGATTTTGAAGGAATGTCAGCAGCACACTGCTATTAACTCCGATAGCCTGCACAGCACAGTCACTATGGTTTTGGGGCCCTTCTGGCTCTCAGATTACCTGTATAAATACAGGGATTCACTTCTCAGCTCTACCATTTGCTTACTAAAGAGTGAATGTGCAGAACCTAGCAGCAGCAGCCCAGCAGAGCAGTAATCTGAACAGGATAAACATGCTTCCTCTTTGTGTGATGCTCTTTCCCTATCCTCCTGCCAAGAGCAGGATATCATATGAAAGGAAGGTTGTGGTTGGAGTCAGTAAAGTGAATGTCTAAGTGGCACCTGCTTCATTCAGCAGATCTGCTTTCCCGGGGCCTCCCACTCTACATCTGCTCCTGACAAAGCCTCTTTTCTCCTCCCCTTGGTCAGACTGAGAGCAAAGGCCCAGCGAGGGGACATATTGGTTTTGCTTTGTCAGCACGATTGCCTGTGACATTATAATTATACCAAATCTTCATTCTTAGAAAACCCCCAATTTAGAGTTTTTCAGAGCCTAAATGGGGTTTTCGAAAAGGAACATCTTTTCTGTTGTAAAACTAGCAAATGGATCTGAGAATCATTGAAGGGGTCTCAATATGGAAACTGAGACACTGCTCTGAGCGAGACTACAAAGACTTGCTATCAGATTGGCTCGCTAAGGCTGCCAGCAGTTCTCTGACTGTGCCCAACCCAGCCTCCCCCTGCTGCTTGTAGTGCAACAGTGTATAGCTCTACTGTAGTGCTCTCCAGTGCTGGCAGAGTTTCTCACCTAGGCACCCAGGAGGTAGGATATGTTAAAATAAGTTGATGGGGTCGAGCAGTAAAGAAAAAAGCTGTGATGTAAATAAGGGAAATGCCAGGAAAATATATTTTAAGTGAATGCAGAGCGTCCAATTTCAGATTGAGTTTCCATCTAAACAAAAGCAACTCTTACCATGTTCTGCAGTGTGTATGCAGTTGAAGCATGCTTAAGGTGTGGAGTTGGCTCACTGGAAGCTCTGGGAAGGTTTTAGAGCCTTGCTCTAGCCCTTTATAAACTGAAATTAATTAAAATCAAATAAAATCAAAGACTCAATTCCTCAATTACACTAGCCACATTTCAGGTGCTCTGTGGCCACCTTACTGCCAGTGCACAGGTACACTGTGCCCACCTTCACAGTGAGTCCTCATGGACAGGACTGTTGTAGAGATTGGTCTGAACCTCCTGAAATATCTTGACTGCTTAAGTGAGCCTTGGACTTACGGAAAAGCCTGAACAAACTTTTTGGCCACCCCAATATTTCAGCCTTGCTGGAAGGAGAAAAGGAAACTTGCCTGATTATTTTTGGATCCGCTTCCAGCGGTGTTTCTTGACTATGATCTTTGTCTTTTCACCTTAAAATCATTTTTCCTCTGAGAATCTTGTGTCCTTTCCCCAGCCCCTCCAACTTCTCACAAAACAGTAATAATGATAGTAAAAATGAATTGCAACTATGAGAAAAGACTTTAATGTTAGGAATTTCCATTTACAGCTGGCCTTCCCTTCCTTCAGCTTTCACAGCCCCACTGTTTGCCTTAAGAGTTCTTTTCTCATTAAACAGAGCTTCTCATTGACAGGAGGGCATGTGAACACTTGGGGGCCAAGAGTGTGTATATGGATTGTTCATTTTGTGTACAACATGGGGCACGGACAGTATTCCTGGGGGTTGAGCACTGAGCTGGTGGCATCTTCCATTTTCATCAAGTCTGGGGAGTAAGGGTGGATCTTTAAGCTTGTTTCTTCCATTTGTCTGTCTCTAGTAGCTACTATGGAGAAGGCAATGGCAACCCACTCCAGTACTCTTGCCTGGAAAATCCCATGGACGGAGGAGCCTGGTGGGCTGCAGTCCATGTGGTCACTAAGAGTCGGACATGATTGAGCGACTTCACTTTCACTTTTCCTTTCATGCCTTGGAGAAGGAAATGGCAACCCACTCCAGTGTTCCTGCCTGGAATATCCCAGGGACGGGGGGGGGCCTGGTGGGCTGCTGTCTTATGGGGTCGCGCAGAGTCAGACACGACGGAAGTGACTTAGCAGCAGCAGCAGCAGTAGCTACTGCATGGTGGCTTTGACTCCTGGGAGAAAACCTTTATGAAATAACGATGTGTATGTATGTTAGTCTCAGTCGTGTCTGGCTCTTTGCGATCCAATGGACTGTAGCCCACCAGGCTCCTCTGTCCATGGGATTCTCTAGGCAAGAGTACTGGAGTGGATTGCTATTCCCTTCTCCAGGGGATCTTCCCAACCCAGGGATCAAACCCAGGTCTCCTGTATTATGGGCATAATGTTACTTATCCTCATAGCAGCCCTATGAAACAGAAATGGCCCTGTTGGTTTTATAAATGTAAACATAGTCAACTTTTAGTTGCCATACACAGAATATCTGTTGTGCAGATCACTCATGACACATTTTAAATCCTTGGACAGTTTCTCTAAGTAAGCCAAGGTAAAGCCTGAACCATCTCCTCCACCCCCTGCCCAGCTGCTGCATACTTAAGAAATACAAATTAGTTTTCACGTTAGCTTAAAGAAGACATGATTAGAAAAGAAGTCTGTGACAAGAAAAGCACATCATGAAATCAGAGTTTAGCGGGGCTCTGTGAAAGAAATGACCCATCATCCCTTTGGTTCAACTAAGAAGTGACTATAAAGATGCTTTAGATAATGGGCATCATTAGTACTCAGTGTGCTGGCACATTTCCCAAAGGAATTTGTAAGCCCCACGGGTGGATGTTAGAGACATCTCTGTACCCCAGGCACAGGTTTACATGGGAAGCAGACTTCCTGCTGCTACCCTTGCTGGTAGCCCTTCTGGCCTGGTGCTTTTGAAAAGTTCTGTGTCATTGTCAGGCCTCTGTATGGCAAATTGCCCATTGCAAATGGATGCTGAACAGGCTACAGGGGCTTCATCTTTGTGGAAAGAAGGAAGTGGCTGGAGGGTGGACTAAGAGGCTACCCTTCCAGGCACTGCAGCCTGCATGGGTGGTGGAATTCCTTTATTCTACAGTCTTCATGACCTGGTCACCTAATGGTTTTGAGCCACCAGAGAAGCCCAAAAACACTGGAGTGGGTAGCTTATCTCTTCTCCAAGGGATCTTCCTAACCTAGAAATTGAACCAGGGTCTCCTGCATTGCAGGCAGAGTCTTTACTAGCTGAGCTGTCAGGGAAGCCCCAGCGGTTTTAGTAACCATTAATGATTTTGTATAGATCCATAATATCACTATTAAGTTTCAAACTAGTGATTTCTCTAGTGTTATCATTCCTCTGCCTTTATTAGCTGGAATTCTTTTATAAAGAACTTGTCCCCATTAATAATTTGGTTATGCCAACTACAGTCCAGATAGGAAAGATGGAATAATACTCAATTTAAATGAAGTTTATAAGATAGATTTCTTGCTTTGTGACTGTCTGACCCCATAACTGTTTATTTCCACCTCTAAACTGCTGTCTTCAGATGTCTGACTGTGTATAAAGCAAATTTTGCTGAGGCGCTCAGTCATGTCTAACTCTGCGACCCCATGGACCATAGCCCACCAGGCTCTGTTCATGAAATTCTCCAGGCAGGAATACTGAAGTAGATAGCCATTCCCTTCTCCAGGGGATCTTCCTGATCCAGGCATCAAGCCTGGGTCTTCTGCATTGCAAGTGGATTTACCATCTGAGCCATCAGGGAAACCCCCAAATGATGCTCTAAGATTGGGCTAAGTGAGGCATTGAAAGTCAGGAGAGCACCTTTGGCAGATTTTTTGCCTCAGTCTGTCTCTGAATGGAGGAGGCAAGGGCTGAGTGGTAGGCACAGGGGGTAGGAGTCCTTACTCTAGTCTCTCTCCTTTTGTGCCTATTTGAACTTTTCTCTAAGAAAAATTTTGAAAGTAATAACAGAAAAATAAATCTCCATTCTTAACTCTAGGTAACTCCTGATTGGTCCATTTCTACACCCAACTATTGCAAACTCTTAAACAGCTTGGTAACTTTCTCCTGAGGTTTCTATCAGATGGGCTGTATTTAATATTTCAGAATATTAACTCTTTATGTATTGATCACACCTTGTCTATTACACAGACTTTGGAGATTTGGGGTGTTTCCCCTATCCCCTTCCAGTGATCTCTAGAACTTTACGAGATAGCTCCTGCCGTTCTCTGTACATCTGATCAGACATCCTCCTGAGTACCTACATGTCCTGCAAGCTTTAAACACTCTTCTCTCCTGCCATTTTTGGTTTAAAGCCCTCTTGGTCAGAACAGCATGGATTGGAGTCAGCATATTCAGTGTTACATTGGGATTTCAGTCTCCAGGATGTAGCCCACAGTGATTCCTAACACTAAAGGACAAAACCCTGATTTCGTTCGTGTTCCTGGGGACTCTAGTAATTTCAGGAGGGAATGGTAAAATTATATCTCCAAATTATGTTCTGAAATACAGTCACTAATAAAAGTGAATTCACTTTTGGCTTGCAGGATGCAGGCAAGATGATTTTCTTGTGATCTGCAAAATCAAGAACTATATTTACATTTATAAAACATTCCAGAAAGTGGTTTTTCCAAGAGCAGGTTGAAATGGTCTAGTCAGAGAAGAGAAAATCTTGGGTGCTGAGAAGTGCCTATTACACCTGGGTACCTCTGAGTCTGCTATTGGCTTCATGAGAATATTCAGTACTTGCCAGATGTAATACATATTTTAATCCATAAATCCCTCAAATGCCCTCAAAAGCCATAGAGTTTAAAAACACGGAAAAGGAAGATTAAATGTCCCAGGAGCAGCTAATATAGCAGAAACAGAACCACTGAGAGAAATGCTTTTTCTATTTTCCCCCTGTCTTACTATTATGAGGGTTACCTGGCTCTTTTCATTTGATACTGTTCTTCTCGTGACCTTCATTTCCTTGCCCTCTCCTGTCCTCTTTGCATGTGGTCCTCGTTTGTGTTTCTCAGCCTCTCTATCTGCCTGCCGCCTGTTTACTAGGTTCTTTACCTGGTTTTCCGTCATGTTCTCCCGTCTCTATGCCAGGACACACCATGCCTATTTTTCTTCATATAATAGTGGCTTTCCTTAGATGTCAGGCACTGATGTAACTTCTTTCCAGGCCTGAAGATAAGATTTTTTTAAAGGACTTCCCTCCTGCCTGTCATCCCTAAAAACACTTACAGATATTTTTGATGGCTCTTTAAAAACTGCAGAAGTGACTTAGGTAATAACAATAGATGGTTTCACTTTCTTATTTATTCCACTTTCTTATTTATTTCACTTTCTTATTTCTTATTTATTCCTCTCCTTTCCAGTCACAGTCACAGGTTCCCCATTTAAGCCAGCATTTTGCTAATACATACAGTTCACTTTCTTATGCATAAACCACAGAAAGCATTACATTGCGAATTTTTCCTTTCAGCTTTAAGAAAATTATTACTCTTTCACCAACTGTTATGTTTACTTGATAATTTATTTGTTCAGCTATTTTTCTGTCACAATCATCAATACTTTTCTCCCAAACTAAACGATATTTCCATGACCAACTAGGAAGGCCTTTGGGCTGAAAGGTTCAGTTACAGCAAACAACAATTCCCAAAGGTTTCCCAGATTGTGAGAGCAAATGAAAGGCCCATTCTTCCTCAGGCTGTCTGTCCCGTTCTGTCTTGTGGCGCGGGGTGGGGGGAGGGCAGTCTGTGGTTCTGGGCGCCCCTGACCAGGCTGCAACTCTGAGCTCTGCTGGGCTCCAGCGTGTGCTGTTAGTTTTGGGGTTTAGAAGTTTATCAGCATGGTGACATCATATCATACTGTCCCTGATCATATAGTTAACATTCTTAATATTGATCAGCGGTTTAGCCTAGGTTGTGTCTTTACTGCTATACCGAATTGGCAGCTATTTCACATATGTCATCATGTGGTTCCAGTGCCTGTGCTGACCATCGCTGCATTCAGAAAGGAAGCAGGCCGCCAGTCCATCTGCCCTGATTTCATGGCTTTTATCTCTAATCTTTACATCTTTGAAGGCCTTTGGCGAATGATGTGCTTCCTGGCAGGAGCAAATCACGGCTGAAAGGAGATCTGCACTGTCTCTGCTTTCCTTTCTGCTTCCTGAGAGCTTTAGTCTAATATCTGTGACCCCAGCCAGACTTCATCAGACCTCTCATTCCAAGTCATCTGGGAAAGCAGCTGACATTTAGTGTTCACCTACTGTGTACCCGGCGCTGTGCCAGACTCTACCCACGTCAGCACATCTAGTTCTCAACAACCCTGAGAATAGTAGTAATTACCATTTTATGTAGGAGGAAAGTGAGACTTCATAAGCCTGTAAGTGGCAGAGCCAGGATTCTTTCTGACTGGGAAGCTAATGGAAATAAAAGCACCTGTTCTACCTTCACATCAAATGCACCTGAACTGCCTTACAGCATTCGGCTGCTGCCTGAAGAATGTTGTGGGGGAATGATATTCATTCCAAAGCTGAGTAAAAGGCTTTGGGCCACAGAGACCAGAGCTAAGGGGAATGTAATCAAGTTTATGAAAATCATAAAGAACGTGATCAATTGTCATATTCAGGTATTAACGTCTACCATGTTCAAGTTGCTCACTGTTCAAGAACATCGTCCTGCCAAGATCTAAGTAAGCAGTGTTTGTTTAGAGAAAAACAGTAACCATTTGGAAACAGGTTAGCACAGATCTGGTGCCAAATGAGTGGTGAAGCAATAAAAATCCCCGGAAGGAGAGAACCTGATGGGCTGTCCTGTCTGGAGGAACCCCTGAAAGACGGGGAAAGAGTAGGACGTAGGTTGGCAGGGGTAGTTCTAGGCAGAGAGACCTGCCTCAGTAAATACATGTGGTGGCTAGGGTATACTGAGGAGACAGGTACAGTTGTGATGAAGGCATAAGGTAGAGTATTTGTGGGAAAGGCTGATATAATCTCTCATCTATTAGCTATTTGGACTTTATTT
This sequence comes from Antilocapra americana, assembly GCA_007570785.1. Lineage (NCBI taxonomy): Eukaryota > Metazoa > Chordata > Mammalia > Artiodactyla > Antilocapridae > Antilocapra > Antilocapra americana. The sequence continues at coordinate 913,571 of ML664205.1, forward strand.
TTCCCTTAGTAGGGAGCCACTAAAAAGGCAGGGGGAGTTGGAGTAGCTGTTGTCAAACAATATCTCAAGATTTAGCTAACTGTGATGTATAGACTTACTCATCAGACCTCAAAATACTAAGAGAAGTTAGTCTTGGGATAAATAAATGAATTCCCATCAGTAAATAAATTCCAGTTATATGCATATGTGTGTGTGAGAGAAAGAGATTCATCACATGGTAGGTAAGTGATGAAACTCATTCCCTCCGAAGAGGTCAGGAATAGAGTAGATCAGCTCATGAATGATGAGTCCAGGATGCGCAGGGCAGTGACCCTAACCTTCAGAGTTACTCTCGCTGGCGCCCACAGTCTACCACAAAGCCTCCCCTGGTGACACGTTCAGAGACAGACCACTGCAGAACCCGTTCTGCAGAAAACAAGGAAAAGCAAATACCTGAATTTTCAGAATGTGTATCCCCATGTCCATTGTGTGGAAGTTTTAGAAGATCCCTCTGGTTTCTGTGTGGGGAGCAGAGAGTGCATAGGAGCCAGGGCCGACTCAGGGCCATCTGGAGGGGAGCTGACACATAGTCCAGGCGAGAGAGTATAGGAGTTCACCCAGGGGAGCAGCGGCCAATGTGGCTGTTTCTGGGTTTATGTTTGAAAGGAGAGAATTTGCTGATGAATTGCATGAGAAGTCAGAGATGGCCTGACTTCCAAGTTTTGGGCCTGAGCAACGAAAAGAATGTAATTGCCATTTGTTAAGATGGGAGGAGCGTGTTTGACCATTTGCACTCAAGAATGATAACCAACTGGTAGAAAAATAGAGCAGGGTCAGGTCTCTTTCTGTTCTGGGGCCAGCAGTTCCTCCAGGATTTGGGGGCTGACTGCTATAGGCCAGGGAAATCCTTGCACTGGGACCTGAAGTTCCCAAGTCTCTTTTGGCCTCTTTTTCCCTTTTGCCAATTCTGTAAACCTTACCAACAAGCCTGAGAGGAAGGCAGCAGTGAGCCCAAAAGGGATGCCCTCTCCCTTCCAGGTCCCTGCGCCTGGCTGTCGTGGTCAGTGGTTAAGGCTTGCTGGTGCCTGCAGAGACTCTCAGCTGCCTTGCCTTACCACCGGCTCTATCACTCAGTCTCCTTCAGTCCATGTTTTGTTTTGTTTAAATAAACTTTTTATCTGTATGCTTTGGACTTTAAAGAAAAGGGGGGATTAGATGTTCTAAACTGAAGAACTCTACGGTTTCGTACAGCTTTGAAAGATGAGGTACTAGAGATTGGGGTACTAAAAGCACCCAATGTGCTTTTTATGGTAAGTCCATGGTTCTGCCAACAGTACTTTACTACCGTTTGTGAAAGGGAAGAATACCTGCCCTGCCTGCTTCTCTAGAGTCTCAGCAGGACGCTAGTGCTGTGCAGTGGGGATAAGAAGACTTTGAAAAGCACTGTACAAATGCCAGGAGAGCTTTCTTACTAGGGTTGTGCAGGGTCTCTGTGAAAAACAAAAAGGAGAACTTCAAGTCCCTAATGTAGAACGGGAAAGTCTTCCTGTTGCTTAATCAATCGAAATGACCCAGAATACAAGCTGAGGTTAACATACGCCTTCTAGATTAGGGCTAATCAGGGGCAGGCTGAGCAGATGCAGGGACAATCCTGGCCTGATTACTGTACCTCAGCATTTAATCATCTCTCTTCCAAGGGCAGCCGGCCGATTTAGTGCACGCTGGGTTTCCAAGCCTCTAGCCCCCTCCGCCTTTCCCATGCCATCGACATAAAGGCTGCCAGGTCAGAGAGTCTGAGACGATTTAGTGTAATCTCATGTCAAAATGGCTGTGTGTGTGAGATTCTAAAATCCTCACAGTAGGATGGTAATGCACTTATTTAAGGTAGAGGTAGACTGAAACTGTGTGTAGAGAATAATGGGCTTGGATTTCAAGGCATTTGAGGTTATGAAACACCCTGTACATGGGATTTCTCCAAGAAGCTTTTTAGATGTGAAGTCACTATCACTAGTCATTCACTCTCGAGATGGCTTAGTGTGGGAGTCATCTTATCACCCAGTTGTAAAGGCCAAATTTACTCCTTCCCAAACTGTGAAGTACAGAATATGAAATCTTTTAAAATGGTTTTATTTGGATGAGCTTTGAATGTAGTTGTTTCTGTATTGCTTTTTCTGGACTGAGAGCTCCCATTCTGAAACTTCCTAATCACCTGAAGGTTCACCCACGTCAATCATTCTGTCCCGGGGTGGGGGGGCGGGGGTAGACACCTATGCAATCTCAGAAGGCAGGTTTCATTCAACTGTGTAAAAAACACCTGCTCATTGCTAGGGACTCAAATATGGAGATCCCATCTCTCCCTTAAGGAATTTACAGTTTTCCTTGGAGATAAGAGAAGTAACCAGTGATAAAGTATATGACCGTCGTCTCCTCCATGGAGACCAGTGCAAAGTGCTGTGGGCCCTTGGGAGAAGAGGAGCTCAGACAGGAGGAGGAGAGGCCGCAGCTGACAGCTGAAGGAAGAATAGAAGCCCATTCAAGGAACAAGTCAAGGACCATCATTCCAGGCAGAAATCAGAATGTGTGCACACCATGGAGTCAGGTGTGGAAAGACCCTCAATCAAGTTATTCACCTGCCTGGAATGTACAGTGGGTGAGGATTCTCCTATCACTAGGTTGAACTAACTGAGCAACAGGGGCTGATGTGAAGGGCTGAAATACCTGCAAAGGGATTTGGACTTTGTATTCCATGGGCCATTGGAAACCAGTGAAGAACTGTAAAAGAGGGGAACAAAATCAGTTTGTGTTCAAAATATTATTCCAGTTCTAGCAGTGTCAGCCAGCTTGAATTTCTGCATTTGAACCTTTTTCCATTTTATTTTAGGCTAAATCTTCCATGATACTAAAAAGTGTTTCAACAACAGTGTGGGACATGGACCCACATCATAGGTAACCCAAACACATCATAAATCAGTAAGAAAGAGATTTAATTCTAACCATTCTTCCAGTTTCTCTCCACCCCAGCACTGACCCAGGACAGTTGCTCATAGTCAGGAAGAAGGTCCCACTCAAAGTATTCAGTGTGTTTGTAAAGTTTATAACTTGTTCTCCCAGCTTAGAGCTTTTGGAACTGAATCAATCTCAGAAGCAAGAACATTGAAATAAGACTGATCTTTGCTTCTGGTTTTGGTTACTGTTTGTTAGCATGTGGGTTCTTTGGAGGTGTCCTGGTTTTGCCACAGGGCGTTTGGCAGAAAACATTACTTCGTTAACTTTGTTTTGACCAGAAGAGAGGATGAAAGTGATGATGAAAATCCACTAGGATGATGGAAGGGGGTCTTGGTCTTCACATATTCACATATACTCAGGCCCATGCCTGCAGTCTAGATGCCAAGGACTAGAGTCCACCCATATGTTGGTTAGGGCCTGCAATAAAATCCCTTGACCTGCTGCCCTTGAGGCTGTTGCTGATGCCAGCATTTGGCATACCTTATACCTCATACTAAACATGAACCAGAGCCAAGACCTGACCTTGAAGGAGCACTCAATCTAGGTGGATAGGGAAGGCCTATCTACATGTGTTAACCGGACCTAGCCAGATTATATCCTATTGTCCACTGCTTACTGAGAATCCCAAGGAGGCTGCTCTCAGTATTGACTAGAGCTAGGATAGGCTTCCAAGAGGAGGGTTTTATACGGGAAGGTGTGGGCAGTAAGGGAATTCCAGGGAGCAAACAGCTTGAGCAAAGGCCCAGGGAAAGGAAGGTTACCAATGTGTTGGAGAATTGAGAATAGTCCAGGGTGATGCCCAGAGCACAGGGAGTGAGGGAAGAAGTAAAGCTGGACAAATCACAAGAGTCCTGAATGCCAGGCCCAACATTTGAATTTTACTATAGGCTTTGGGAACCTTTTAACTAGCAAAAGGGAATTTGAAAAGTTTGAGCTTGGGAAACGACATGTTATAGAAAGATAACTTGGGTGACAGAAAGGAGTAAATGGAAAAAGGAATTGATTAGAGACATGTGAAAGCCATTTGCAAAGGTCTAGATGAAAAACATTGAATCCAACAGCCTTCTGAAGCCGATGTATGGGCCGGTCCTCTCCTTCCCCTTTCAGGCCCCAGCATCTCCAGTGTGAGGACTGTGGGCCATGCCTTCCATTCTCATTAACACATAGCAGGGTAAGCCTGGAATCCCTAAAAGGTCGACAAAACAGAACATTTAGCCTCATTTCAGGTCACATCATTAAATGTTATGGTGTTGTGTTTGTCATTCAGTCGTGTCCAACTCTCTGTGACCCCATGGACTGTAGCCCTCCAGGCTCCTCTGTCCATTGGATTCTGCAGGCAAGAATACTGGAGTGGGTAGCCATTCCCTTCTCCAGGGGATCTTCCCAACCCAAGGATCAAACCCAGGTCTTGCACATTGTAGGAAGATTCTTTACCATCTGAGCCACCAGGGAAGCATCAACAAATACTTATTTCCAAACTGTCAACAGTTACCCCTAGAAAACAATTAGATACAATTTAGCATTATAAAATTGATGTGCTGTTTTATGTTTGTTTGGGGCTTTTTTGCATTAGGAAATATTCTGGTAAAACATCCCTTTTTACTATTATTTTTTATTTTCATCAAAGTGATACACAGTTTTAAATGACAAAAAGAACTAAAAGGCCTTTTAAAATATATATATGTGTGTGTACCCCAGAGACAACACTCCATGTTCTTTTTTCCTGGTATGTATGTGTATTATTCTAAATAATAGTCATATTATTTCTTGAGTTGAGACATTATCACAATTTTCAATAACTCAGTTTCTATGTTTATATTGTTATAAACATAAAATTTTTATAAAGGTAAAACTTGTTCACTGCCACGACGAGTGGGTATGGTTAATCCTTGCTTTTTTTTTCTTCTACTTTTTAAGGAGTAATCACCGGTTCTACCCAATTCTGGAAGACCCCTCGAGGTACTCTATCCCACGAGCTCATGCCACATCACCTCTGTCCTCCCAGATGTACTGCACAGCCCCCATCCTGGGCCCTCCTCCCGTCCCCAAGCTCCCTACAGTGGGTTCTCTGTCTCCTGGACCCCACGGCCACTGATTTCTTAAGTTTTCCTGTCTCATTTCTTTGGGGGAACATCCTTCAGAGCTTCCAAAGAAAGTGTGCACGGGTAGCCGGCTTTTACAGCCTTTACAAGTCTGAGGAGGTGTTTATTCCATCCCCACACTTAATTGGCGTGGGAGAGAGAATTCTAGGCTGAAAGCATTTTCTCTCAGAGGTTTGAAGCCACTGCTCCATCATCGTCTAGCCTCCAGGCTTGCTTTTGAGAAATCCAGTAATCTGATTTCCAGTTCTTTGTATGTGACTTTTTTCCCCTTTCTCAAATCCTTTGGGATCTCTGCTTTATCCTTAGTGTTCTGAAATTTTACGAAGCTATGTCTTAGCATCTGGATCTTTTTTCTTCTGTTCTGCTGGGTATCTAATGGGCCTTTTCAATCTGAGACTCATGTTTTTCAGTTCTAGAGATTTACTTGCAATGTGTCTGATAATTTCCTACCTTCTGTTTTTTCTAGTCTCTAGAAATCCCTTTTATCAGAAATCACATCTCTTAAGGTCTCCTACTTTCCATCTTTTAATCTCTTTTAATCTCTTCTGCTCTCTGGAAGATTTCCTTGACTCATCTTTATGTGGACTGTATTTCATCTACTTGATTTCTTTAACAATTTTTCTCTCCTTCCTTTTTAATGAAAGTATCCGTTTGTATGATACAAATCTTTTCTGTCTCTGAAGATGCTGGGGTTTAGGGCCATTTGTTTTTGTTTCTGCTCCCCACATTGTCTGTTACCTCTGTGTTCCTTAAGAGCGAGACGCTGAAACACTGCTTGTTGGGGTGTGCAGGGCAGAGCTGGGTGACCTGTAGGCCTCGGGGTGGTATTAGGACTGCAGGCCAGTTTTCATTGTGTCCACACCTCTGACCCCTCACCTCCCCACCCACCAGATACCATCATAGATCTTCTCTGGGGCTTCTCCAGGTCAGTTTCTCAATACAGGGGATGAACTTCAGGTGTCGGGTCAACAAACGCCTGGGCGTTGGCATTGGTAGGACCTACTGGTCCAGTCAGTTGAATACAGACTGTCAGCTAACTCCTGTTTTTCACTTCTTCCTCTCATTCTGCAGTAGCTGAGCCTCCGTGCCCTGAGAACTCCAGGACACAGGATGTACAGCTGTCCCTTCTTCAACATCAGAACCACTCTATGTGTGCTTTGCATCTCCCAGAAATACTGGGTTGGCCAAAAAGTGTGTGTTTTCCCTAAGATGCTATTTAAAAACCCGAACCAACTTTTTGGCCAACCCAAAATATTGACATCTCTCATTCATATCTTTTTTCTCCTTCACTGTAATTTTTGTTTTATGAGGAAGAAGAATTTTATATGTGCATTTATTCTGTCTTATTTAATTGGAAATTCCTTTTTTTTAATATGTCATATAAAATTGTCAGTTTTCCTTTCTTTGGAAGGACTGCCCTGTTCTGAAATTATTTGCTTCTTCCTTTCTTTCTACTAAACACTTCTTTTTACTGTGAAATAATAGTGATATTAGGAGGTAGTTGGGATTATTTTTTTTTTAAGTTAACCCCAGAATGTATTTAAAATTTCTATTGGTCTATGAAATCTAAAATCAGAAAACCAATGACCTAGGCTTTAGGAAAAAAAAAGCTGACCCAGAGGAGAAGAACAATGGCCAGAAGGCAGGCTAAGTTTAAGGGAGAAGTTTTTTCAAGCTGAGAGAAACTTGAGCATAGGCAGAAATTGAAGAAGTCAGTGTAGCAGAATATCCAAGAACATGAATGGTGGCCTCTGCTAGAGAGGAGACAGGCTTGTTGGGAGGAGAATTCATCCCCGAGAGGTCTATGTGGGCCTCCTAAAGTTGGAGAGAGGCAGGCAGGCAGGGTCATCTCTTGGCACGTTGGGGAGGCCCTGTTCTGAGGCATGTTTCTACAACTTCTCCACATTCTCTTTCCTGATAGTCTGTTTTAAAGAATTAAAATGGGGTGGGGAAAGGGGTGTATTTGTGCCTGGACAGTGGGTATGCAGTTACCTGCGGCTGCAGACAGTGGTACCCCGCGGGCTGGAGCTGATTGCCCTGTCCAGCCAGCATCTGGGAATCTATACCCAGTCCCCACTAACGGTCTCCCCTTGTCTCCCCAGGACTGGTCCAGATCCCTGTGAGCATGTACCAGACTGTGGTAACCAGCCTCGCCCAGGGTAACGGGCCGGTGCAGGTGGCCATGGCCCCTGTGACCACTAGGATATCGGACAGCGCAGTCACCATGGACGGCCAGGCTGTGGAGGTGGTGACGTTGGAACAGTGACATGCAGCCGTACCACGGCATCACTTTCTAGTCTACTTCAAAATTTTTTACACGTTTGCAGAGGTGCAATCAAATGGAATTAAGTCTCTCGACTTTGGAAGAAAAGTTTTGTTAACCTTTTTTTTAAAAAGGAAGAAAGGCAGCGGATTTTGGAATTGCATTTTTTAAAGAACACCACTCTTGATTTTCTGGGATTGGCGGAATAAGATACTGCATTGTCAATTTCACAGTCCCGAAAAAGCCAAATTGTGGCAGGACTTCTTTCTGCGGAAACGTGTGTATACTTTGGTGTGTGTATGTGTGAGTGTGAATATATGTATATGTGTACATATGGATATACACATTTACATATATATATATATATAAAGTATATATATATATATGTATATATATATATATATAAAAGAAACCGCATGGAATTATCTGTATGAAATCAAGGTGAGCTGTGGAAAAATAATTCACCCAGTTTAGTGGGTGTAGGGTACGTGGCCAGACAGCCACCTGGTCTTGTTCATACCAGGGTCATGCGTTGAGCTACTGACAAACTCAGGCGGAGGTGACCATGCCCTTCACCAAAGCTGCCTCCCAGTGGCCAGCTCTCCCTGCTGGGCTCACCTGAGAATGGAGGTTCCGGATTGGGGTGAGGTCCAAAAACTGTGCTTGAAAGATCCAGGGGCCACGTGGTCTGGCAGCTGAGACACTCCTTGGGCTGGCCCAGATGCTGACCTTGCCACAGGCAAATGAAATGTCTTCAAAGCTCCCAGGCAGGGCCGAGAGGGTTTTCTTCAGCCGCCCGTCTCCTCCCCTCCCCAGGAAGCCTTCTCGGTCTCACGACTGTTAACCCGTCGCTTTGGTTTTAAGGTCAGTCCTGAATCGGTCATGTATATGAACTGAAGGTGACAGAAGTATTAAGGTTTGAGGAGTGAGTGCGCGTTGCGTGTGCTTGTGGGTGTGTGCGTGGTGGGGAGGGAAAGGAGGGGTGGGAGGAGTTGGAAGGGGAAAGGAAGGAGGGAGAGAAGAATCTTTTAAAGATCAGGGTGCACCAATGGGAGCAACTTTCACTTCCTGTGACTTCCTGTAGTCTAACAGAGGAGACGAGAACTGACGGGCTCCTGGCGCAAGAAAGGCTGGCCACCGGACTGAGGATAGAAGAGGGCTGAAGGTGCTGCCTGCGCCCCTGGGTCAGGCCCGATCCCAGAAGGGGCCCTGCGGCTGTCCCAGGTGCCTTGTGCTAGGCCCAGGCCCCACAGCTTCCTTCTCACGGCAGTTAATTGGTCTGGGTGTTCCTTGTAACGACATTCTGTGATTTCTCAGCCACAAGCCCTGAGTCTCCAGGGGTCAAATTGACCTGACTTTTCGACAGGCCAAACCTCTGCTCCTTGAGTGCAGGGACGACTCTTCCTCCCTCTTCCCGCCCCTGCCCCCCCCCCCGCCCCCAGCCCCTGTGTGTGACTGTGTATTTAATGTTTGTTTTTTTTAACGCGACATTAAAAAGATTCTTCACGTCTTGCTCAGCCTTTGAGAAAAGTTTCAGATTCTTGTATTTGCTTGTTTTATATAAAACTATCCAGTGTTCTTTGTATGTTTTTTTTTTCCTGTACGTAATGGGGGGAGGGAAGGGAAATTTACATAAAACAGTCCTAGTTCTACAATTTGTTATTTTTTTAATTATTATTTTTTATCATCGTTGTGAAACTGTCCAGGGGCTTTAAAGTCCGTGTTCCTTTGTGGTGAAATACCCTCCTGATAGTTTGAGAAATTGCCAAGAAGAAGAAGAAAAGCAGAACCCCAGTAGCAGAGCATGGATTCTGTGTCGTTTTCCATTCTGTCTATTACTGCCTCATTCAATAAATAGTTAACAATGTGGCAACAGGAAGTGGAACTGTCCGTCTGTGTAGGAGCACTTAGCCTCTTAGGAGCTTTCTTTTGGGGTGGCTTGTTCTGCTTTGTAAAAGGAATAGGTGCTTCTACTCAAGCTCAGCGATCTTTGAACTGTGTTCCTTGGCGTTGTGGAGCCCTGTAAGGGGAGTGCAAGAGTGGAAGGGGGTGATTCCTGCCTGTCTTCCGTCATCAGAGCAGCTCTGTTGAATCAGTTTTATAAAATGCTGTCCAGGCAGGTTATGGCGGGGGCAGGGGGGCATCTAATTTGAAAAATCTTAAAGATGGTTTGAAAACCTCTTCTCTGGAGTTCATTGTTTAGGGCTTAATTGCATTCCACATTAAAATCAGGGTGGGTAGTGGTACTTGCCCCTCTGTGTCCTCCCCACAGGAGTGTTGTTCAGGATTGTAGTGGATTCTTCTTGAAGCCTGGGCCCCATGCCTTTGCTCCCTTAAGGCCTCCCTCCTTGGCTTCTCTCACAGCTCACTACTTTAATGTGGCAGCTGTCATTCTCCCACCCGTACCTCCTGCCACACCCTCAGTTCAGGCCCTTCCTAAGCCTCCCTGTGGTTTTGCACTCCCATACTTGTGCCCACTGTTCCTCAGCTTGAAACGATGCTCTCCTTGCCACCTCCATCACCCCTTTCTTTCCTTTTGTTGTTGGGAGTTTGGGTCTGTTTCCTGGTGATAATGATTACCATAGTTGAATGCAGGAGACCAGAGATGTTTTCCTTGCTGACAGTGGCTCGATAAAGCCAGTGCCACCCTTCTTCCTTCTTCTTGCCCAAATGGCACATCATCATCTATTGTCACCAGAGAGAGTGAGCCGGAGAAAGGGTTGGTGGCAGCCAGATCAAGCAGACATCATTGCCATTGGGCACCCCTGCAACAGCTGGTTGTCTAGAGTACCTCTGTGGGGATGGTGTCTCTCCATAGGCACAGTAATTCTGTTTGCTTGGCAAGACCCAGATGCTGCCTGTTCAACAAGCATGTGTTGAAACTCTTTTTTGGTGGGGCTGATGGAGTATTTCACTTCCGTTACTGCCCAAATCACCGGCAGGAGCTGCTGACTCATCTGCCTACAGGGCCCCGGCAGGTGGAATCAGTGAGTAACGAGGAAGCCATTATGTTGTGAGAGGAAAAGGAATGATGGAGATGGGCACAGTGGAGAGCATGTCTAAAGAGAGTGGCCTCTCCTGAGTGCTAGTGGACTATCTCCAAGCAGGAGGAACATGGGCCCTGCAGTCCTGTCTTTTAAATTTTCTAGAGAAACTGAGGAGTCCAGATTTGTGCATGAATCTCCTGATTTCAACAACAGATCAAAAGTCTTTTACATTCTCTGCCAGCAAAACAAAACCCACCTGTAGACCACCTCTGGCCCCAGGTGTCAGTTTTACTTTAGTGAAAGCCTACCACGTGCCAGGTGAATGAAGCATAGCAGTTGCCCAGGAAATAGGATGAGACGAGGAGATGTTTTTGTGTGAACAGACCGTGGCAGCCCAGTGTGATAAGGTGCCACCTGGACAGAGTGATGTGACAGAAGGGGTTCTGTTATCTCATTTTATCTGCTCAAGGGTCCTCTGCACTAATAGTTTATCAACTAGGCTCCAGACAAGGATCTGGTGCTCACCGAAACCAAGACCCCGGGCTCAGAATTCTTGACTTTAAGTCCTACATCTGAGAAGATCCGTTGGTGATGCTGGTGACCACTGGGGCCATCTGAACTGAGATGAGTGAGCCGAGGAGAACAGAAGGGCAGGGAAGGGTGCCGGTGCACCCAGAGCCAGACAAAGCTCATTTCCAGGCCCTTCTCAAGTTGAAGAGGGCCTGCTCCTGCATTCACCTTCCTTTCTATCTGCTGCTGTTCTTCTCTCCTCATCAGCGCCCCCAGTCCCCCACAAAGCCTCAGCTGTGGATGGAGTAGCTCTGGGCCTGTGGCAGGTCCTTTTGGTGTTGGGGGGGAACATGAAGCTTATCTGAGACAGAGGCTTCGTGGACTGAGGAAGACAAGCCTACATGTCCCCTCGCACCTCCATCTCAGTGGGCTGTGGGCCACCCAGGTCATCAGGCCAGGCCAGGCCAGCCTGTGGCCTGCACACAGCTCGTGCTCAGATGCCAGAGTCAAGGACGCCCATCAGTGCATCCCATCTGGCCTTTGCTGTTTGCTCCAGGTTGGCAGCTCTTGGAGAAGATCCACCCGGGACAGTGGAGACAGCCCAGAGGAAGGAGGCACACAGAGCGGGGAGATAACGGCGTTAGCACTGGACTCTGAAATAGCTGGAGAATTCTGCTCCTGCTGCTGCTGGGTCCCTGAATGAGTGCCCAACCCACTCTGAATTTGAGTTTCTCTCTCCTGAAACACCAGTGGGCTGTTAGCGGATGTTTGTTGAGTACTGGAGTGTTGTTTCTGCCGAGTTGGAGAGGGGGAGGCAAAGGTACTAGGGTAATATTCATCTGCAGAGCAGGGCCAGGAACCCCAAAACCCAGGTCTTACCCAGAGCCACCTTGTAAGGCAAGGACAGCCTGCGCCGTAGCCCTGTACAGAGGCCTTCCTAGCTCTAGTTTATGAGAACCATGGCCTATCTGCCATTAAGAGTGTTTATATGGTAGCAGTTAAAACAGTGAACACTTGTACAGCCCTTACAATGTGCCTTGTTCTAAGAGATTTACCTATACATTAAGTTACTTATTAGTCTTTGCAAAAATTCTGTTACTATCCCTACTTTACAGATGAGCAAACTGAACCACAAAGAGGTTAAGAGGTAGTTTATTTCATACTTGGGGGAGGGGAACTAGAAATATCCTCCAAACTTAATGCGCTTGTCAATAAAATTGTTGGTGTAACTTAAATTAACTGAGTCTCAACTCAAATTTCTTCTGAATTTATTTATCCTTTAAGAAACTAATAATTATCAGTTATTAAATGGCTGCTCTGCACAAGACACTATGCAAAATAGTTTACCCCTTTATTTCTAATCCTTTCCACAACCTCAGATGGCGGTTAGATTCCATTTTATATGTATGGGAGCTAAGACTCGGCCAGTTTCGAGAACTAGTAAATGGAGAGCTGGGGTCAGACTAATAAGCCTGCCTCCAGAAGCTCGGCTCTTCGTGCCAACCCCTCGGGGGACAGGTAACGTAAAATGAGCTGCACATCTGGATTCCCACTTTTTATATATATAATCTATGGCTGTGCTGGGTCTTCGTGGCCATGCAGGCCTTTCTCCAGTTGCAGCAAGAGGGGGCCGTGTACAGTTGGCAGACTCCAGTTGCAGGGTACAGGCTTTTCATTGCAGTGGCGCCTCTTGTTGATGAGCACGGGCTCTGACACGTGGGCTTTCAGGAGCTGTGGCACACGGTCTCGTGGCACCCAGGTTCTAGAGCACAGGCTCAATAGTTGTGGCACACTGGGCCTAATTGCTCCGCGGCACACAGGATCTTTCCATATCAGGGATTGAACCTATGTCTCCTGCATTGGCAGGTGAATTATTTATTACTGAGCCACTAGCCCCTACCTAGATTCTCATTTTTAAGGTAACCTCCAGCTGAATCTTGAGCTCAGCCCACGTGCAACCTCTCCCAGTGGTCAGTGTTTTCTGAGCAGGACCTAAGGACCGTGCCTGGTCCTTAACCTGAGCATGCCATACCAAGAGCATCCTCGCAGTGGCTGGGCTTTTTCATCACATGCAGGCACACACCTGAACATACATAGGAACTTGTACACAGGCAAGCAAGCAGTACATCCCACCAAATGAGAGACCTTAGTTTCCCAGGGGTTCCTTATTCAATCAGAAAATCCACAGAATCCCAAAAACATCCATTCCCACACATTCTCATTACTTCCAAATAGTTCTGCAAAACTCCAATGTTAACTTTGTTAAATGTAAAAATAATGTTTGATGTAAAATTGCTTTTATTGCCAAGAAAAATTGGCCCTGTGAGATTGTCCCAAGGGCAAAGGGTAGTGAAGTTGCTGGTACTCAAGCACATTCTTAAGTATGAACAGTCACACACTTTTTTGTCTGTGCTGCATGGCATGCAGATCTTAGTTCCCAGACCAGAGATCAAACCTGTGCACCCTACAGCAGAAGCTCAGAGTCCTAACCACTGGACCACCAGGGATGTCCCACATTATGCTTTCTTTAAAAACCCCAAGGGGCACTTCCCTGGCATCTGAGTGGTTAAGGCTCCAAGCTTCTACTACAGGGGGCACAGGTTCAACCTCTGATCAGGGAACTAAGATTGCACATGCCAGGAAGTGTAGCCAGAAAATTTAAAAACTAAGTTTAAAAAAATTTAAAAACAAAAGCTCCAGGGCCCAAATGCAGAGAGAGATCAGTTGATGTTAAAACCCAGGAAGTTCTGGGCAAGGAAGCCAGGCCAAATCTTGGCAAAGCTGGGTTATGATGTCTTCAGTTGAGCCTAAACTTCAACCAGTCTTTGGGCTCCCCTGGCCCTTGTGTTTAAGAGACTTCTAAAGCTGGGAGGGACATTAGCCACCACCCATCATTTAGGCCATGAAGGTTAAGCTTACAGGCACAGAGAAGCCCAGGGCCCCGTGACTGGTAGCATTGTACCCAGATTTCTGACTTGGTGGAGGAAGTCATCCATACCCCCATAGCCCTCTGCTCCCTTAGTGCCTCCTCTGGCTTTTCCATTCAGATTCTCAAAACCAGAAATATTTTTCCGGTTCCCTTACCAGAACTATTTTTATAGAGCTTTTTCTTTTTGTAATTCACATGAGTAAAATCAAGGGAGACTAAATACAGAATAGGATTCTTTATCCTAATCCACAGTTCTCATCGGTACAAAACACTGGTTAAACTCCATGGACAACAGACGTTTCTGGAGAGCCTATATCACCAACAGTGTGGAGTTGCTTGCCTCTCCCAATGAGGTGGCTGAGTCGGATGTCGCTCCTGTTCCGCAAATGAGCCAGGCGAGCTGGCTTGGTCTAGGCCGAGCATCCTGACTGTGAGTCCTGGCCTCAGTTTCCCGTCTATGCCCCGGCATCACCTGGCCCACCTGCACAGGTTGAATGAGATGACACCGAAAGTTCCTGGGGTCCACTGGTGATCAAAACCATTCTGGGTGTGAACAACAGAAATCCGGAGGGGCCTGACAAAGACCGCTGTCCTCGGAACCCAAGTTTGCACTCTCCAACCGCGAGGGGCGGGCTAGGGGAGGGCACAGCTGATTGGCCTGCTGAAGTCACGTGTGTGTCCGGACTAATCGGCCAAACCCAGCTGCGGGGGCTGGCCGTCCCACAGGTAGAGCATCCCTGCAGGGTCTGGAATACGGATCCACCACGTGGCAGTTGCCGTCGTTTCCACGAAGCTGCATCAAGCAGGAAATAGTGAAAGTGGGATCCGAACAGCTTCCCCACTGCCCTTCATTGCCTCTACGAAGATCTCCTGAGTCTGCGAATGTCTTGAGTCAGAAAATTAGAGGAGTCATTGGGTAATCAGTAGTGTGCCCCATCTCCCCACTCCCACCACCCCCAATAACCTCAAGTTTTTTAAACGGTTTTAATGATACATAATTTACATTCTATTAAGTGCATTCGCTTTAAAGTCAAAGGGCTTTGGTGTATTTACAATGTTGTGTAACCACTACACAACATTTTCGAATTTCGCATTTTCATCTTCCCCAAAGGAAAAGGTTTTTGTTTTTTTTAACGTTTTTCTCGAAAAGTAATTTGAAGCAGGTTATATAAAGGATGTGTACAATGAGGCAAAAAACAACTCAAGACCAAATAAAAGGAGGTCACACCTTTGCCAAATGTGGGGTCAACCTAGTGATATGATGAAGGTTCCCGTTTTGCTCCTAGTAAAGGGGTTCTTGTAACTAAAAGAAAGGAACAAGTCATCAGTTATTAAAAAGAAAGCACCAAAAAAAATTTTTTGTTAAGTTTAAGGGTAACTACATTCAGCATCTTCCACAACGTCTTTTAAAGCACTGAGCACTAATTTAAAGTAATGCTTCTGCCATAAGTGTTGGCTGAAGCTTGATCCGAGCCTTCCAGGAATGGGAGTCTCCCCCTGCACTGGCTCCACCAGGGTTTCTCAGGGTGAGAGGTTGGCTAGAAAAGGAGGCTGCGGGCTTGGGGAGGGCAGTGGAGGCCACAAGGAAGGCTCCTTCTTCCCATCCTGGGCACCCAGCCCAGCTCCATCAACAAAGACACTTCCGGAGGGTCTTATGTGTGTGCTTTCAACTTTGAAATTATTCTGGGAGAGGCTGTAGATAGTTACTTGCAGATCACTAAGGAAAGGAAGGAGGAGACCAGCATGATGAGCAGCTGACCACTGTGAGTCACGTGAAATGGTGCAGCTGGAGGCTGCTCAGGGCTCGCCCATTCCCTGGTCATTGGAAAACACAGCTGAGGACATTCAAACCCCTACGTTCTCTAGAGAACCAATCATAGGAGCCACTCTCCTCCACCAGGGCTGCTTCTTGTTGTTTAGTCGCTGAGTTGTGTCCAACTCTTTTGCGACCCTATGGACTGTATAGCCCACCAGGCTCCTCTGTTCATGGGATTTCCTAGGTAAGAATACTAGAGTGGGTTGCCATTTCCTTCTCCAGGGGATCTTTCCAACCCAGGGAGCAAAGCTGAGGCTCCTGCATTGGCAGGTGGATTCTTTACCACTGAGCCACCAGGGCTTACTAAGAGGCAAAACCAGCCCAGCTGCCTCCAGTCACCACTCCAGCTGATCCCTCCCCAATTTGTGTAAGACTTGCAGGGGACTGGAGAGGTGCTAGTGGGGTCCTTGGAATTGAGAAAAGTGCTTATAACTAACAGAATTTCTGCAAAACCATGCTCCACCCCCCATTCAAGAGGCTCTGGACCACACCCTCATCCCCAAATACTGCAAGGTCCTGCCTTCCCTCCGAGCACAGAAGAGGGTGAAGTTGAAGTCCATATTGAGACTGAAGCTTCACATGGTCTGGGCCTAATGATGCATATTTACAAAGCTATGGAATTCACTCAAAGCCTTATTAAGGAATCAGAAGGGAGAGTCAACAGATTATGGCAAAGGCAGTGACTGCAGAAAGTAAAACCCACCTTGTGTTTAAACCCACCAAGGCAAGATGCCTTTGGTTTCATAAAAGACACCTCAGACTTGTGGGTTCATCAGTGGCAATGAAGGGTTCTATTTCCACGCAAGGGGTGTCTCTTCAGGCATCTCACCTCCCCTGATAATCTTCGCAGGAAGTTGTCCTTGTTCTCCTGGTCCAAAAGGCTTCCAGCCCGGGCCGCCCTTCCCCCATGCCACCTTCCCAGGAGAGCTGAGGCGGCAGAAGCCTGGCTCCCAGAAGAGAGAGACCTCCAGGGCAGGGCAGGGCAGGGCAGGTAACATCAGGGGCTGGGGAGCACACACATTAGACCCTCCGGAAGTGTCTCTGTTAATGGAGCTCAGCTGGGGGCCCAGGCTGAGAAGAGGGACGCTTCACTGCTACCTCCATCACCCTCCCCAAGCCAGCTGTCTCCTTTTCCTGCGAGCCTCTTACCCCGAGAAGCCCCAGTGGAGCCAGTGCATGGGGTGACTGCCATTCCTGGAAGGTTCAGGTCAGCCATCTGCCAACACTTAGGGCAGAGCTTTGAGAACCCTTATATGAGACTAATCCACCATCAAAAACCCATAGCCCACCAGCCCTTCCACTGCAGCAACTGGCTTTCCAGTGTCTGGTGTTTGAGAAGAGACACATCCACCATGAATGCAAAACTCTTGCATTAATTTGCAATTGTTCACCACAACAGCACTTACAAACATTTAAAAAGCTGCATGTGATGGGCTTCCCTGGGGATCCAGCGGTTAATAATCTGGCTTGAAATGCAGGGCCTTGGGTTCGAGCCCTGGTCGGGGAACTAAGATACCACAAGCTACAGGGCAGCTAAGCCCGACTGCTTTAACTAAAGAGGCCATGCGCCGCAAAGATCCCACATGATGCACTGAAGGCCCAGCAAGCCGCAGCCAAGACCCAATGCAGCCAAATAAATAAATACTAAAAACAAAACTGTGAGGTAACACCTAGATTGTGGTCAGGGAGCTTAAGGAGATGTAAGAGGCCCCCTTCCCACCTTGGCTGAGGAACCAGCCCAAGTCTCAACCTGACATGTCACAGAGACACCTGGTCCAGCCCCCACCTAAGGCTGCCATCCCCCGCAGCACCCCAACACCTAGGTGTAACATCTCCAGAGACGGAGAGTTAACCCATCTTAAGTCACAGCCCGACCTACCCATCAGGAAGTTCTATGAGACAAACAGAATCTGCTTCTCTGTAAAGTCTTTCCATTGTGTCTGGAGCCACAGAGAACTGTGAAGGTCTCCATGCCTTCAAATACTTGAAAAACAGCCTTCACATTCCCACTCTTTTTCATAGCTAAAATCTCCAGTTCCAACATTTCCTAGAGGGTGGTGAGCTGTTTCTAATTACAAAGTGGACTAGATGTCCTGAATGACCCTCCCAGAGAAAACCAAAAGAGCTGCATTAAAAAATATTTTTAAAAACACACCTTTAAATGTATCACCGAGCTAGCAATATTCAATCCATGAATGGGAACCTTGCTCCCCGGACTGTCATTGGTCTGGTCCAGCTCTCTGCAGATGCTCTGAAGATGGCACCAGACTGCCTGAGGCACAGATACAGTCTATTCACACCCACCCATCCCCATCCCACCCCTCTAACACCACCCACCCCCATGACCTGATGCTGTCCCTCCTTCAGTGTCATCCCAGGTGAATATGTAGTTAACCAGAGTCATCAGCTCTTCCTTCCACCCACATCTCATTACAGTCTGGTTTCCTCCATTCTTGCCCTTGTCCAACTTATTTTTCTTCTAAACGTAGGGTTTTACACGTTTCTTCTCAGATGTCAACATGGTGCTTCTCACCTATCACTCTGTCCTGGGATCTCTCAACCTCGGCTCTCTTGACATTTGGGTCAATCATTCTGTTGTGGGTAGCTATCCTGTGCCTTGTAGGGTATTGAGCAACATACCTGGCCTCCACGCACTAGATGCTGATAGCAACTCCCACTCCAGTTGAAATCGAGTGTCTCCAGATATTGCCCGATGTTGCCCAAAGCGGCAAGAATGCCCCCACGAGACCACTGTTCTGGCTGTCCTGGGTGTATCAACCACATGCTCCAACTGTAGCCTGTGGCAAATGACTGTGGTGGGAGCAGGATCGTTCCTCCAGCCTGAGCAGAGGGGCAAGTCCAGGGTTCCTCAGCCTCACCTCCCACTACTCCCTTCCCGACTCTTCTGGCATCTTGTGGCTACAGCTTGGTCCTCCAGGAGCTGGCTGTTGCCAGCGTCCCTCTCCACATGATCTCTTCTCTAAGGCTCAATCTAGGTGCTACCTTTACTCAGAGCCCACGGGACCAGCCCTGCCGTGGGGACCATGCCTTCCTCTCTAGGCCCAGTGCCTCCTACCATCTCCACTGCATGGACCTGCTCTCCATCCACATGACTATTCATACCTGTCCTGCCACCCCAGCTGAGCTGTATGTACCGGAACAGGCCCCGTCTACACTGGCTGCCAGGCCTCCAGCAGTGAACCCAGCCCTTTGCGTTAGAGTCCAACAGGGATATCAGTTGGCTCAAGGGAGCACCTCCCTTTGACCTAAGGGGCCGAGGGACTACATGCACCATGAGCAGCCCTTCCAGTCCTGGGGAACTTGGGATCTGGGGGTGACCAGGATCCTGGAGGTGCGAGCCGAGCCAGGCAGAGTGTGGAAGTTGAAACCCGATACCCTGTCACATTCCAGGGCCTCCCCCTTACATGCTCTGTTACACACCTTGCCGGCCCTGGGCATGAAGGTATGAGTGAGACCCTGCCGGGTCCCCAAATAGTTTTCTACAGACGGAGAAGCAGACCTACCAGCAGGCGCTTTGAATGAGGCAGCCAAGACTGGGAGAGAGGTGTGTCCTGGGCATTCGGGTAGCTGCCAGACTGTAGATTCATGAGCACAGATAAAGGTGGGGGGGGGAAGACCCCCAGTGTGGGTTTTCCTAGCAGAACACAAAAGGAAGTCAGGAGCAGTGACAAGGGGCCAGCCTGCGAGACAGGCCAGGTCACACGAGGCCTCATAAACCATGTAAGGCGCTTGGGTTTATCCTGGGGTGTGGGAGGGGGGTGCCGTGGGTCAGATTAGTACCGAGGACAATCTGAGGGCTGGGCTGAGAGGTGGCAGTGGAGATGGTGCCCAGGTGCTCCCCATCAGACCTGGATCTGGTCTCATCACCCCAGCAGCCACGGCCCCCGGAAAGGGCAGGGCCTCCGCAGTGGTTGGAGGGGCTACCACCTGGGCAGCTCCTGAGTGCAGAGCGGTGTTCGTAGCCTTGGGAGGCAGATGGCCAGGGCTCTGCTTCCCTGGACGAGGTCAAGGTGCTTCGTCATCCGTCCTGATCCTGGCTGGCCTGTGGCTGTAAGGATTAATTGAAATCACAAAAATATACATTGTAAGTTGCTCAAAGATCGGTAGCTGTCTCCTTGACTATATCTGTCCAAGTTCCCCATCCCCACTCTTGATTTCCTCAACTCCCCCTAAGACCCCAGAATCATCTCATTCCTGTCTGCCCATCCAGGCCTCAAAGAGCCAGCCTGAAGCAGGCAAGGGGCCTGGGGTGCTTAATGCGGATGGCCTGACCTCCCGCTCCGCTCACCTCATCTGCTTTGACAATAATTTATTCTCATCAGGCCAGTGCCCACCCTGGAGCACCACATAGGGCCCCTGCCAAGCGCATCCCAGGCTGCCCCTGGAGGGGGCCTACATGTTGTTATGACAGCACACTTCCCTCGCCACTCAAAGGCTTAGGAACCAAGCCTTTTAAGGCAGGAGACCCATGTTCCCTCATGCATCTTCCCAGGCAGTGTTTCTGGTTCTCACTCCAGTCCAGCCCCACAGCCTGCATCCATCCAGACCACCATCTCCTCCTTGAACCAATGTCCAGACCACCACCCCCACCAGGGACCTGTGCCCGTGTCTGCTCCCTCCATTCCTCCTCCACCTACTGCAGATGGTCTTGCCCAATCACTCACCTGATCACATCACTTCTCTGCCTTCCATGGTGCCCACTGCCCTCAGGTTCAAGGGCAAACATATAGCCCCCAAAGCCCTCAACAATGGCCTCCTGCCTTCCAGCCTGGCATGGTCCCCAAGGGAATCTGTGCTTTCTCCAACAGGCTCCTTTCCTCCTCCTCCTCCTCATCCAAGTCCCATGTCACTCTGTCCCCAGGGCTCCCACATCCCAGCAAGTGCCCCTCACACCCTGCATGCTGCCTACTCCAGCTACACAGTGTGGTATGCCATGAGTGCTTAATAAATGTCCAGCACGAGGCAGAAACCCACATTCTCCCTGTGCCTGGCTATAATTTATCAGGTTTTCTAAACTCCTGTGAGTGGACGGTCTCCTTCTCTTAAGAGCTTGGGCTCAGACGTTCTCCTCTAGGGGACACATCCTCAACAGCCTACACCTCCCCCACCCCGCCCAGACTTCCTCACTCAGCCCATCTTATCTTGAAAGGCAGCAGCTGCGTGGACCAGGGCAAGCCTGGAGTGGGCTGCCCGGCCCTGCCCGCCATCAGCCCTGGTATCTGGAACCACCCTCTGAGGGCAGGAGGCGGGGAAGGACAGCTAGAGCTACAGGGGACGAGGTCTTCCCAGAAATCGGGGGCTGAGCAAGTCTGGGGGCTTGGGAGCAGGGAGAAGGATTTTGTATCTGTGTTTGTACTGTTCACTGAGTCAGGATACATGTATGTGCGCACATGTGCATGCACACACACAGTCCCGCTGCCCCTGAGCCTTCTGCAGGCACAGAAAGTTCCCCAACAGGCCCGCCCCCCGCTACTCTCCCACCTCTCCTGACCCAAGCCAGGTTCTTGACCCTGGGGTCTGCCTGAAGGAGCTCCCACTGCAGCCTGGGCTCTGGGAAGGTGGGTGCCATCTGTCAGCAGACCTGAGGCACACCCGCCGTCCACCCAGTGGAGAGCTGCAGCTGGAAGCAGGTCTCCAGCCTAGAGGCCACCAACTTCCGAGGGACCCGTTCCCCCATTTATGCAAATGGCTTAAACATCACATCTCTGGGGCCTCTGTCCCATCCGCCTGTCCACCACTGTGTCAGGAAGGATGCCTGGGACAGATGGCCAGTCCTCTCTCTGCCCTCATTCCCCTAGACAACAGCCTAAAGGAGAGACCTACTCTCCGTGAGAAAGGGAAGGGGGCCCTCCCCTGGGGCCTCAGAGCCCACCCTGAACAGACGGCCTCTAGGTAAAGGGTGAGGGCAGCGGTCCCCCAGTGTTCCCTTCCTCCTAAGCCCTGCACCCCACCCGCTCCCTCACCTCAGCCTGGACCCCAGGCCCTCTCAGCAGCACTGAGGGCCCCGGAGAACAGCGAGCCGGCTGATTCAGAGACCTGTGACCTAGGGAGGCGCAGGGAGACGCTGAGTTCACTTCCAGCTGCACCGCCCTCTGCCACTGCCCGGTGGTCCGGGGCGTAGTCCCCTCCTCCTCCCCAGCGGGGCAGGTCCAGGTGGAGCACGGACCCTCCCTCGGCAGCCGGCTTCGGAGCTGCTGGCCGAGCCCTCGCACCATAGTTGGCAAGTCTAGAACCACCGGATCCCATTACCTCGCCAGTGTGAGTTCTACCATTGCCAAAAACGGGGGGAGGCAGGCAGCGCGGCAGACCTGGGGCCCCGCGAGCCGGGGGAGGAGTCAGGGACAGTTAGCGGTCCACGGAGGGCTGGCGGGAGACACCCTCCCCACGACTAGGACGAGGTCAGTATGGTGTCCTTCCTGGTGGCGGCCCTGGGGTGGGAGCCAGGCCCTCCTCAGGCCCTCCCTCTCCTCAAGACCCCTATGCACAACAGAAGGGAGACGGGGGAGGGGTCGTGGGGAAGGGGGAAGCGATCAGGACCAGCCCAGGCCCTGAGGCTATGCCCACCCACTCTGGGGGAGACCCCACAGACAGGGCATCCCCGCTCAAGGCCACCAGCTGGTGGTTCAGCAGGAGATAGGTGAGCTAAGGACAGAGGGGTTTGGGGCCTGGGGCGCCTCTCTACACCTCTGCCTGGGCTCGAAAGAAGAGACAGCTGAAGTGGCAGTGCTTTGCTATTTACCAGGCACTCCATGTCACAGTCCCATTTGATCCAGGAAGACCCCTCCCATGACAGTCCCTAGAGCTTAAAACTCACCAGCTGGGCGCTCCACTCCACAGGTAGGAAGGTGTATTTCTGTACATAATACTCTTCCCTGTATGTGTGTTAGTCACTCAGTCGTGTCCGACTCTTTGCGACCCTGTGGACTGTAGCCCACCAGGTTCCTCTGTCCATGGAATTCTCCAGGCAAGAATACTGGAGTGGATAGCCATTCCCTTCTCCAGGGGATCTTCTTAACACAGGGATCGAACCCAGGTCTCCTGCATTGCAGGCAGAGTCTTTACTGACTGAGCCACCAGGGAAGCAAAATACTTTTCCCTATCATCAAGCCCCAAAGATGCAAATCAGTCCATGTGTGGGGTCTCTTCCCTAAGGATGGTCAGTGAACACCTGGGCAGGGCCTTCCCACCAATGACTGGGCTTGGGTAGCAGCTGGGCCCTTGACATCACTCATCTTGGCCAGTCAGTGGCAGGAATGGCCAAACCAGAACCAGCTTATTCTCTCCACACAGAATTCCTCAACCAAGGAACCCACATACACCCACACCTGCCCCACCACTCTATACACCCCTGGAGGGTTAGTGCAATCTGGCTCCCCAAGGTGGTACCTCCTCAGGCCACCAGGTAACTTATCCCAAGGACGGCACACACCTGAGTCCCACATCCCCCAGATGTGCGCAGGCCCTTTCCTACAGACATGGAAGCCCCTTGGGTCCTCAAGTCTTCAATCAGTAGGGTGGCCCAGCCTTCCATGGCTGGAAGGATGTTTGCCCTACAGGCTCCCTGGGCAGTAAGTGGGCCCATTTCCAAAACAGAAGCCCAGGCTGAAGCAGCAGCTGTTTAGGAGATTGATCCCATCCCACAGGGCTGGGGGCCCCGAGCAGGGGCTGGGAGAGAGCAGCCGCCGCCACTGGGAAGAAGAGAGGTGAGAACAGACCCAGGCCTTCCACGGATACCCCACTGGGGTGGGGCGGCTGCACCCCGGGGGAGGGCCAGTGGGCCTGGGCCTGGCTTCTGCAAGAGGACCCCTCACAGAGGGAAGTCTGCTTAGTGGTGACTGTGACAGCACTGAGGCCCGTGGGGCGGGCAGGCCTGCTGGGGGCACCAGCACAGAGCGGGCACTGGGTCCAAGAGTATTCCCAGGGACCAGCAACTCGGCCAGGAAGCCCCCGAGGCCCCCACCACCGTGTGTAAGTCTGTGTGTGCGCGTGTGCGTGTGCGTGTCTGTGTGCTGGGCAAGGTCGGGCCCTTTCCACCCTCATCGGCCGTGCCCGCAGGCTGGTGGGCGCCTGGGGAGGGGGGTCTTCTCTGCCTCCGGCACACAGCCCGGCTTCTCTAGCAGCACCAGCACCACAGCCCCCACCAGCAATCAATGGAGCCAGATCACATTTCGCAGAGCCGGCCGGGACTGGGATAATGGCGGGGATTGAATAAGCAAATGGAGTGTGGGGGAGGGGTGGGGAGTCTGGAAAATCCACTTCACACCACCCCTCCCGGGAGCTGCCATCTCCAGTGGCCCCAGCCACCACCACCACCCCCGCCACCCCGCCACCCCGGGCTCCCCAGACGAGGGGCCCTGCACTGGGAGGCCGACACCCGGGGAGTGGCTGCTCTTGAAAAAAACACCAAAATGGAGAGCAAAGTCCTTCCCAGAGACCTTCCCACTCGACAAAAAAATGCTTTCAGCTGCAGCGGCAGAGACTTAAGTCAGGCTGCGGGAGTTCCTAGGGGACCCAGGGCATTAGGATGGGTTAAACATCTCCCAAACTGAGAGGCGCCTGCTGAATGGGTAGAGCCCTTCTTCCTTTGGGAAACACACAGAGGATTCAGGCCCCCGTTGTAATGAGTGTTGAGGAACAAAGATGAGGGCAGTTGGGGAGGCAAAATGGGGGCGGGGGCCTTCCCCACCCCACCCCAAACTCAGGGAGGAGCGCTGGCTGCGGGGGTCCCATCCTTGGGTCCCCACTCTTGTGGGTGAACTCATCTCTCCAAGCCAGGAGGAGCTGGGGCCTCACCTGGGACTGAAACTCACTGGGGCCTGAAGTCTTGCCTGGGGGAATCCCTGAGCTGGGCCCCCAGAGGCGGGGAGGGGAGACATGGAAGGTGAGGCACAGAACGGCCACTCCACAGCCCCAACTGGCCGGGTTCAGCAGAGGCCCCCACCTGGGCAGGTGTGCAGGGGGCAGAAGCAGAGCCACAGGAAGAAGTGGAGCCCAGCTGGCGACCACCCAGGGTCTGAGGGCTCACCGCAAAGGGCTGCCCTCCGGAAGTCCTAGGGAGGCACCATCACACCAGCTGCCTTCCAGCACCCCCACCCCTCCAGGGGTCACCCCCTTGTCACCGCCCCTTAGTCCTGCAGCCCTTTCCAGCAGGTCAGCCATCTTAGCCTGGAGCAGGCATAGGAGAACGAGAGCACAGAGCGGCCAGCCCTTGGGGGCTGGGCTGTCAGAGGGGACAGCTAGCTGCAGGTCAGCAGCTAACCCGGGCAGAAGTCCCTCCACTCCTGTCCTGAAATGAGCAAAAATGCCCCTTTTCTCTTCGGGGGCTTGGAAGACCTTCTGCCTAGGGACACCATCGCCACACCCAGGAGGGACTAGGAGGGGGCTCCTCCCAGGTAGGGAACCAGCAGAGAAATGGCCTGATCCATCCAAGGTGGTCCCTAGTTCCCGGGCAGGAGGGTTGGGAGCAGCCCATGGGATCCGGCCAATCTCCACTGACTGACCGCCTCAACCACTCACCTCCCACCCCCCCATCACCGCCACCACCACTTCACTTCTTGGCTCAGAAAACAAAAAAGGCTCTTACAGGTACAGACTAAGTCCTTGCCTGAGGCTCACGCTCCCCCCACTCCCCTAGGGACAGACAGCTCCATCAGGGACAAGCCACTCCATCAGGGACAGGGACAGTGACTTCGGGTCTGACAGCTCCCGGCTGGTCAGTATCCCAGGTCAGCTGGCGGAGTTCTTGCTGACTGCTGTCCCCGGCTGTGTCCAGGCCTCTCAGCCTCATTCTCCACTGTCTGGGGCACCCTTGGGAACCCAGGCCTACAGATTCAGAGCTGAAGTGCCTCCAAGCCCTGGGGAGCAGGGGGCACCCACAGCACAAAACCCATCAACGAGGCTGACCCCACACACGTTGTGGCTGAAGTGCCAAGTCAGGCCCAGCTGTACTCTCGGACTCTGCTCTTCAGCTGGGCCTTTTCTCTCAGAGCCTGCTACCCTGTCTACAACATGACTTAAAAAACCCCACACCCTACAGGGCTGTGATGGAAATCAATGAGGGGACTTATGTAATGTCACCTGATATACCAATGACAGCAAAGTTTCAAAAATGACAGCCCCAATCAAGGGAGCCACATTCCAGCATGCAGTGTGTGAAGGGGACCATTCACCTCCACCCCAGAACCTTCGAGGAGCAAAGGCCTGAACCACACCCTGGCTCTAAGCTCACCAAGTACCTTGCTCATAGTGCCATCCAGATGACCCACTCCATGGCAGGCTCTCCCCACAGGGATGACAGCCCCCACCCTGCACCTCCGCACATACCCAGCCTGATCTCAAGGACACCCCCTGCCAGGGGCTGCCCCCCTCAGTTCCTGCAGCAGCAGGCCAGGCCCTGTGCTGCCAAGCAAAGCCCCACCCCAAGGGGGTGCTGGGAGCCAAGCCGGGCCTTTGCGACCCATGGCACCACCCAGGCTGGCCCACAGATGGTGACCGCCGCTGCTCCCCACCCCCCCATGGCCGTGGGCAGCCCCATCTGCTGGCCCAGCTCAGATTGCCGGGCTTCCAGCTCTGCTGTGGCCCCAGGCAGTGTAAGGCGATCCAGCTGCCCACGGGCCGCGGCCCTCACAGCAGCTGAGCCAGATGGGCCAGGGAGCCGGTGAGCAGAGTGGGGGCCTGGACACAAGACGCAGGGGTGGGGTGGTGGGGGGAGGTGAATGGCTGTGGCATCCTGCTTTTCCCATATTGGCACTGCACATGATTGCTCAGAGCGGAGAGACACAAGCAAAAATGTGCTAGTGCCAAAGTCGGCCAAGCAGACGGTAGCGGTGCGGACCCAGGTGGGGGACCCGCTGGAGGGACACGGTACCTCAAGCATCGCTGCGGCCCCTGGAAGCAGCCCATTTCCGACGTCCAGGCTCACTGGAGGGGAGGGTGGCAAGGGAGGGTGAGGTGCTCCTGAGACACTCGCGGATCTGTCTCTGCTCTGTTTATGGCCCTTCGGTAATTCACTGACCGAGACTGTTCACAGTGAATTCTACCAGTGCCATACACAGAACAGGAGTCACGCTCTCTGGCCTCTGACCTGCAGAGAGACTCCTGCTCCAAGGCCCAGCCTCCTACCCTCTACTCGGCCACCCCCTTGTCCAACCCAGCACCTTTACAAGTTCCACCAGCCGTGTCTCAACCCAAGATGACCTCTGAGCTGGGGAGAGGCGCCCAGCTCCTGGCTTTGAAGAGGGTGGGGGTGTGGAGGGTATCCAGGTCAAGGTGTTTCCTGTCTCAGCCTGAAAGCCGTCCACAGTCCTCTCCTGTCCCCCAGCCTACATCCAGCTCAGCTGCCGGAGCCTCCTCGCTGCCCGTCATGCCAGGCCCCAAACAAACAGTGACTAGCAGGAGGCCCAGGGCACCTCTCCTGGCCTCTGAGTGGACACCAGCAGTCCTGTTCCAAGATGCCTCGGTCTCCTCCATCCTCCATTCCCAGCCTGCCCTGCGGTGGCCAGAGGAGCCCCAAGGGGCCAACCAAACCTGCTGCTCTCATCCCAAACCTGACCAGACCGTGAACTGTGCAGGCTGGCCATCTCTGCCACTGGTCTGCGGCCAGGACCCAGGCAGGACAGGAGGGTGGCTGGGGGTGCCAGGAGACCCAGGGCCAGGGGGCAGCATGCATGGAGCTGGAGGCACGGCTGCTCTCTAGCAAGGGGAGCGGCTTCTGGCTGGCTGTGAGGGAACTGCAGAGGAAAGCAGGAGGCAAGGGAGGGGCCGAAAAGGTTGCATCAGTGGTTGCCAGAGCGGCTGCCTCGAGAGAAGTCGCTGTGGCGGCTCCTGCCTCTGGTGCAAGGTGCCCTGGGGAAGGAGGGGAGGAAGGGAGTGAGGGTCGGTCCCAAAGGAGCCGGTGCTCGGGGCAGAGGGCTGGGAGCTCTGCAGAACAGTAATTCCAGCCTACTCCAGGCCAGCCTGGAGCGGAGGGCGGGGCGGCTCCCTGAAAGGGTCTGAGAAAGTCGTCTGGTCCAGAAATTATGAAAACCCCTTGATGATGCTTCTCCCAGGGACCTCAGGGCTGCTGGCACCTATGACAAATTCTCAACCAACTCTGCCCTTGCCACTTGTACCTAGGGCAGCCCAAATCACTGCTCTACGCTCCACCCTCCCCACCCCACCAGGGACTCCACCCGAACACAGGCCCCAGCTGGGCTCTGGTCTTCCAGAACCAAACCAGCCTGGTGGGAAGGAGGTTTCTGGAAGTCACTCTCTGGCAGTCTGCCTCAGTTTCCCACATACAACTCTGAACCCTGCAGAAGGAAAGAGACGATGGTGGAGGTGTGGGAGGGTAGTTGCTGGGAGCCTTGTTAGCCAAGACAGTGGCTCTAGGGGAGGTAGTTTTCAAGGGCTCTCCGGGCTGCTGAGATGTAGATGATGGCCGCACCCACAAATCTGCATGCTAATAGGAACCCAGGCCCCTCCAAGTCAGGGAACGAAGATCCTCCCAGAGAAATGCCTGGGAGCTCTTTCCCAAAGAGCTCCAAGTGAGGAGAAACCTTACTCGGCATCCTTAAACAGAACCCTGAACTCCCTTTTCCTTCTTGTCTTTGGGGAGCAACACTGGGCACCTGGGCACCCAAGGAGCAGGCTGGGGTCTGAGGAGAGGACTGTAGCTATGAATTCTGCTCTGCCCAGCCCTGGAAATACAAGTGACCAAAGGCAAGAGCACAGGGGGTTCACCGGGTTCTTAGGTGCTCTCCTGACTAATGTGGCATCTCTGCGGAGACACTCAGTCTCTGTTCTCACCTTTGCAACTGCTTAGGGAGAGAATGCAGAGAACGGCTAACAGGGCCAAATCCCCTTCCAGCCTCCCTTACCTGGTGCAGAGCTGGGCACGGCCCCTCCCCTGCGTCCACCCCAGCCTGGCTAACGGGAATGCGGCAGGCCCCGGTGCCGCAGTGCCAGGGTGGGGCCGCGACTGCCGCCCAGCCGGGTCAAGCCCAGGGCCCTGCGGCACGTCTCCAGTTTCAACTCAGGGGGGCTCAGGCTGAGGCCCTGGGAAAGCAGGGCCTGCCTGCTCTGCGAAAATGGGGGACAAGGGGAGCTAGGAGGGTAGTAACCAACAAAAACCTCATTTGAAAGGTTCAAGAGGGAAAATCGAGGCCTGTGGTTTAAGAGGAGTCCTCGAACAACCTCCCCCTACCCTCCCTGGGTGGACAGGGTTGGGGGAGGGGACCCAGCCCCGACTTTGAAATCCAAAGGCACAGAAATCCACCTGGGGAGTGGGAAGATGAAGATAAGGTCCCCAAGGAGGCTGGTCCCCGTCTCCCACCTTGGCCGTGACTGAGCTCCTGGCAAAGAAAGAAGCCCCCAGAACTGGTGCCGGTCCGACCTGCAGACCAAGTGGGTAGGCCTGTCCCACCCGAAGTGCCACCAAAGTGCTCCAAATACTTGAGGGTCTCATGTATCCTACACACCCTACAAGGTCTCTACTGACATCTCTACTGACAAACCCTTCCTCGTGGTCACAGCTCCACCATCCTGCACTGTGCTAGGCAGTCTTGACACTTCGGTCTGTTTCCCTCCCTCAGTGCAGGTGCCTTGAAACACAGAGCAGGTACCCTATTCTCCAGTGCTATGGGCTTTTGAGAGGTCAAGAGGTTGAACCCTTCCAGAGAGGCTCTCCACTTCTACACAAAGATTCTGGAGTCCTGGATCCCAGCTGTGCCCCCCGCTTCCGGCAGGAATGGGACGAATGTCCCCGAGGTCCAAGGGGCGATTGGGGCTCTCGGACATGCCCAGGGCATGGTACCTGCCATTGTTTCTCCCTAGAGGTCCTAGAGGAGGGGCCAAAGCTGCTTCCCTCGCTGCCCTGGATGCCAGAGCACCCACCGCTAACACAGAGGCAGGAGCTGTGTGAGCCTGTGGGCTCCATTAACCCTAGTTTGCAGAGGAAAAAGGCATAAACGAAATTCTCAAAAGTGAAACTGGTACCCAAGAATTTTTTCTTTTTTTACTTAAGACCGACTCCAGAGGTTCCCCGTTCACACCCAGTAGCCAGGGCCAGGACCTCCAGTGTTGGAAGGGAGGTCCTGAGCAATAAAGAGACCAGCCACGGAGGCTGCAGCACAGCAGCCAGGATTTGAACCAAGAACCAACCTCAAGGGGGATTCGTTGGCCAGTTGTGGCTGAGAGCTGGGCGTGGGGCCTTCCTTTGGGTGCTATCGGCCCCCAGTCAGGATAGATTTCTTTCTCAGCTGGAAGAAGTGCCCACTCTGTGCCCGTTGGGCCCACTGCGGGCGGGGTAGAGGGTTGAGTGAGTGCAATGACCCAGCCAGAGAACAAGGGGCATAACGCAGACAAGCGCCACCTGGCCCCCAGGAGGAAATCAGGCTTTTAATCCTCAAGAGCTTTGCGAAGCCGGGCATAATACAGAGAGGCTCGGTCCTCACCTAACTGATGGGGGTGATGGTGGGGGTGGGGAGGTTGATTAGGGCACCGCCGGCTTCCAGTTTCCTAATCGCCCTGAGCCAGTATTAGCACTCCCAGCCCCTAGCGGGTACATCTATACACAGTGTAGGGATGCCAGGACTGGGGGAAGGGAAAGTGAATGGCTCGGCCTGGAAGGGGCCGCGGAATGGGGACGATCCCTGCCCGGGGCGGCAACCACCCAGCCAAATTCTTAGGACGCGCTGCCGGTGAGGCCAGGAGACACGCCGGTCCAGCAGCCCACCCAGGGCGGAGCTCAGGGGCCTCGGTGGCTGGCTGGGGCAAACAGGGATGGGAGAAGGGGCGAGGGGGAAGAGTGTCTCAGCCGCGTGCTCCGAGGCTCCCAGGATGGGTGGCAACGACGCAGAAGGGAGCCAGGGGTCCGAGAACAGATTGCCCACTAAGACTGGGCGGAGCCGCCCCGGGGCCACAAAAGCGGTAACGACTAGCAGTGATGCCCAGAGAAGAGGCTGAAGAAACCAGTTCTCAGGGCAGAAACTCCCTCCCGGCGCGGGTTTGCAGCCCTCTTCCCAGCCTTGCGCTTCCACCCGAGCCCACCAGGGCGGCGAAACGCCGGCGCGACCCCCGCTCGTTTCCCAGGGAGGTGCGTGGGCCACCGCGAATAAGCACCTAGCTAAATCCCGGCCGCACTCAAGCCGCGCTGCCGCCCCGACTCCAGGGCACAGCCCTGGGAGCACGGCAGGGTCCGCTGGGGGACTCTGGGGCCACGGGGCCTCGTGGGCGACTCCGCTGGAAGGCGCGGGAGAGCCAGGAGGCCGCACTGCCGCGTCATTCCCGAAGGCCGACCTGCGCGGTCGCCCGCCCGCAACTTGGATCTAGCACCGCTCGCCCCCGGGCGCCCTCGTCCACCTTCCCTTCCCGGCCCGCCGCCGGCCCCACCTGGCCCCGCCCCGGACACTCACCTGCGCCGGCTCCGGGCTGGGCTCGCCGCCGCCTCCTAGCTCCGAGAGGAGTCCACACCGGAGAAACAAGGCAAAAGGGACACCCTGGTTGAGCGGGCCGATGGACGGAACCCAAGGAGCTCCCGGGCCGCCCCGAAGGCGGCGCCCCGAACCTCCAGAGCGCGCTGGAGGAGGCGGCGCCCGAGCGCGGAGCCCGGCGGGGGAACAAAGAGGAGCCGGGATGGGGCCGCGCGCTTCCTGGGTGTCGGGTGACAGGTCTGCTGGGGGAAGGCCCCGGCCGGGCCACCTGAGGAGCAGCAGACTCCGCGCGGCTGGCGGGGTAGAGTAGGAGAGGCAAAGGGGGCCCGGAGCCCGGGAAAACCGTGCGCAGGGTGCCCTGGACGGCGCGGCCGGAGAGAGGCTCACAGGCTCGGGCGCAGAGGTGCAGGGGCTACACCGAGTGCAGGGATAATGACTCCGGGAGGTTCACTGCCCGCTGAGCCCCGCCCGCCCCCTGCGCCACGCCATTGGCTCAGGTGCCGAGAGGCGGGGGAGGGGCAGGGGGCGGGCCGGGGATGATTCACCTTGAATGTGGCTCCAGTTGGTGCACAGCGCAGGGCACGCCCGATCGGGACTGCGGAGACGCTGGGAGCCCCGCCAGCTCGCCCAGCTCGGCCGGCTCTGGACCCAAGGGGTCTCGCGGCCCGCCCTCGCTCCTTGCACCTTCAGGCCAAGGTGCAGCTAGCCGAGGTGCGCCACAACGCCCGGCCACCCCGTCGCCCTCGGAGCCGGGAGATGGCCGAGGTGTGCGTAGGATAGCGAGCTTGGAAATCCGATCCTGGACTGGGGGAAGGGAAGTGCGTTTGGAGCTGGGACGCACTGTGGGGCCACTGGACGGATCTCTGCAGTCTCCCCCGCAGAAAGGTGCGCAAGCCTGAGTTGTCTCAGAGGACCCGCCGGGAGCGCAGGGCTGGAGTGGGTACGAGGGGCTTACGCCACGTCCTCACCCACCTACACGCGGGCAGCTCCGCGGCCCCACAGGTGTCTGGCCACTGCCGCCGCCGCGAACAAAGGCTGCCTGTCCCAGAAGGGGGAGGGGGAGGGGAGCCGCCCCCAGACTCGTTCCCACCCCTCTTCTTCCCTCCCGCCCCCTTTGCGGCAATGGCTCCCGGGGGTGGGGCGGGGCAGGCCAAGGCTGGGACGCGGACGCAGATTAGAACCTTTTCAGAGGTCCTTCGCTCAGGTAGCACCCGGAGCATTCTGAGGGGCGGGGCAGGGGCTAGGAGACTCCCAGGCTGTCAGCGTTGAGGTGACCTCTTCCTCCTTCCCCAGCATCCTAACACCGAGCGCCCCCAACCCTTGCTGTTCTGGGCTCCCTTCCCTGCCTCAGCCCCTCCTGGCTGCCGCAGACGGCAACCGCAGGACAAAACCAGATTAAAATAAAACGTTAATCCGTCCTCCTCCGTTTTAGCCCCTAGTTCTCCTGATCGAACCCCGTCTGTCTGGCGGTTGAGAAGCGACAACTCCCTCCGCCCCCGCGCAAAAGGATGTGCCTAGCCGAATCCCTATCAATTCTAAACGTCTCTTGTATTAAGACTGAAGATAGCGCCAGGCCCTAGGCTCGAGAGAAGGGCGTAGGGAGTGGTGGTGGTGGGATGATGGGGTGGAGGTCTAAGGTCCTCCGCACCCCCGCCCCTGCGGAGCCGGGAGGGGCTGAGAAGGCCGGTGAGGTTACCAGCCCATCCTCTCCTGGGCGGGGTCTGCTCAGGCCCCGGGTGTCGCAGCCAGAGGAGGAGGCAAGACCCCCCAGTCCCAGGCAGGCTGGCTTGGCGAGTCGCCGGGCTTCGATGCAGCCAGAGATGGGGCTTCAGTGAGCCAGGGCCGGGACTGGGGAGATCCGGAGCAAGGCTCAAGGCCCGACAGGCCAAAGCCGGGGAGGGGACTGGCTCCACATTAAGCCCTCCCCAGCCCTCACGCATTCCCTCACCCAGCCAGGTCGTCTTGAGCTTCCTTAGCTGAGTCCCCATCTGCACCCTACCTGGTCCCCGAGGACTGTAGGATGCTGGTGGTAAGCGCACGGTGTGCCCGGGACCGCAAAGAGGTAGCGCAGGCCCCCGCCGGCTTCGAGTGGCCCCCGCGGCCTGCGGCGCCCCCCTTTATAGAGCGCGCCCCGCCCCCCGTGCGCAGCGCGCCCCGCCCGGGCCCATTCACCTGCTGTTGAGAACCGGACACCGCGCTGCTCAAAGCGAGCCACCCGGCCGCGCGGTCCGGCCGTCGGGGCTGCCGGGGCGGGGGCGCAGCCGAGACAGATCCAGTTTCCACCTTTTCTTAAATGCTCGGCTGAAAGTCGAGACGGCCCCGGCCTCGGGAGCCAGCGTGGCTTTCTTCCCCCGTGGCTCTTCGAGCACCCCGACACCCCCAGCCCCACTACGGGAGGGGCAGCGAAACTGCACCCGCAAGGACTCATACATATTTTAGGGAGTAAAGCCCGGCCGGTAACCGGAGCTGGACCCCGACGGTGAGGGGGCGGCCCCTGGGGACCCGATACCCCGGATCCCTTTCTGCTCTGGGCGACCTCAGGTCCTCACTTTGTTGCCCTGTCCCGCTCACCCCATTCCTGCTTCTTGCCTTCCCTCAGCAGGTTCCCCCGTCTTGTTCCGGCATGCGGCAGCATCCTCCAGCTACAGAGACCCTTTAGTCTTTGCCGCAGACATCCGACTCAGCCCGAAGCCGGGCATCCGCGACGTGTAGTTTTGAGTTCCTCGACCCTCGGGTCAGGCTCAGGAAGGACCCCTGAATCTTTAGGAAGGACTGCTTTGCTTACTTCACCCTGGAGGACTCGGCTCCCTTAGCTCCGACCCGGAACTCGGAGCTCCTTTCTCTCGGAGTCTCCACCTTCCAGTTCTTTCCTGGCCCTTGCCCCACTCCTCTTCCCTAATAACCCCCAGCCTCGCCCTCGCCATGGCAGTTCCCCGTTGTGATGAAGATGCTGGGCGAAGAGGTCATCCATCCCGCCTTGGCCTTGCGCTCTCTTCCCACTCTACAAGGCAGGGTTGGTGGGGGTGGGGGAGGCAGGCGTCCGAACCCCTAGACCCTCCCGGACGGGGGGCAGTTCTGTCACTGTCACTGGCCTGGCTCCGACTGGCCGCGGCCCGGCACGGACCCTGGCTCTCCGCCCCAAGACGTGGGTAACTAGCATACCCCAGTGATGTCCTTCTGCGCGCTAGTTACC
Source organism: Antilocapra americana (assembly GCA_007570785.1). NCBI lineage: Eukaryota > Metazoa > Chordata > Mammalia > Artiodactyla > Antilocapridae > Antilocapra > Antilocapra americana. The sequence goes on from ML664205.1 coordinate 947,787, forward strand.
AGGTGGGCGTTTTTCAGTGATTCATTTCGTTTTTCGGTGATTCACTGCCTAGAGCCTCAGTTTCCCAGTTTGCAAAATGGGTCGAGTGACTCTCACCTCTCCGTGGGATAAAAAGAATGCTCGCGTAGGCTCGCCGATATTTCGTGACCCGTATATCTCTACAAATTACAGACCGCGCCCCCACCCCGTGTTATCACTGTAGTGGACCCTGCATCCCCGCCTGCGAGATGACTTCCGGGTGCCTCACCCCGCAGCCGTACCCCAAGCTCCTGGTGCCGTCCAGGGAGATCTCGCCACCACCACCCACTCCTTGTCAGGGCCTCGTGCTGGGGGCTCCAGTCCTCTGGGGCAGGGGCGGGGGCGCAGCGCTGTCTTTCGATCTTGGCCCAGGCCCAGCCCTCGGGGCTTTGTTCTAAAATCTTAGATGTGATGTGCTTCGTCGACTCGCGCAGGGATGTTCGAAACCCAGTTAATCCCCCGACATCTTTCGAAAAGCAGTGTGTTTGTGTGTCTCTGCGTTTTTTCTTCGGGCAGTGCGCCATCTCTGTAAGGTTCTCAAAGGGTAGGGAACCCCAGAGATTCAACTCCCGCTAGAGTGTGGGGCAGGAGGCAGAGAGAAAATGAGAGGATGGAGAAAGAACGAGAAAAACAAAATGAAAGGCGATCTTGTCTTAGGAATCTGTCTAGCTTTTTTAAAGAGTGAGGGGGGAAAATATGCAATGATTATATAACCTGGAAAATATTCTGGATGTTAAGCGAAAAACGCAAAGGGCACATGGGTTTCTGTTTGTGGGAAAATATAAGTGAAGGGTATCTAGGTGTCGTTTATTTTATGCGCAGAAAGTCTCTCCCGTGAGACCCAAGACCCAGCAAATAGGGATGGCTTCCGTGTAGGAGAGAGAACTGGGGGCCAGAGGGCAGGGGGCTTTCAGCTGTATGTCCTTCTGGATTATTTGAAGCCTATGTGTTTATCACATGCTTGTATTACATTTTCAATTTAAAAAGCAAATTCAGGAAATGGTTTTATAAAAATCTGATTTGAGATATTGAAGCCTGGAGTAGACAATCACAGATTGAGAGAGCTGAGCCCCAGAGATGGTGAGCTGGGTCTAGGAGAGCGGAGGAGTGGGGTGGAGGGGGCGCCTTGGGATTCTCTGCTGAAGGGAGACACAGGTCTAGAACTCCTGCTCAGAGTAAGGGCGGAGGGAAGCTAGAGGGCAGGGCCTGTGCAGTTTTGCAGGTCTCCTACCTTCCCATCAGCTGACACCCAGGCTGACTTTGGCCCCCACGGCAGGCGCTGAGGCTTGAGTACCCACCCAGAGATGTCCTTGACTGGAGTCAGCGGAGGCAGCTGCTGGTGGGCATAAGGGACTGATCTCTGGGTGGGAGCTCAGCCCTTGGGGCTGAGAACAACCTCCGTTTCTTCCTAACTGAAATAAACTGAGAACACCTGCCACATGTTCTTTTGGAGGATACAAGGAGAAAATTGGTTCATGGCCCCTGGAGAGGAGCCCTGTGGGCCAGAGCTAGGCTAGGGCTCTGGGCTAGAAACCTAGCTTCCCACCCCAACCAGAGCCCGGGGGGGGGGGGGTGGCTGCAGAGATCCGGGGCTTGGGAACTCTGGGGTTCTAAGCAGAGATTGTATCTACAGTTGGGGGGGAGGGGTCCCAAAGCCTTCAGATTATCCAAACGTCAGTGACCCAGATATGGTTTTGGCCATGGGCTATGTTTCGCTTCCTATGTCCAAAGCAGAATTTAGCTGAATAATTTGGCCCCCAAAACAGGCAAAGACTTTTATTTCTGTTTTAGGATGCTTCGGAAAGTGAAGATTTAATCGTCTCAAATTAGGATAATCTCCATTTTTAACCATTTAACAAGTATGTATTTGTTAGGCTCCTGCCTGACCTTTCTGAGCCTCAGTTTCTTCATCGGTCAATTGGGAGCTTGCCCAAGTCAGAGAACTGTTGTTGTTGTTCAGTCTCTAAGTCGTGTGGGACTCTTTGCGACCCCATGGACTGCAGCACGCCAGGCTTCCACGTCCTTCACTCTCTCCGTGAGTTTGCTCAAACTCCTGTCCATTGAGTCGGTGATGCCATGCAACCATCTCATCCTCTGTCACCCCATTGGAGAAATCGAATAAGGAAATGTTTCCCGCAAGCGCTTAGGAAGCTGCAAACTCTATCTTCGGGGAACCCTTCTTTTCAGTCTTCGCCTATTCCAGGGGGTTAAGCTGCCCGCCTTTCCCTGTTGAGAACCCGCACCTCCAAATGGTCTTATCCCCGGGCTCAGGCGGCTGTGGCGGGCGCGAGGCGTTCCGTTCCGGGCGTGGTGTCCCTTCCTCTCGTCCTAGCTGGAAGCGTCTCCCCCGCGTACCGCTCCCCGCCCACGCCCAGTCCCCGGCGTCCTGTGCCTGCTGTGAGTGCTTCCCCGCAGACGCTTCCTGGATGCCCTGCAGCCCACCAGCCCCCGCATCTTCGCGGACATTCGCTGGTAGCACTAGAGCCCATGTGGCTTGCCAAGCGTCCCCTCCAACCTCCCCAGGGCTACAGAGATTGTCTGATCCAATCCCTCAGCTTTTTTCACAGGAGGGATCGGAGACGCAGCTAGGCCCCCAGTTCGGACCAGAGCGTCGACTAGGGCACGGTTCTCCGATGCCAGCCTGGGGCTTTTTCCTCTGCTGAGTTGGGCGCATCCAGAGAGAACTAGAGATGAGTGCTTGGTTAAGAAAAATTACCGAGGAAGTCCCTACGGTGCCCCGCCCCCAGCAGGCGCTCCCAGCCTCAGAAACACCCACGTTCTCTAGGTGGGCTTGGGCATCTAGCCAAGAGTAGGGGAGCTGAGGGGACTTGAGGAGACCTTCAAATAAGCTGAGATTTTCCTGAGGACAAACCTGAGGGGTGAATGAGAAGCAAGTGCTGGGATGCCTGCAAGGAGGGTAATCTCCGTGTGTTTGGCTATCAGCCAAGGGGTTGGGGGAGCGGTTGTGACTTGGCAGATCAGGAATTCCTGAATCTCTTTGATTCTCCTGGATTCCAGTCTTCACAGAGCTCTTCCAAGAACCAGAGTCCAGCATTGGCTCCTGCCCTGTGGGAACCAATTCAATCGGATGCTCCTGAGACTGAGGGCAGCTGAGGGAGGGATGGGCCAAAGCAGTGGAGATGCAGCTTATACAGTAACTAGGAGTCCTGTCCTGAAACCTGTGTGGTCCCTACCTTGGGAAGCGGCTTTGACCCGAGTCAAGGCAGCAGAACAAGGACCACAGCCTGTCCCAGGCTTCCTCTCCACCACAGCTGCCTGCTCTTCTTCACCCCTTTAGCAGCAATGACCCGGGTCATCTCCAGAGATGGAAACTGCTCAGTGAGACTTCTGGGGGCTTTTTCTCTTCCTGTTTTCCCATGTCATGGCCTTTGGACAAGTCTATTCCCCCTTTAGGCTGCAGTTTCTTCATCTGTAAAGGAAACCTTGGAGTTTTATCTGCTTTTCTAAAGGTGATCTATAAATGCTGTTCCCTCAAGCCCTTTAACCCTGAGTTTTTCTTGTACAAGACACATGGAGGAAGTAAGCTGTAGCCATAAAAACAGAGGCAGATGAGCTGGGCTGGGACCAGAAGAGCCCTAGGAAGCTCGCACCGTGTGCTACATGGCGTGGGGCAGCAGGAGTCCCAGGCTGCTCGGGACATCACATAGATTAACACACAGTGGGCTTCCTTAGTGGCTCAGTGGTAAAGAATCTGCCTGCCACTGCAGGAGACACAGGTTCAATCCCCGATCTGGGACGATCCCACATGCTGAGGGGCAACTAAGTCTGTGTAGGACAACTACTGAGCCTGCGCTCTAGAACCTGGGAGCCACAACCACTGAGCCCCCGTGCCAGAACTGCTGAAGCCCACAGGCTCAAGGGTCTGTGTTTCCTAACAAGAGAAGCCACTGCAATGGGAAGCTCATGCACCACAACTAGAGACTAGCTCTCACTCACCACAACTAGAGAAAAAGCCCATGCAGCAATGAAGACCCAGCACAGCCCAAAATAAATACATTAGTTTAAAAAGGTTATTTTAAAAAATTAGCACATGGCACCCCAGCAGCTGAATCAAGCCCTGGAATTCTAGATCATAAAAGAGACTATTTGGGCATTCAAGAAGCTCACAGTCTCTGAGACGAGAGGATGAATGCTCGGTAATACTCCAACTTTGACTTCAGAGAAACTGAAGTTAGCCTAGAACTCTCCTTCTAGCAAAGACTGGGCAGAGTGAGGTGGCCCAAGATCAAAGAGCCAAGAGGCTTAGCAAACACTTTCCAACAACGTTCCTCGTTCTGTCTTATTGACCTGCAGAGCCCTGTGGGTATGAGCACCGAAGCCCATAGCAGGTGACAAGAGGCGTATGTGAGTCAGAGCTGGAAAGCTGGGAGCCTGCCTCCTGTTATACACCTCCAGAGTGTTAGGGATATGCCTTCCCTTTAGACCCACCCTGGACTCCAAGCCTTGGGCTCTCTTTTATCCTCTGCTTTGGAATTGGGAAGCTGCCCCTACCGGCTGCCTGGACTCACTTCATTGGGTCCCCATCACGTGGCCATGCCTCAGCCTTAGGCCACCTGCTAGCTGATGGGGTCTCTTTAAAGAATTGATTTCCACCCGTCCCTGAAGTGTTTCCTAGGCAGTAAATCTCCTGTCACCCGGGCTCTCTACACCATGAATGATTTAGCACCTCCGAGGGGCCAGAGCGGTCTTCCTGTGCGCTCAGAGGCCTGCAGCTGTGACATCACCATCCCGCTGGTGATGGATGGTCTTTCCTGCACTAATGGGGAAGAGAGTGCACAGAGCCGTCTGGGAGGGGGCCGGGCTGGGGAAGTAAGTACCCATCTGGCTCCACAGACTTCTGGTTTAGGGGGTGTTACTGATGGACCTGCCAGCTAATTGCCCTCCAAGGTACCTAGAGAAAGAGTCTGAGTCCATCACTCTGTCCCCAGCCCAGAGGGACCCAGGCTCATTTAAGAATGAGGTTTGTCTTTCGAATTCCTAAGGTGTTTCAAAGAGAGGAATTATGTATACCCAGCACCCTCTTCCCGCTCTGGTTTTACAAGACACACACACACACACACACACACACACACACACACACACACACACCTTCATACACACATGCACCTGCATGAGTGAACACACGTCCACTTTCTCAAGAACTCTGAGGAAGTTCATCACCGTATCTCACCTAAATCTTTCATGCTACCAATGAAGGCCATTTTTCTCCGACTCCATCTGGAACCGACAGAGAACATCTGTTCATTATCTGCCATATGCTAACCCTTTAAGCACACATGGTAAGTAATGACATGGTTCTGGTCCCTCCCTGCCCTCACTCCACCCCCTACCATTTTTCCTCTAAGCTTCAATGACCCCAGTTCTCTCCATTCCACCAGGCTTTGGGGGAAACGACATAAGTTTTGTCCATCAGCTCCACAGGTTAGCGACTTCTTCAGGCAGAGGGGAGGTGGCACGGATGGCCACTGATTGCGACAGAGGCCTCTGCCCACTCTTGTCATCCCTGACTCCAGGAGGCCCTGGCTTATCCTGGAGGAGATGTAACATGGGGTACATCTCATCTTCCTGCTTTAAAATCACTCGTCCTGGACTTCCCTGGTGGTCCAGTGGCTAAGACTCTGTGCTTCCAATGCAGGGGGTCCAGGTTCCATCCCTGCTCAGCGAACTAGATCCCACATGCTGCAATGAAGAGCAAAGATCATGTGTGCAGCAGCTTAAACCCAGTGCAGCCAAAAATATAATAAATATTTTTTAAAAAGTCACTTCCCTATCAGCCTATCCTATAGACAGTCATCAGGTGAGGAATTTTCCGTAAGATTGGTCCTGGGGCAGGTAGCCTGTGAACCCAGCAGTATCACCTATGTGTCTGCAGGGACAAGGACCTAAAGCAGTGGGAGTCAGAGTGGATAGGTTTGGGGGTTTTGGTTTGGGGCTTTTTTGGACAACTTTGTTGAGGTATAGTTTTCATACAATAAAATTAATCAATTGAAGCAAACAATCCAATGAACTTTGATAAGTATATGTGCCCATGTAACTGTGAGACCTAAGTGACCTAAGTGCCTGACTACGGAGCACCACGACGCCTCACCCCACCTGTAGCCATTTTTCTACCTCACCCCACCTGTAGCCATTTTCCGCCTCACCCCACCCGTAGCCATTCTCCCTTTAAAAAGCCTTGTACCATGCGGCTCAGGACTGCTGCCCTCACTCTGCTGTGTCGGTCTGTGTGTGCGGTCCAGACCCGGGTCTGCAATAAATTCCCTCTTGCACTTGCATTGGTGTATGGCCTCCTGGTGATTTGTGGAGATCACGACCTGGGCATAACATAACCACCACCACAATCAGGATCTAGGACATCCATCACCCCTAAAATTTCCCTCAGACCTCTTTCAGGTTAACCTTCTTCCCCTACCTCTCACCGCCTACGCTGTCTCCAGCCCCTGGCAACTACTAATCTGCTGTCTGTCACTGTAGTTTTGTCTTTTCTAGAACTTCACCTAAATGCAATTATATGATATGTAATCTTTCGAATCTGGCCAGTTTCACTTAGCATAATGCCTCTGAGTTTCATCCATGTTGTTATGTGTATTACCAGTTCACTCTTTATTGCTGAGTCATATTCCATTGTCTGGATGTAATACAGTGTGTTCATCCGTTCACCTGCTGGTCAATATTTGGGTTATTTCCAATTTGAGGCTATCAAGAATACTATGTTCCTGTGAGCATTCATGCACAAGGCTCTTTATGGGCATGTTTCCATCAGAAAGTGTGCTGGTACGTGTTTAATAACCAGGGACTTCCCTAGTGGTCTCATGGTTGAGATTCTGCCTTCCAATGCAAGTTCAATCACTGGTCAGGAAACTAAGATCCCACGCACATGGGGAGACTAAGCCTGCCTGCCACAGAGAGAAGCCCCACATGCTGTAACTAAGACCTGATGCAACCAAATAAATATATAAATATTTCAAAAATGTGTTAACAGCCAGCTCTTTAAAATGGGGGGAAGCCCTGATTTGTAGCCTCTGCTGGTTTCTGGGGTATAAATATTCCCATCATGTCAATTTGAAACCATCAACATGATTGAGAGTTCCTGTTGCTCCATACCCTTACCAACCCTTGACTGGCCAGTCTTTTTAATTTTAGCCTTCCAGAGGGTGTGAAGCTACATCTCCTTTTGGTTTCAAATTGCATTTCCTTGCTAACTAATGATGTCAAGCATCTTTTCATGCCCTTGTTTGCCTGGATGAGTAAGTTTTGAGCTGGCTGGGAACAAGGGTCTGGCTCTGTGGTTTTCTTCCCTGAGGAAGGATTGAACCATGCCCCTGGCATTAGAAATGTGGAACCTTAACCACTGGACCGTCAGGGAAGTCCCTGTTGTGTTAATTTCTGCTATACAGCCAAGTGATTCAGTTATACATAAATATATACACGTTCCTTTTCATATTCTTTTCCATTATGGTTTAAGCATAGCATAGTGAATATAGTTCCCAGTGCTATCTAGTAGGACCTGTTGTTTATCCATTCTCTGTATAATAGTTCACATTGGCCAACCCCAAACTCCCAATCCATCCATCCCTCCCTTCCACCCCCCACCCCCACACCCCCACCCCACCCTCGTCTCCTTTGGCAACCACAAGTCTGTTCGCTGTGCTGAGGAAACGTTCTGAGTAAAGTACCACAGTGAAGGACTCCAACACTTTGGAGCCCCCAGGGAAACCTGGGGCGCCTGGGCCAGTGATTGATTGAGATCAGGTAGATCATGGCTTATAAAATTCTCCCCTCAGATCTCAGTGGTGTGGGAAGATCTGAGGTTTGCTGAGAGTGTGCATTTTCCAAGCTCACTAAGAGAGTAGATGAAGGCTCGCTCAGCCCTGGGTTTTCTCACTCCCAGCCCCGACAATGGCACTTGGCTGTTTACAAAGAGCTGTCACACTCTTCATCTCATCGGATTCTCAGGATAACCTTGTTCCACTGGTGAGGACACTGAGGCTCCAGGAGACTGGGTGGTTTGCTCATATCCCATAGGTAGTGAGCGGCAGGGCTGAGACTTGAGCCCTAGCTTTTTGGCTGTTGGGATCCCAGGAGTCAGGTCTACTGACTCCACCCCACTCAGGTCTACTGGAGGCTGCAGTAGGAACTTACTCAGGCCATCTGCCTAGGTCTCAGCCAGCCCCAAGCTAGCTCTGGCTGAGTCACATTCATCCAACTCTTCTCTTAACATGGTGGCTTTGACCTCGCCACAAAGACAAGGTCAGCTTGCTTCAGGTTGCCTTCAATCTAGAGGTTAGAAAACCAAGAAATTCCTCCTGAAGACTCTGGTCACATTTGGTGAAACTTCTGTTTTCCACGTGGAAATCCAAACACAAAATGCCTAGTGACCACACAGGCTATGCGTCCCTGTGTGTACTTTCCACCTGTAAGCTCAGGACCACCCTTGCCCCCAGTTCCCTGCCAGTTGTCTCAGAGCTCAGGTGTTAATGGTACCTGTCTGGCACACAGAAGGCACTTGTTAAGTGTTTGTTGAATACATAAATAGCATTTGTTAACGAACGTGGTTTCTTTTTCTGGTCTGTAATTTATTAAAAATCCTAGGAGGTGTCTGTCTGAGTACACTCTCATTAACACCTGAGCTCTGAGACTGGGATGACACATGTACACTACTGATATTATGTATAAACTAGACAACTAATGAGAACTTACTGCAGCGCGGGGACTCTACTTACTACACTGTGGTGACCTAAATGTGAAGGAAATCCCCAAAAGAGGGGATTTATGTATATGTATGGGCTTCCCAGGTGGTGCTAGTGGTAAAGAACCCATTTGCCAATGAAGGAGATGTAAGAGACTCAGGATCAATCCCTGGATCAAGAAGATCCCCCTGGAGGAGGGCTTGGCAACCCACTCCAGTATTCTTGCCTGGAGAATTCCATGGACAGAGGAGCCTGGCAGGCTACAGTCCATAGGTTTGCAAAGAGTCTGACACACTGAAGAAACTTAGCATGCACACACGTGTATGTACGGATGATTCACTCTACTGTACAGTAGAAACTAACACAACATTGTAAAGCAACTATACTCAATAAAAATCAATTAAAAAACAATTATGAGTTTCCAACTTTCTTCTAGAGCTGTGTCTCCGAATTCAGGCATCGGCCGTAACCAAGGAGAATGTCACTCTGCGTCAAAGCATGAAGTCCGGGAGACTTTCCATCCATTTGAAATTGAAGAGGCCAGCCTCACTGTTCCAGCCCGTGCAGGCATTGGTCTGCACACAGCAGCTATTTGCAGCCTGTGGCTTCGCCTGGTCACGGCCACCAGAGGCCTGGGTAGCAGCTAATGGGAGGGGGAGATGGCGGTCGTTGTGGGGAGGGGAATGCTGCTCCATTAATGTCCAGCTGCCTGAAAACCACTGGGTACATGTGACATGTGCACTTGTTTATTCGAGGCCTGTTCTAAAAGGAGAAGATGAGGAATGACGGTCTGCAGAAGTGCTATATGCACAGGGAAAGAACAGCGGAACCCTCACACAAGGAGGGAGACAGAAGTACACCTAACTACCAGCTACCATGAGCGGTGACTGAACGCTTAGCTCTGCACTGCCCCCAGAGCTCCCAGTCAGTCCTTCCCACATGCTTTGTGAAGAACCAGCTAAGGGTGGCCTTGCAACAGGGTGGCAACTTCCCCCGGGGCAGCTCACACTCTCCCTCTTACCCAAATGTCCAGGGGATTAGGAGGGGATTAGGTCTTGGCCAAAGGCCAGATCTGAGCTTGGGTTATGCGCTTGGGCATCTGAGCACCTCCCCGTGTTCTGTAGGAACCCTCGTCCTCTGGTCTGAGCCCATTGTTTGGCCATGATGGCCCTGTTGGGAAAGACCAGCTGCCAGCTTGGAGGAATGGTGCAGGAATAGGGGCCTGCCTGGCCTAGGTGCGCCCAGCCCCTGGGTCATCCTAGGAGCCCTCTGCGAGAAAGAACAGCCACAGTGATACCTCATGGCGCCAGGAGGAACCTATCGGCTTTCTTGCTTTCCTTCAGAGCCCATTCCAGGGGGGCTTGAAGGGAGGGGCAGGGAGGCTGATGAAAGGCCACCTGAGGCTGCTTTTCAATGAGACTATCCATGTACAGGATAGAATTACCTGTATCAAGTACCCAGGACTTAATCCACTTTGTAATCAAACAGGGCATCTATCTCTCCGGGTAGCTTCAAGCCTGAGATGACAGTTTCCCTGGTGGGGAAACTGAGGTGCAGGGGAGGATCAGAAGTCATCCATTCAAGAGGAGCAGGCAGCGGGGAGTTCAGAGCCCTGGGCTCCAAGGCCAGCCCCCACCTTTGCAGAGGGCGGGGTGGGGACTCAGCTTGTCAGCAAGGGGGTGTGGGGGTGAGTTGCTGCTGGAGGCACCTCTGTTATCTTACTCAAGTTTGCAGAGTCCCTTCTTGCATGAATTGGAATCTTCTAGGACTCTCCAGGGTGGGGGATTGTTTGCAAATAACACAAAGTATTTCATCATTTAGGCATGCCTATGAACTTGAGTTTCTGCCAGTGGAAGCTAGGTAATTTCCCTGGGTGCCTACCCAGACTGACTGAAGAATTAGTTAACAAGTTGCCGTGGGGCTCCTCACTTTGCCTCCAGCTAAGACAGCTCTGGTTCTGGTTGGAGCTCCACCACCACCTCTCTGGAAGAATTTTGGGCTAGCTTCCCCAAATTTGGGGTTTCCCTGGTGGCTCAGTGGTAAAGAACCCACCAGCTAATATAAGGGACATAGGTTCGATCCTTGGTCCCAGGAGATCCCACATGCTTCAGGACTGCCAAGCCCATGTGCTGAGACAAGTGAGCCCACACACTGTGACTCCTGAAGCCTGTGAGCTGAGAGCCCATGCTCTGAAACAAGAGGAAACCACCGTAATGAGAAGCCTGCAGACCCAAACTAGAGAGTAGGCCCCACTCACTGCAACTAGAGAAGGCCCTCACACAGTAACAAAGACCCAGTGCAGACATAAATAAATAAATCTTTAAGGAAAAAAAAAAATTAAAGACTGTGGGCAATTTCTTATATACACTTCAGTGTCTGCATCTGTAAAAACAGGTCCGGTGCGGGTGGTTCCATCTGCACCTACGGTGGCCGTGCACCTCAAAGGAGACAAAGGTGGGGAGAGAAGTTTGTTTTGTTAAATAGAAAATGTTAAGTCCCCTCGAGGGCTTTCCTGGTGGCTCAGTGGTAAACAATCCGTCTGCAATGCAGGAGATGTAAAGAGACACAGGTTTGATCCCTGGGTTGGGAAGATCCCTTGGAGGAGGAAATGGCAACACACTCCAGTATCTTGCCCAGAGAATCCCATGGACAGAGGAACCAGGCAGGCTATAGTCCTTAGGGTTGCAAAGAGTCGGACACGACTGAAGCGACTGAGCACCCACAGGTCCCCTCGAGGGGCAGTAACATGTCACCGCCACAGCCCACAGTGGTGCAGTGACACCACACGGCAGTAGAAAGCACCGCCCTGGGGATGGAAGGGGCTGGGCTCTGCACCCAGACCTGCCTCTCAGGGCCTCCAGACGCTCATCCCTAGAGCAGGATGGGAACTCCCTTTCGGCTAAGGTGTTTTATGCTGGTTCCAAGAGACTGCCTAGCATGGGCAGGGTGATCTCCCTGGTCTCACCCTCTGTGCCTGGGCCCCTGAGCAGAAGCTGTGCATCCTCTGGGTGCTTGGACCAGACCATCTGCTGCCATTCATCCCTTGAGGAACCCACCTCAGCCCATCTGAGCCCCTCCGGTGGTTTCTGGGAGCACAGGACGGGCCCTCACAGGTCAGGGCAGAGGAGCTTCTAGTCTGAGCTGACATTTGAGGGAAAGGCCTTGTGGCAGGATGCCTTTCCCTCCACTGAAGGAAGGCCTGGCACCCACGAGATTGAGCTTGTCACAGGACGGGGAGGGCCCCTTTCTGGCTGTGTGAGGATGGGTGTCAGTGGCCAGAGGGAGCAAATAAATGCCTTCTGACTGGCCTGGGCAGCTGAGGGAAATGTAGACCTCGGTTTTATAATTGCCATTTAAAACCCAGGAGGCCAGTCACATTGGAATTTCTGGTAACAATGAATCATTTTTTTGGTATAAATATGTCCCCAAATCAGTGACTTTTAAACAAGCTGAGGGTTGAGGGTGCTGATGCTCCACCCAATTGAAACTTATAGTCGGCCCTCTACATCCGAGGTTCTCTGAGGATATTCAACCTACTTCGGATGATGTAGTACGAACTATTGAAAAAAGTCTGCATGTAGGTAGTCTTCTGCAGTTCAAACCTGTGTTGTTCAAGGACAGACTTGCATAAGACATACTTATATTTAAAAAAAATATATTCTTTGTTGTTTGAAATTAGGCTTCTCTGATGGCTCAGCAGGTTAAGAATCTGCTTGCAATGCAGGAGACATAGGAGACGCAGGTTTGACCCCTGGGTCAGGCAGATCCCCTGGAGAAGGAAATGGCAACCCACTCCAGTATTCTTGCCTGAAAAGTCCCATGGACAGAGGAGCCTGGTGGGCTACAGTCCATGGTGTCACAAAGAGTCGGACACGACTGAGCACACATTAGAAATTGAAATTGGAAACATATTTCTATTTGCTAAATCTGGCAACTCTGCCTGGGCTCCATTCTCCACCGTAGCCCCAGTCCCCGCAGCTGCTGGCCCAGTGGGGGTCCTCCTGTGTTCTCCAATCTCCCTGAATCTTTCTTTCCTTCTTCTTCTTTTTAAAAATCATTCATTTATTTATTTGGCTGCAGCGGGTCTTCATAGCCTTAAGTTGTGGCAAGCAGGATCTTTTTACCTTTGACACTTTTTAGTTTCAGAACTCTCAGTTGTGGCATGAGAGATCTAGTTCCCTGACCAGGGATCGAATCCCGGGCCCCCTTCATCGCAGGCGTAATATCTCAGTCTCTGGACGGCCAGACAAGTCCCTTTCTGAATCTTCCTGATGTCTGCTCTTGCTGGCTGTTTCTATCTCTCGTTGCTATCTCCATCTGGTCAACTCTTGCTCTCCTGCCCTCTGCTGTCTGTCTCAGACGTTCTCCCTTCAACCCACTCCCGTATACCCTTCTGTCCTCTGAGGTGACTGGTCAGCCCAACTAACAGCCTAGGGCACAGACACACCCCAAAGGGCAGCTGACACAGCTGGGAAGGTGAGACCCCGGAGGGGTGAACAGCACATGGGGTTCAAGCCTGGCTCCCCGTGATGTGAGGAGTACACACCTGGGCCTTCAGGCCACACCCCCACCCACCCTAGTCTCTCGGGAGACCCTTCTTCACCCAGCTACAGGCCGGAGCCCATCCAAAGGGCAGCTGGGGGACTTCCCTGGTGGTCCAGTAGTTCAGACGCCATGCTTCCACTGCAGGGGGCACAGGTTTGATTTCTGGTCCAGGAACTAAGATCCTGAGTGCTCTACAGTGTGCCCAAAATACAAAACAAAACAAAAAACCCCCAAGGGCAGATGGGCACATGCTCTGAAGGGGTGAACACAGTCCGTTCTGTACCCAGTGAGGGGCAGGTAGCAGGAACAGCCTGTCTATGGCCAGGCTCACTGGCCCCACCCACCTACAGTAGGGCTGGCTGAGCCTGGGAGCAGAGGGCCTTGTCAGGTCTGTCCCATCCAGGAGCCCAGCTAAGCAGTAGCAGAAGAGATCTCCTGCTGCCTTCCTGACCCAGGAAAGGGGCTAAGACCTGGCCCCACTAGAACAAGCCTGGGAGACGAGGACTGAGCCGTGCCAGCGGCTAGGAGCATCTTCTGGCTTTCCTGGCTGCTGCTGCTGCCTGAAACAAGCTCCCTCACCTCTGTGAGCCTCAGCTTCCTCATCTGCAAAATGGGAATAAAACTCATCTACCTCATAGGAATGTGAGACTCAATCTCAATGATCTATGTAGAGCTTTGAGTACAGGGCACAGAAACGGGAGACCCTTGATACCAGTTTCTCCTCTTTGAAGACCAGAGGCCACCTCCAGTGTCTTCCTACAGAATAACTAGCCAAATAGGAGGAAGCCCTTGGCAGACAGGACCAGCCACACAAAGTCAAGTCTTGCAGACCCACTTCAACTTCTGGACACAGTGAACGTTGGAGCAGAGGACTTTCCTCTCAACCTGGGCTTGCTGTACAGCCTGAGCCAGCGTCTCCCTCTTAAGCCCTGAGTCCTGAGTCCAGGAAATGCAGCTGGTCTCAGAGAGAGGGGCCCATGGGATGGAGACTCTCTTCACCAGGAGGATCGAATTACCTGAGTGACAGAAAAGCTGAGGAAAAAGGGAGGGGGAGCCATGGAAGTGCCAGGCTCAGGGGAGTGCCACTTGGCAGGATTTGTTTGGTTCTTTGGGTTTGGTATTTTCCCCTTTTCTCTGATTCGTTTTTAAAACTAATGTGTGATACCTTTCCACTGTAGAAGAAACCCCTAAACTGCAGGCAGAGAACAACATATAACCACCCGAGGGCCACCACCCAATGCAGGCTTCCTCCATCTTTTTCCAACGTGCATTTTAATTAAAAAGAGAGAGAGAGAGACCATTTTGTATATCCTGTTTTGTATCTCACTTTCCTCATCGAGTAAGCTTTCCTTCTTGGGAAGATTACATTCTATGACAATTCATTTCTGCAGTATTTCATCTTATGGTTGTTCCTTTATTTACCAAGCTCATCTTAAGGGCATGTGGGCAGTTTCCAACTTCCTGCTATTAAAAAAAAATCCGTATTTTTTTAAAAAAGCTACATTTGATAAATAAATAAAGAACGTGCGAATTTAAAACATTACTGGTTCATATCACAGAGGCCACACACAGTGTCATAAATGCTAGGGGGTCGGTGCTCCGGCATAGCCTTGGGCGATGGGACAGCGGCCCCTGGACAGGCTCCGCGGAGGGCGGGGCTGAGGGCGGCTCCGGAGGCCGTGCGGCTCCTGCCGGTCCCCTGTCCCCGCTCCGGGCCGTCTCCTCCCCCGCTCCGAGCCGCAGGGGTTCTGGGAGCACAGAAAAAATGGACAGGTCAGCTCTGATTCCCCGGGGACTTGGAGCCGAGCGACTCCTTTTCCAGGGCCGGGACTTAGGGCGTTTGTCCACGTCCAAAACCAGTGACACAGCCAGGGAGGGGCCAGAGCGAAGGCGGGGTCACCTGCTCCACCCGCTAGAGCTAGGGATGCGCGGTGGGGGTCGAGGGACCGTCGTGGGGCGGGGTCAGGACCTCGGAGTTGCTGTCCTGACAGATACCAAACCCAGACCGTCCAACAGCCTCCCAGGGCGGACACAGGACGGTATGCTGATCAGGACCCGGGTTTCTCCCCCGCGCCCGCCGTTAGTTCGCACAGCTCCATTTTTTACCCATTGTTCTAAAGGTTCCCCAGGAGAACCTCCTTTAAGGAAAAGCTTCCAGGCTCTACTGCTGAAAAAAAAAAAAAATTGGAAAAATGACTAGTGGTTTCGTTTGCCCCAAACTATTCCCCCTTATTACATTTGAGAACACGGGGACTAAGCGGCAGGTATGACGTTGCCAAGCTAACAGCAGCTTAATAACAGTGTTGGAAACAGTCTCCAGCCCTTAGTCACACTTCAAGGGTTTGGACACCTCCACCAGAGGGAAGGTGGTCAGTACTGCAGCCCCTTAATACACCCCACTTCCCACTTGCCATTCCAGGGCTTCTAAACCCCTCCTGAGGATTTTAGGGAGGGTGTTCTGAGGGGCTGCTTCCTGGCCAGAGGCCCCCAGACCCAGCGTTCCTGCCTCAGCTGTGCCTGTGTCAACTCTCCTGCCTCAGTGCTTCCTGACCCAGCCCCAGCCCACCTCTCCCTCAGGACCCACCTTAGAAATTGTGTGAGCCCCAGTATGTGAGGCATTCAGCACATTCATAGTAAGTGTGCAAAAGCTAGTGATGAGTATTCTTACTTCCAGGCATCAGTAGAGGGAAGTCTGCTCTGGGACCCCCATGTGGTCAGCCTCAAGTGCCGCGGGGTGCCCTTGACAGTGGGGCTCTGCACTGTCAGCCCCTGGAGGGACCTGCTGAGCTGTGACAACATCCTGTCCTCAGACCCATGGAGTCTGGAAGAGGGAAGTTGGGGTGGTGAGCAGCCTGAGACACACCCCCTCCCCCGACCTAGGAAGGTGGGAGTTCAGGTCCTGAAAGCAGAAAAGGACATGGCATCCTCTCCCTAAGTTTTGGAAAGGATCCTTATATCAAAGTCAGACAAGGGGGCCTTCTCCTAGGGCATCCACTAATCTGCATGATGCTCTCCATGACCTGGACCATGAGATTCACTGAGATATATTCCTGAACGCAGGCTGCAGGAGCCCAGCAGGATGGAGGAACAGCCCATGTGTGGACGGTGGGGTTGCTGCCAAGGCTAGGGTGCTGAGGTGCCTCTACCAGCCTGCCCTGGAGGCTCCGGATGTCACAGGGTCGCCGCAGTAGGTGCAGTACCTCAGGCTTCTGTTTTGCGGAGCAGTGAGAGGCTGGGGTAGGCGAGGGCTGGGAAAGGGCAGGAGGGAGCCTCCTCGCAGAGCTGTGGCCCTGGCAGGGTGAGGGTGGCCCCTCCTCATGGAATCCTGCAATTCCATCGCCCTCAACCTGGACAGAGTGAAGGATGGGTCCTGGGGTCTTTTAAACAAACAAGCCCATCACCTGCTGAGCAAAAGTTGCTGTGGGTGGGAAGGACTGTGTGGGCAGCCCAGACCTGGCTGTTTAGCATTTAAGTTATCTTTGTTTACCACTGAGAGAATCGTAAAGCCATCCGCAGGTATTAACTCTGCCCACCTGCCTCCAGCATTAATTTGCTCTTCCAGGTTTCCAGCCAATGGCGCCAATAATAAGGGAAATTGCTTTTGAAGTTGACAGAGACCGAGAATGGAACCCTAAGACTGGCTGTCTCCTCCAGGTGGTAACTGGGTCCCACTCCACCTGCCTGCCTGTCCCCCAAAGTCAAGGGGGGTATAGTGGTCACTGTGAAGCTGGGCAGAGTCCTCAAGTTCTGTTGTATTTTTTTCCCCTCCAAAAGACCCTCTGCCTGTGTCTCTCAGCTCAACAAAGGGTATCTGCCAGGGTGCAGCATGAGGGCCTTAGGAGAGATATCAAGCAGAACTTCCTGGTGCCAGGCATCTGGAACATAAGAAAGGGGGTGGCATCTCCTCCCTAAGTTCTTCTGGAAAGGCTCTTGGGCCTGGGGAATCAGAATCAAACAAAGGGGTCTTCCTCTAGGGTACCCACAAATCTGCATGATGCCCCACCCCACCGGGTAACCTGAGTTGTGAGAGTCATGCAGATATTCCCCCTTAAAGGGGCTTCTTTGCTTTCAGGACACGAACCCCCACTTTTCTAGATTGGGGGGCGGAGGGTGGTGGTACCTCAGAGAAGTGGATTATCGCCCCAGTGCCTCACTAGTGACCACTTTGTATGTGTGTGTTAAAAACTTCAGAGCAACAGCCCTTTTTACTCCCCCAGCATCGCCCTAAGGACAGGCACTGTTGTTGTACCTCTTGTTGGAGATCTGAGACTCTGGCGGGTATCTGGGTGGTGGGCTGCCCGGTTCTCTCCGCATTCTCAACTGCCAGCTCCTTCCTCGCCTGCCTCCAGCCCCCAGCTCAGAGACAACCTTGGCTGGGCTGGCCCTGGGCACCCTTCCTCCCTCCGTACCAACCTACACATCTCTCTCAGGGCCGAGGTGCAGTGGCCTGTGTGGCTGATGTTGAGGGTGGGTAAGGGGCTCTCCAAGCCTTCTTGGGGTTCCTGGTCTGGAGGGGCTTTTCCCTGGGCAAGAGGAGGGGCATCCAGAACTTGCAGAGTCTGGACACCATGTCCCTCCCTCTCCCCACCCCACCCCGACCCTTGCCTCTTCTCCGCCTTCTTTATTTCTGTATCAGCATCACCAGTATTCAGAGGCTTCTCAGGCTGGAGGCCTGTGTAAAGGACACCACTTTCTTTAATGGAACAGAACCCTGACCCTCCAAGGCTCAGCTCTGAGAGGAGGCTTCCAGGAGGGCAGCCCGTGTGCCTCAAGGAGCCAACGATGCCCTCACTTTCTCCCCGCCAGGGTCTCACTTCAATGTCTGCTGACACCACCTTGGTGCAGGTGAGCTGAGTCCCCTCTGTTACTCTGGTCCAGGAACCAGGTTCTTTGCAACACAGCCAAGATGGACTAGAACCTTCAAAAGGGACTTTGTTAAACTCCAAAGGAAATACAGGCAAGGAGTAGAGTAAGCATCACGGCAAACAAAGCAGAACCATCTACTCCCACCTTCTCTCGTCCACGAGGGGTCCCTCTGCAGTCCTGCTGCATCCAGGTCCAGCCCCGCAGGGAAGCTCCTTCTCACAGGGTTCTGCCTATTTCTTCTCTTTAAAGGATGGTGTGGTGGGTTGAATGGTGCCCCCCAGCCGATAAAAAGAGATGTGCCCATCCACAGCCTAATCCCTAGAACCTGTGAATGTTACCTTATTTGGAAAAAGGGTCTTTGCTGATGGAAGCAAGTTAAGGACTTTTGAGACAAGGGGATCATCATGGATTATCCTCGTGGGCCTTAAATCCAGCGATGAGTGTCCTTACAGGAGACACAGAGGAGATAGACATGACAGAGGGGGTGGCAGAGAGATAACAGAGGCAGAGATGGGAGTGACATAGATATGGGCCACCCCACAAGCTGGGAGAGAGGCGCAGAGCAGGTTTCCTCCCGGAGGCAGGGACTCTACCAACTTGATTTTGGACTTCTGGCCCCAGAACTGAGAGAGAATGTGTTTCTATTGTTGTTGTTTATATTTTGGCTGCTTTGCACAGCATATGAGATCTTAGTTCTCTGAATAGGAATCGAACCCAGGTCCTCTGCATTGAAAGTGGAGTCTTAGCCACTGGACCATCAGGGAAGTCCCATTTCTATTGTTTTCCACCCTCCAGTCGTGGTCATTTTTTATAGCAGCCTCATGAAATAAACACAGCTAGTGTTCTAGAACATTACCCAGAGACCCCCGCCACCCCCTGTAGGCTGCTGATAGCTGAATCTGTCTCTCTCTGCAGGTCTCCTTCCCATTCCAATATTCTTGCCTGGAGAATTCCATGGACAGAGGAGGCTGGTGGGCTACAAAGATTTGGACACAACTCAGCAACTAACATTCACTTTATTTTCACTTTACCAGATCTCTACTCCCGGTGGCCTTGTGGACGCTGTCACCTGCCTGTTTCACAGGAACCTCAAAGCCCACATGTTAAAAGAAACCCATAACCTGCTTCTTTTCCCAGACTTCCCCTCCCAGGGATGGGAGAGCTGCCTTGCCCCACGTTCAGCCAAGGAGCTCCTAGTCCTTCCAGGTCCTTCCACCTCAAGAATGGCACCCTCGTGCAGGGCACCAGCAGTTCTTCCTGGGAGTAACCACCTCGCTGACCTCTTCATTTACACTCCACCACTTCATTTAAAAGTATATATTTATTTATTTATCTGACTGCATCGGCTCTTAGTTTGGGCATGTGGGTTCTTTAGTCTTGGTGTGCAAACTCTTAGTTGTAGCATCTGGAATCTAGTCCCTTGACCAGGGATGGAACCCAGGCCCCCTGCATTGGGAGTGCATAGGCTTAGGACCACTAGGGAAGTCCCAACCCCACTACTTTAAATGAGCCCTGCAGTACTGAAGTCTGGGGAAGGTGACACTCAGACATGTCTTTCTCATGTAGCTTACTATGTCCCATGTGAAAGATCCAGGTTCAATTCCCAGGATACCTGCTGGCGGGATGCTACTCCTCCAGGCTCCTTTCTTTGCTCTTGGCAGACATGTTCCACTTGGTAGCTACCTGTCAGCCTGTCCCAAATGAGGTTCTAGAGGAAGCCTCAAATGGGGGCTTACCAAGTCTCTATTCCCCTAGTATGTCACCTTGAAACTCCAGCGTAATCATTTTATATTGATCCCCAAACTACCATCAGTATACTGTCACCTGTCTTGAAGGTTATGATTCGTAACACAATTGTTAGCATGTCACCAGGGTGTTGGGCTTCTCTGGTGGTGAAGAATATGTCTGCAATGCAGGAGATCCAGGTTCAGTCCCTGGGTTGGGAAGATCCCTTGGAGAAGGGAATGGCTAGTATCTACTCCAGTATTCTTGCCTGGAGAATTCCATGGACAGAGGAGGCTGGTAGGCTACAAAGATTTGGACATGACTGAGCGACTAACACTAGCTTTTTTTCACTTTACCAGGGCCTCATGCCACGTCTGAAGGTTCTATAACACTGGCCAGATGTCACATGGGCACAGTCCACTGTGACCAGTGACTGTGGCCAGCTTTGGATCTGGCTGTCCCCTGCATGGCCAGGTATCCGTGGGAGGGATCATCCAGCCCTTCTTAATCACTTCCCCTCTGCAGCCAGAGCGAGCTTCCTGGAACAGAGTTGACCTTGTCTCTCTCCTCACTGGGACACTCAAACTGCATGACCTGGCCCTGCCTATCCCACCCACCCACCTCTCCCCTCACCACCTACCTGCTTCACTGAACTACTGCATTTCCCTGAATGAGGATGTACCTCTTCCAGAACACTTGCTCCCAACTCTTTGCCTGGACGATTCCTGCTGATCTTTCCAAACTCAGAGTGAGCATTGTCTCTGTTAGCAGGCTTTTCCTGATTTGCCCTATCTCAAGACCCCTTGCCTTAGCTTGGGCTGCTTTTACAAAATAATATAGACCAGGTAGCTCAAACCATAGACACTTATTTCTCATCATTCTAGAGGCTGGAATTCCAGGATCAAGGTGCTGGCAGATTTGGGGTCTAGTGAGGGCTCTCTGCCTGGTTTGTGAACCGTCACCTTCTCTGTGTCCTCACGTGGCAGGAAGAGAGAGAGCTCTGGTCCCTACCTCTTCTTTTAAGGACACTAGTTGCAACTTCATGCTTTCATCTAAACCTAGAAATTATGTTAGTCACTCAGTCATGTCCGACTCTTTGCGACCCCATGGACTGTAGCCCACCAGGCTTCTCTGTTCACGGAATTCTCCAAGCAAGAATATTGGAGTGGGTTGCTATTTCCTCCTCCAGGGGAATCTTCCCAATCCAGGAATAGAGCCCCAGTCTCCTACATTGCAGGGATATTCTTTACCTAAAGAATATCCTAAACCGAAACCTAATTACCTCCCAATGCCCCACCTCCAAATACATCACATTAAGGATGCAGATTTCAGTATTTGAATTTGGGAGGGGGGACACACATACATTCCGTCCATTACACTCCCTCTGTTTGTTTGACCTGGGATCCATATGTGGTTCATACCTAGCTCTTGGGTTGGTATGCCTCTTATCTCTTCTAATCGATCCCCAGACAGATTCTCCTTCATTTTCTTTTTTTAAAAAATAGTGTTATTGACTGATTTTTTTGGCTGTGCTGGGTCTTCATTGTTGTTTGGGCTTTCTCTAGTTGCAGTGAGAAGGGGCTACTCTCTAGTGGAGTGCAGGTTCTCATTGCCTGTAACTTCTTTTATTATGGAGCAGGGCTCTAGGGCACGTGGGCTTCATCATCCTTAATGACACTCACATCTTCTCACCTGTGGGTTCAATTTGCATTTTCTTGGTAACTAATGATGCCAAACAGCTTATTCAGGCTAGCTCCTGAGTTATTTTGACTCAGTGACCTGTTGTTCCTTGAGAGCATCTTTATTTTCTGGTATGATGCGTTCTGGGTTCACCTTGGACATTTTCTGCCCCCACCCCCACCCCCAGACCTGGAATCAATCAATTTCCTCCACAGATACCTGTTTCTTTTCAGTGGGAGATAATATCCAGAGCCTAGAATCTGGGTGTCAGGGATCTCATTGAGACTGGATTGGTCATTATTTCCGGCCCTTTCCAGTTGCTGAACTTGGAAATATTATTTGTCTTAAAGAACAGTTTTTATTATTATTATTATTATATTTATTTGGCTGTGCTGTGGTCTTAGTTGCCACACTCAGGATCTTTGATCTTCAATGAAGCATGCAGAATCTTTAGTTTCGGCATGTGGGATCTAGTTCCCCAACCAGGGATTGAACCCAGACCCCCTGCATTGGGAGCATGGAGTCTTAGCTGCTGGACCACCAGGAAAGTCCCATGTTTTGGGACATTTTTTTTAAAGAAATTTTTTAAATTTTTTAAAAATTTTAAACAATTTAAAATAAATTCTTAAAAATTTTCTGTTCAAATCTAAGACCCAACCATATTTTAATTAACCCTATCGATCATCTGTCTGCTTTCTTCCATGCCAACACCATGTCAGTTCTCAGTGACACCAACATAATTGCTCACTTGTTTTATTCTACAGTCCACACACAACATAGCTCAGAGCGACAAAGCCAACCCCACCACCAATAGCATGATAAAGTTAAGTGTTTTCAGTTATTTAGTATGTTGAGCATTTTCTACGAGGAATATAAAGTCAAATTATATATTGTGATTTAAAGTCACTCGTTGTGGGTATGCCCTTTAACTAGATATAAGGATTCCTTTGCTTCAGTCCATTTTTTATTTTTTGGAATTTCTTTTTTTTTTTTTTACATTTCTTTTTTAAATGGCATTTTAACTATATATATATATATATTTTAAAGAGGACACCACAATTTAAAACAGAACTTCTCTGGTGGTTCAGTGGTTAAGACTTGGCACAGCAGGGGTCTCAGGTTCAATCCCTGGTTGGAGAACTAAGATCCCACATGCATGCTCTGCAGCAGAGCCAAAATAAGTAAATAAATAAATGAATAAAAATTTAAAAAATAAAGTTTAAAGAGAGACTACATTCATATAGTCAAACCCAAGACAACAAAAAAGGATAACGAAAAATCTTCCAACCTCTTTTTCATTTTCCCCTTTCCAACCACTTATTGGTATCTTGAGTATCCTTTGAGAGTTTTTTGAAATGTAGGTGAATATGAATATAGATTACCTTGCACAGTGTCATGCCATAAAGTAACTAGAAGTCACCTTCATTCACTTTTACAGCTGCATAGAATTCATTTTATGAATGTAGCAAAATTATTTTAACCAGTTCACTACTGATTGACATTTTAGTTGTTTTGAGCTATTACAAATGGTTTACATTTAATTTTGTTTTATGGTTTTGTAAAATATTTACACAGTTCCATAGCCAAATCTACAAAAAAGAAAAATCTAGTGTCTCTTCTCTCCACCCTATATAACCACTCTGTCCCTGTAAATAGCCATTTAAAATTTTTGTATGGGTTTTTCTTTCATTTTTTTTAAATGGAAGCATGTGCATATATGCATTCATATTTCCCTTTCCTTAGATAAATGAAGCATACAACACATACTTTTCTCTACCTTGATTTAAATTTTTTTTAAATGTGAAATAATTACAAACTTACAGAAAAGTTTTCCATACAGTAAAAAGAACATTTGTTTCCATTTGAGAATAATGGATATTCTAATGGTGAATACCACATCACCTCTGAATACTTTTTTATATTTTCTATAGAAAGGCCATTCTTCTACATAGCCAGAATACAAACATTAAAATTGGGAAACTATGGTTGATAGTCACTAAATCCTCAAACCCCACTCAGTTTTATCAGTTGTCTCAATGGAGTCCTTTATGTTAATTACAAAAGGCTCCAGCTCACACTCTTGCATCATATTTACCTGTCAAGTCTCCTTGGTCTCCTTTAATCCAAAAGAGTTCTTTGGTCCTTCCTTAACTTTCATGACTTTGACAATTATGAAAATTTCATGCCCATGATTTTGCAAAATGGCTCTCAGTTGGAGTTTGTCCGATGATGGTTCCTCATGATTGGATCCCTCAGGTGATGTGTCTTCTGCATAAATATCTCAAAAGCAGCACTGTGTCCTTCTCGTTGCATCAGGAGGTGCAATATTCTTTGCTCTGAAACTGATGATGTTCACTTAGATCTTGTCTGCAGGGCTCCCCATCCCACCCCATGAACTTACTCTCATCCCCTTTGTTATTGATAAGTATTTTGTAAGAGATGCTTTGAGCCTATGTGAATACCCTGTGTGTGTGTGCGTGTGTGTGTGTGTGTGTGCGCGCGCGCACATGCACGCTAAGTTGTTCAGTTGTGGCTTTGCAACTCTATGGACTGTAGCCTGCCAGGCTCCTCTGGCCATGGAATTTTCCAGGCAAGATTACTGGAGTGGGTTGCCATGCCGTTCTCCGAGGAATCTTCCCAACCCTGGAACTGAACCTGGGTCTCCTGCATTGCAGGCGGATTCTTTACTGCTGAGCCACTGCGAAGCCATGTAAGCACCCTGTCCCTCATCAAACTTTCAATTTGTGTGTTTATATCAGTAGAGTCATAGATTGATATTTTATTCAATGGATTATAATATTTTACCTTACTGTCATTATCTTGATGCTCATTGTCTTAGATTTTGGAGAAGGCACTGGCGACCCACCCCAGTACTCTTGCCTGCAAAATCCCATGGACGGAGGAGCCTGGTGGGCTGCAGTCCATGCGGTCGCTAAGAGTGGGACATGACTGAGCGACTTCACTTTCGCTTTTCACTTTCATGCCTTGGAGAAGCAAATGAAAGGCAACCCACTCCAGTGTTCTTGCCTGGGGAATCCCAGGGACGGGGGAGCCTGGTGGGCTGCCGTCTATGGGGTCGCACAGAGTCGGACACGACTGAAGCGACTTGGCAGCAGCAGCAGCAGTCTTAAATTTGGCCAGTGGGAGCCCTTTCAAGAGGACTTCTGGGTCCTTTTGACACATCCCTATTTTCTTTGAGCACTTCCTTGTTTTTTTGGTGCAAGATGTCTCAGACTCATTTGTACATTTCTTTTTTTAAAAAAGTGGTTTTTTTGGCTGTACCATGCGGCCTGTGGGATCTTAGTTTCCTGACCAGGGGTCAAACCTGTGCCCCCTGCACTGGAAGCATGGAGTCTTGACCACAACCAGGGAAGTCCCATTCCTTACTTGCCCTTGGACTAAAATCAACCATTGCTCCAAGGAGTCCCAGTTAATTTTAGTGGAAAATATTACTTAGAACCAGTCTGGGCACTGAGGATGGCCACTGCTCTTCCTAGGAGTATCATAGACACATCAAAGGTGCAAAATAACCTTTGCTATCACTGTTCTCGCTGATTCCATGCCCCGTTAGTGGGGAGTGCTAGGAAATATGTTTACATGTATATTTATTCTTGGATCTATAGAGGCAAATACATATTTACCTACAACCATATTTCTACATTGATGTACACATGAGAAAACACTGCAAGTTTTCCAACTCCATAGCTTCTCCTAGCTTTCCCTCTTTTCATATTTGTACCTTCTCCTCCAAAAGTGAGAAATCTGGTTCCTGTTAATCTCTTAAAATGTTGACTTATTTGATCAGTTCCTGTGTGCAACCAATCTCGAACTGCAGTCACTTCTCCCCTACAGGTCCTCTTAGTGGAATGGACGCTCTATCCCTAGAGTGGGGTATCTACTGGTTGAATACCACATTCTAGTCCACCTTCCTATTCCCCTTGATCTCTGACACTCCATGATGGGTGGGCCTCCCACAGGAATGTCTCTCTCATCCTGTTTGGGCTTACCTGACTCAAGGGCCCACCTGCACCATAGTGTCCTTACCTCATTCAGCCCACTTCACGGCTTTGTGAATGAAGAAGAGCAAGAAAAAGAGATCTACCTTAAATTAAAAAAAAATTATGTAATATATCTGGGAGGTCACTCTATATCTATTTATGGAAGTAGAGACATTTTTCATGCCTTTTATTTTTTAGCCGTTGCAATATATAAATATATCAAGGTTTATTCCATTGCTCCTTTGTGGTGGCCAATGTTTTGCCATTACAAATAGTTGTCAGGTCTGTTTCTGAAGCACCTGGGAAGAGTCAAGTCTGGTATTTTAGAGGTTCTGTATCTTGGCCCTGTTCTGTAGAAGCCACCAGGTGCTCTTTCTAAAACATGTCCCAGATTTCAGAGAAGTCCCCCTCACTAGCCCATCCAGGGCCAAAGATAGAGACCTGAGCCAGCCATTGGACCACAGACTGGACCTCAGGGAAGCCAAGAACATTTGAGGAGTTCTGGAAACACACTGGGCTTCCCTGGTGGCCCAATTGGGTCTCTCCACGTTGAAGGTGATCAAGGATCCAATTAGAGTCTTTATTCCTTTAGCATACACAGAGGAAGTTATTCCTTTAGCATACATACATAACAACATACATACATACCAACATACATACATACATAACATACATACATACATAACAACAGGAGGTCATTCCTTTAGCATACACGGAGGAAGGTCACAAGTGCTCCAGCTGTACCCAAATGGTCCTGGGATTTGTTCCATCAGAGGAGTCTCAGGACCCAGGGATCAGCTGAGGAGACAACCTCCCATCAGCCAGTCTCCCTGCCCTGAACTCTAAAGGCAACCTTGAAGAACCTTGTGTGTGTAATTCTCATAGGATATTAAATAAGGCTTTCCCCCTGCCTTTAATTATGCTACTTATTTATGCAACACTTTTTTGCATGTAGGGTACAAAGGTACATTTCCTCTTAACTCTTCTTTTCACAAATTTCAAATTATGAATTAGAAATGCTTTATGGTAGGTGATCCTGCAAAGTGATTGATGGAGTGTGTGTGTGTGTGTGTGCGTGTGTGTGTGTGTGTGTGTGTGTGAATGTCTCCTATTTGCATGGGCCAGAACCAAACGAACGATTTTATGAATGAGATCTTATCAGGATGACACAAGGCAGCTTCAGGAGATAAGATGCTCACCTGAGAAGGAAGGAGACAGTATTTGGACGGGAAGGAATTGGTTAAGAATTTTGAACACACAGGTCCTCCAGCTCCCAAGTGTGGATGGGGAGCTGCCAGAGGGAGATCAGAGAGGCCGGTGTTGATGTTCCAGAAAAGTGAGAAGAGGGATGTGGCTGGTGACTGACCTGCCAGCCAGGCACGAATTATTCATGGGAAGGCATAGAGCCTAGTGGAAGGAACACCGGGCTATCGGTGAGGAGGCTGCTGTGTGACACTGCGTGGGTTCTGCTCGGCCTGGGTCACTTAAACTCCGAGCTGAAGCTCCAGTAGCTGCTCACGTCCCACAGGGCAGGAATCCACCCTCTGCATCTCTCAGGACTGAGTGGGTTACTAGGTACAAAGTGTCCATGCCTAAAATCCTTTCTGCAACAAGGCAGGGTATAAACAAACAGGCAGACCAAGAAAACCCAAGGCATCGGGGTCCAGGGCAGACAGTGAGGCCCAGCCCAAGGATCCCAGGAGCAGCTTTTTTTTTTTTAATTGTTATTTGTTTATTTATTTTGGTCACATGGAATCAATGTGAGATCTTAGTTCCCGGATCAGGGATCAAACCCATGCCCCCTGCAGTGGAAGTGTGGCATCTTAACTACTAGGCCACCAGGGAAGTCCCCCTGGGAACATCTTGACCCCGGCTCTAGGGGGAGAGAGCAGCCTGGGGTGTGGGGGGTTGCTGTGTGGGACAGAGTGGCCTGTAGGGTGCCAGGCACCCTGGGAAGAGCTAGGACTGTCCAGGGTGGAGGCCCTGGCAGGATCACAGGTCATTTCCCTTGCAAAATAAAATTCAAATCTCAGGTTCTATCAGTCTAGGGAAGACAGCTGGGCACAGATGTGTCTGGGGAGGCTGTGGGGACAGGTGTGGACACTGCTGTCACGTGACAGCACAGCTCAGGGACTCCACCCTCTTTTTTGCTGGTGTGAGCTCTCAGAACACTGGGGCTGGCTGTCTTCACGGACCAGTCTGGCATTCCCCCAAGGCTGTCTCTGGGGCCAGAGCTGGGTGAACACGGGCTCCTGAACCCCACCCTGCAGGCTCCCCAGGCCCAGCTGGGGAGGCCAAGATGGCCGCTTGGCCACCACCAGCACATGCATTAGTAATGGCCACTGATCCTGCTGGCCCCACGCCCTGTTTCCAGAATGGGACAGTAACTGGAGCCCAGGTGCCCCCTGCTTTCCAGACTCCTCCCCGTGGTGGGGTTATTGGACACCTCTTCTTTTCCTGGTCCTTGATCTCTGCATCAGAGTGGAAAGCAAAGACGTTATTTTTCCTCTGACATCCTGAACGTTCCATAGTCACATTGTTGCTTCTTTCAGAGGTTTCTCCAAGATGGAAGTGTTGGGAGGTGACCTGGGAGGCCTCTTAGGGGCACCTCGGCTTGGGTGCAAGTCCTTCCCCGGCTGGACCTCAGTTTCCTCACGTGGACTGTTCATTGTTCATCTCTGTTCTGAGGCCGGGCTTCCAGGGACCCTGGGACTTGGTCCCTGCCCTAATGGGTGTCGCAGTGGGTGGTGGGGACACAGCAGGGCCACCATCAGACCATAGCAGGCTAAGTATGTGTGCCAAAGGGTGGCAGAGGCCCAGCTGTGGGGGCTCCTGAGAGGGCATCCTAGACCAAGTAGGTCTGGAGGATGTTAAGGTTCAAGGAGAGTGGCGGGGGCCAAGAGGCATTGCTCACACCCCAACTGTCCTCTGGCCCAGGAGGGAGCGAGGAAGCTTTGGGGGCACTCCTCTCACCCTGGATCTGCAGAAAGGGCCTCCTCCCTTCCCAGGGCCTAAGTTCTGCCCTGCCTCTCCCCCGCACCATCCTTCACCCCCACAGCTGCTCGGGGGTGTCCGCAAGGATCCCCAGCTCTGTCCTTGGGCCAGTGGCCTGGCTCTGACAGCTGTCCTTGGGTGGGGGGAGGTGCTGGCCACTCTGAAATGCCTCTTCTAGGAGCGCTGTAGTTCCCCCACGGGAGACCAGGCATTGCTGTTGTTATGGTTGCTGCTCAGTTGCTAAGTCGTGTCTGACCTTACCTGAACACATCACACCGGGGGAAAGAACAGCTCCAGGAAGGAGGCCATCAGTGAGGGATGGATAGGCCTGTGTAGGAAGGGAAAACTTTGGGGGAAGGGGGTGGGTAAGTGGGGGCTCGGGCAGCCCAAAGACACTGAGAAAGTGCAGATAAGAGGGAAGCGGGAGGGCAGGGCCAGCCCAGGCTCCGTAGGGGACCAGCTGTGCGACCTTAGAGCTGCCATGACCCTCATCAGCCCACCTCTGCTCACCCACCCGTGGCCCAGAGTGTATCTCGAGACTGCTCCAAACAGAGCCGTCTTCACATGCGGAGGCTGATGCCTTGGTTTACTAGGGCGGAGGCCAGGGGCAGAGACAGGGGTGTCAGGATAGGATGGTCAGAGTGGTCTTTTCTAGTTGGAGCTTTTACAAGAGCCCAGAGCTTCAACCGATTCCCCAACACCAGGCTTTGGGGGTTAGAGGCCACGGCACCTGCCTGGCTTTGCACCCGTGCCCACCTTACCTAGAGCTTACAAGTGCTACCACCCTGGGCCTGGGGGTCCTGGTGGCAGAACTAGAGTGATAAGCAGACAGATGGTGGGACCTGAGGCCCTGGGCCAAGGTGAGGACACAACCCACCCTCAGAGCTTGGTTCTTGTTGGCCCACCCGGGACACCAGGCCCCTGGGCAGGAGGGTGGGTGTCAGAGAGACGACGCCCAGCCTGGCCAGGTTCAGAGGCCCAGCAGCAGGGGAGGGGTGGGCTCTCCCTGGAGACTCAGGGCACTCTTCTCCCCAACTTCCCAGGCAGCCCAGAGCAACCTGGGTTTCCAGCGCCGGCCATGGTCCTGGAGGGGGCACAGTCATGCCTGAGAGGCAGCTGCTGAATAATTCAGCATTGCTGGGTATCTTGATTCCTCGTGGGAGGCCAACTACCGGCCCCTCAGCCCTCCACCTGGGCTCCCCAGAGCGCCTCCACACCCCCGAGGTCTCTTCAGCCTCCTCACCATCTCAAAACATGCTTCTCCAGCCCTGCCTTCCCCACAGCTGTGACCCTGCCACAGCTGCCTCTGTCATCTCCCTCTCCTCTGTCCCTGGGGGCTCAGACAGGTGAGGAATCTATTTGCAGTGCGGGAGACCGGGGCTTGATCCCTGGGATGAGAAGAACCCCTGGAGAAGGGAATGGCAGCCCACTCCAGTATTCTTGCCTGGAGAGTTCTATGGACAGAGGAGCCTGGCAAACTGCAATCCGTGGGGTCGCAAAGAGTTGGACACGACTGATTTTCAGTCACTCACTTCCTCTCCTCTGTCTCACATCAAGTCTTTCCAATTCCATCGAAGAAACCGCTTTTTATGAGATCCATCTGCCTGGACTCCACTCTGGTCCAAGCCATCCTGAAACCTCTGACAGCCCCTGGCTGGGCTCCGGCCTGCAGAACGGCACCATTTGCTCTGCACTCGATTGCTCTGCGTTCGATTGCTCATCCTCCCCTGCTTCAGGCGAACTCTGCATTCCCATGTCTTAGGATCAAATCCTGCTTCCTACCTGAGTTCCCCCCATCCCTGGTGGTCCCAGCTGAACCTCCACTCCAGGCCTTTCACCACCCCCCCACCCCCCCCCTCCCCCCCCCCCCCCCACAGGAGGATCAATATGCAGTATGTTATGCTCAGGCCCTCTTCCTCAGCCTGGAACATTGGCCCCCACCCTCAGCCTCCTCAGCTGTCACTCAGCTCAGAAGATGCAGCTCAAGTCTTCCTCCTCCAAGGAGTCCTCCCTGAGTACCACGGCCCAGGCCACCCTAGCTGTGTCTCTATCACAGCCCCTTTTGCAGAGTTTATAACTGTCCAGTCCTGGGTCTGTCTTTCCCACCAGGGTATGGAGTATATGAGAGTGTTAAAAGTGAAAGTGTTGGCCGTTCAGGTGTGTCTGACTCTTTGTGAACCCACAGAGTATAGCTCAGCAGGCTCCTCCGTCCATGGAATCCCCCAGGCATGAATACTGGAGTGGGCTGCCATTCCCCTCTCCAGGGCATCTCCTGACTCAGGGATCAAAGTTGGGTCTCCTGTATTGCAGGCGGATTCTTTGCCATCTGAGCCACCAGTATATATATATATACTTTTCCTGTGTGTTTTTCAGGTGTCTACTTTTATTTCTTTCTTTTTACATATTTTATTCATTTTTCTGGTTAAGATACATATATCATAAAATATACCATTTAAACTATTTTGAAGTGTACTACGTAGTAGTATTAAGTACATTCACAAAGTCTGAAACTATCATTTCAGTTCAGTTCAGTCCCTCAGTCGTGTCCGACTCTTTGCGACCCCATGCACTGCAGCGTGCCAGGCTTCCCTGTCCTTCACCAACTCCCGGAGTTTGCGAAAACTCACATCCATCGTTGGTGATACCGTCCAACCATCTCATCCTCTGCAATCATTGCCATGATCCATTTCCAGAGCTCGAGCTCCTCTTGCCCGATGGGCCTCCTCTCCTTATCGGGTCAAGTCAAGGGCCAGTTCGCGCCCGTCTCCTCATCCATGCAGCCCTCCCGCACACCTTGGCCTCACGCTTCTTGCTGAAGGAACACACATGGAACAGTTTGCCGCCTATTCATCTCCTGTGTTGGAGTGACTATGTGGGATGCGGGTGCTGCTAAAGCTGGCAGTGTCTGCTCAAATAAATCACAGACTGTTGAGACAGGGGCCTAGGTCTCCTATGCCTTCAGTGACACCCCCATCCTCCCTGACCCATAATACAGATCTAGGCACACAGAAAGATCCAGTAAGTACCAGGCAATGGAAGTGTCTAGCTGGTGTTATGGCTTGGAGGGACATAAGAGCCTAAGTTGGGAACTGAGCTAAGCTGTGTGTTCCCAGAGCTATTTCTTCCTAATAGAGCTCCAAAGTTTTAGAACCCAAATTTTAAAAATATTAATATCAATGATTTTACCTAATAGCAAACCTTTAAAGAAACTTATTTTTAAAAAATTTATTTATTTATTTATTTGGCCGTGCCTGGTCTTAGTTACGGCACACAGGATCTTCAGTTGTGGGTATGTGGTATCTAAATCCCTGACCAGGGCTCAAACTCGTGATCAAAGCCTTGCACTGGGAGCTCAGTGTCTTAGCTACTGGACCTGCAGGGAAGTCCCAGAACTTTAAAGGGACTTCTATTATGAAACATTTATAACATACTTAAAAGTAGAGAGGGCTTCCCTTGTAGCTCAGCTGGTAAAGAATTCACCTGTAATGCAGGAGACCCAGTTTGATTCCTGGGTTGGGAAGATCCCCTGGAGAAGCGATCGGCTAGAACACTCCAGTATTCTTGGGCTTCCTTGGTGGCTCAGCTGGTAAAGAATCTGCCTGCAATGCGGGAGTCCTAGGTTCAATCCCTTTGTTGGGAAGATCTCTTGGAGAAAGAACAACTACCTATTCCAGTATTCTGGCCTGGAGAATTCCATGGACTGTACATCCATGGGGTTGCAAAGAATTGGACATAACTGAGTGACTTTCTAAAAGTAGAGAGAATGGTCTAATGAATCCCTATGTACCCACCACTCAGCTTAGCTTCAGCAGTTGTTAACACAGGGCTAATTATGTTTCATCTACTACATGCCCTCCCATCACTGGGTTATTCTAAAACAAATTAAAAAATCATATTAATTCACCCATAAATTCAATATGTATTTTTAAAGGGTAGGTAGTCTTTGAACAAATATATACACACAATACAAAACAATGCACTTCTCACCTATAAAAAATAATAATAATTTCCCAATATGACATCACCAGGTGGTCAATACTGAAATCAGATTAATTATATTCTTTGCAGTCAAAGATAGAGAAGCTCTATACAGTCAGCAAAAACAAGACCGGGAGCTGACTGTGGCTCAAATCATGAACTCCTTATTGCCAAATTCAGACTTAAATTAAAGAAAGTAGGGAAAACAGCTAGACCTTTCTGGTATGACCTAAATCAAATCCCTTACAATTATACAGTGGAAGTGACAAATAGAGTCAAGGGATTACATCTGATAGAGTGCCCGAAGAACTATGGGCGGAGGTTTGTGACACTATACGGAGGCAGTGATCAAGACCATCCCCAAGAAAAAGAAATGCAAAAAGGCAAATGGTTGTCTGAGGTGGCCTTACAAATAATTGAGAAAAGAAGATAAGCTAAAGGCAAAGAAGAAAAGAAAAGATATGCCCATCTGAATGCAGAGTTCCTAAGAATAGCAAGAAGAGATAAGAAAGTCTTCCTTAGTGATCAATGCAAAGAAATAGAGGAAAACAACAGAATGGGAAAGACAAGAGATCTCTTCAAGAAAATTAGAGATACCAAGGGAACATTTCATGCAAAGACGGTCAAAATAAAGGACAGAAACAGTATGGACCTAAGAGAAGCAGAAGATATTAGAAGAGGTGGCAAGAATACCAGAAGAACTATACAAAAAAGATCCTCATGACCCAGATAATCATGATGGTGTGATCACTCACCTAGAGGCAGACATCCTGGAATGTGAAGTCAAGTCGGCCTTAGGAAGCATCACTATGAACACTATGAAGCTAGTGGAGGTGATGGGATTCCAGCTGAGTTATTTCAAATCCTAAAAGATGCTGCTGTGAAAGTGCTGCACTCAATATGCCAGCAAATTTGGAAAACTCAGCAGTGGCCATAGGACTGGAAAAGGTCAGTTTTCATTCATTCCAATCCCAAAGAAAGGCAATGCCAAAGAATGCTCAAACTACTGCACAATTGCACTCATCTCACATGCTAGCAAAGTAATGCTCAAAATTCTCCAAGTGAGGCTCCAACAATACGTGATCCAAGAACTTCCAGATGTTCAAGCTGGATTTAGAAAAAGCAGTGGAACCAGAGATCAAATAGCCAACATCCATTGGATCATAGAAAAAGCAAGAGAGTTCCAGAAAAACATCTACTTCTGCTTTATTGACTACGCCAAAGCCTTTGACTTGTGTGGATCCCAAGAAACTTGGAAAATTCTTAAAGAGATGGGAATACCAGACCACCTGACCCACCTCTTGAGAAATCTGTATACACATCAGGAAGCAACAGTTAGAATTGGACATGGAACAACAGAATTGTTCCAAATTGAGAAAGGAGTACGTCAAGGTCGAATATTGTCACTCTGCTTATTTAACTTATATGCAGAATACATCATGCAAAATGCTGGGCTGGATGAAGCACAAGCTGGGATCAAAATTGCGAAGAGAAATATCAATAACCTCAGGTATGGAAATGATACCACCCTTATGGCAGAAAGCAAAGAACTAAAGAGTCTCATGATGAAAGTGAAAGAGGAGAGTGAAAAAGCTGGCTTAAAACTCAACATTCAAAAACCTAAGATCATGGCATCTGGTACCATCACTTTATGGCAAATAGATGGGGAAACAATGGAAACAGTGACAGACTTTATTTTCTTGGGCTCCAAAATCACTGCAGATGGTGATTGCAGCCATGAAATTAAAAGATGCTTGCTCCTTGGAAGAAAAGCTATGACCAACCTAGACAGCATATCAAAAAGCAAAAACATTACTTTGCCAATAAAGGTCCATCTAGTCAAAGCTATGGTTTTTCCAGTAGTTATGTATGGATGTGAGCGTTGGACCATAAAGAAAGCTGAGTGCTGAAGAATTGATGCTTTTGAACTGTGGTGTTAGAGAAGACTCTTGAGAGTCCCTTGGACTGCAAGAAGACCCAACCAGTCCATCCTAAAGGAAATCAGCCCTGAATATTCACTGGAAGGACTGATGCTGAAGCTGAAACTCCAATCCTTTGGCCACCTGACGTGAAGAACTGACTCATTTGAAAAGACCCTGATGCTGGGAAAGGTTGAAGGCAGGAGGAGACAGAGATGACAGAGGATGAGATGGTTGGATGGCATCACCGAAGCGATGGGCATGAGTTTGAGCAAGCTCTGGGAGTTGGTGATGGACAGGAAGCCTGGTGTGCTGCAGTCCATGGAGTCGCGGAGTGTCAAACATAACTGAGCGACTGAACTGAATATGATCACTCATTCTTCAAATTTCCCCAGTTGTCTCATAATTTTTTTTTTCTTTAAAAAATTTATTGATTTACTTTTGGCTGCGGTGGGTCTTTGTTGCTGTGTGCGGCTTTCTCTAGTTGCAGCAGGCAGGGGCTACCCTTCGTTCTAGCCCACGTGCTTCTCGCGGCAGTGGCTTCTCTTCTTGCAGAGTACATGCTCTAGGGCTTTCGGGCTTTGGAAGTTGCAGCCTGTAGGCTCAGTAGTCATGGCTTTTGGGTTTAGTTTTGCCTCCAGACACGTGGGATCTTCTTGGACTAGGGTTCAAGCCAGTGTCTCTTGCATTGCAAGGTGGATTCTTAACCAGTGGACCGCGAAGGAAGTCCCTAAGAAGACCTGTTGAAAGAGTTGTCAGGTGGGACATAAAGACCTTTTTTCCTTCTCTCCTTCCTTCTTCCTACTGCCTAGAACTTGGGATATGATTTCTGAAGCTCTAGCAGCTATCTCGGACTATGAGGTGACATGCAAAAAGTGGAAGCCATGTGAGGATGACAGAGAAGAAGAGAGTAGGAACCCACTTCACTGTTATTTCTAGTCTTTATTATAGGATAATTTAATATTAGGTTCAGTTGTAAAACATAGAAAATAAAACAAAAAAATTTAAAGTAATGGCTTCAATATGATAAAAATTACTTTTCTCTCTCTTGTAATGTAAGTCTTGAGACAAGTCTTAGACCAGTGCTAACACAGTGGTTCCACAAGGTCACAGAGTATTAAGACACGGATGGCTATGTAACTACTTACACCCCAAACTTAGAAGTTTAAAACTACAAACACTGCTTCTGCATTTCAGCTTCTGAGGGTCAGGAATTGGATTCATGAGGCCTGGGCTGCAGTCATTCCTAGCTTAACTGGGTCTGCAGGAGCCTCTGGTTTAGGGCTTCAATTCCCAGTCACATGAGTCTCTCCACAGGGCAGCTCAAAACACCTCCGCTGACTCCCGGCTCCTCCAGAGCAAGAAAGCCAAGATGGAGATGGAAAGACGGAGCAAGACAGGGCACTCAAGGTGGAGGCTGTGGTCTTCCACTTGGTCTCAGAGGTAACACCCTCAAGCCTCTCTTATCCTCCAGCCCCCAGGGCTCCTAGCCCCGCCTGCCCCTGCAGCCTGCGTCGTCATCGTCCCTCCTTGCCCAGTCCTCTTGCTGCTGGGGAATTCTTCAGGCCCCTGCCCACTGTTCTCTGTCTCCTCTACATTTTTGTTTGTCCCTCTGATGGCTGACTTGGCCCCAAGCCACCATTCAGTCTCCTTTTGCTCCTTACCTCCAGGCCAGCCAGAGCTCTGAGACACCTCCTCTATCTTCCCCCCATATCTATTCCCACCTCCTTAGACAGCCCTGGTCACTCCTTACCTGGGCTGCCCTGGGCCTTTCTTTCTTTATACAATCCCTCCCCATCCAGCCAGTCTCATCAGATCCTCTCTTCCAGGAAGTCCCCTCTTTGTGGTTCTTTGGAGAGCTTTATTCCTCCCTGCCTCAAGGTCAGTTGGGGAGGCCCAGAGGAGCAGAGGATTTGAAGAGTGGCTGGCACAGTGGTAGAGTATGTACTTGGCCTTTGGCGCCTCTGTGCTGAATTCCCTGTCTGCTCCCGGGGCTCTTTCCCTAAAGGGATCACCTTTGAAGGTGTTTATATCCCTACCTCTGGGCCCCCACCCACTAGCACAGGGTCCTGGCTTCGTCTGGGGCTTTTCTGTTTTCAGCAGGTGATGCGGAGAGGAGGGATGGTTAGATGCAGGTCGCGGGGCTGGGCCTTTTGTTAGGATGTACTTGTTCTGGCTGGGTTGCTCTTGAGGTCACGTCTCCAAATTCCCTCAGCTCCTTTCATATCCCAAGCCTGGCGGTACAGTATCCGCCCCCCCCAATCCCTGGAATTCTGGGGCCCCGCCTTGACCTTCCAACAAGCCGCTGCCTACTTAAGCACTGTCCCTGGCCACCAGGAGCCACGGCTAAGGCGACAGTCAGGCTGGGAGGCTCTGGCTCCTACTGAGATGGGGCAGGGACGGTGGAGGCCAGGGAAAGGGAGCCAGGGGGCGGCCTCTGTGGCACCAACGGGGGACACCGGGCGTGGGGAGGCCATATCCCAGGCTCATATTTGGTGACCTCACTGCTTTTCTTCTTGGCAGTCTCAGGGCACCGCGAGT
This sequence comes from Antilocapra americana, assembly GCA_007570785.1. Lineage (NCBI taxonomy): Eukaryota > Metazoa > Chordata > Mammalia > Artiodactyla > Antilocapridae > Antilocapra > Antilocapra americana. The sequence continues at coordinate 984,762 of ML664205.1, forward strand.
CTCCCGGTCCCACCCCGGCCGGCTGGCCGGGCCCAGGGGCTGAAGGGCGGGTCCGTCCGGAGCCGAGGCCGCAGCGCAAGGCTCGCGCGCCCTCTAGTGCCGGAGGCGGGGCCCGCTAAGATGGCCAGGGGTGGGCCGCGCCCCTCCGCGCCGGCCTTGGGCCCCCGCCCCAACCGGCCCGCGGCGGAGCCCCCAGACTCGAGGAGGAGGGAGGAGCCACTCCCGTCCCCGCAGGGCACACCTGCGAGCCCCCGGAGTGACTGTAGCTTGGGGTCGCGGGCTCCAGCGCACGGCCGGGGGCGCCCTGGCGTCCTGGCAACCACGACCCCGTGGCCGCGGGCCCGACGCCGAGGGTTCCCCGCACCCCTGCCGCTGCCATGATTCGCCCACGATCCCAAAACACTCTCCGCGGGTCTGGGTGTGCGGGTCTGGGTTCTGTGCCCCTTGAAGTCTTTCTTGTGATTTGTTGGCTTGTCCTAAAAATTCCTGCTCCACCCCGAGCCGTCCAGGGCTGCGCCGTCCAGTGGGTGGCCACCACCCACTTGTGGCTCTTGTGCCCGTGCCAGGTGGTGACTGAGAAACTGAATTTTTCATCTTATTTGATTGTAGTTAACTATTTCAAAACCAGCAGGGTACATTTTTACCTGTAACCCAACTTTGTTTTGGCAGGACTCTTTTTAATGTTGCAAATGTAAGCGTCCAGATTGAGATGTGCTGTGTAAAACACCCACTGGATTTCAAAGAGTTAGCACTGTAATAAGAATGCAAAATATCTCATGCATTTTAAAATATTCATTACACACTGAAATAATATTTTGGATATATTGAGTTAAATAAAACATTTTTTTTAAAGAAATGTGGCTACTAGAAAATTTTAAATTATTAATGTAGATGGTATTCTATTTTTATATTTCTGCTCTAGGTTATCTGAGTTTTCTGACTCCACTGCAGGGTCCAGAGGTTGGGGACACTGCTATCAGTGGAAATGGGGATATATGTGGGGAAAGGCCCTGACCTGCACAGATCAAGCCCACAGGGTCTCGGACAGGTCATTAGGCTCACGGGGTCAACCAGGAGGCACCCTGAAGGAGCCCCAGGTGGCAGGATGAGGCTCACGGAGACCCAGGTGCCCACAGACCAAGTTGAGCACAGAAAGAACACTTGTCTATGACCTGAAGATGTAGGTCCAGTATGGGTCATGGCACACACTGTGTGCCCAGGTCTCTTGGCACCTCATAAGGAGTTAGTCCGAAGTGGGGCCAAGGCCTGGTTTACTTCCTGAGGGGCTTCTAGAGCCAGTGAGGGGATGGCGTGGGGAAGCCCTCAGGGGTCATGGCTCAAGGTGGTAATCTCGGCAGGAGGGCTCTGTGGAAGACCTTAAGGGGTCTCCGGAATGTCCTTTTGTTAGCAGCACAGAATTCATTGGAGGAAATCGGTACAAGTGCATCTTTTAAAAGCTTAGCTTTACTTTAATGTACACTTTTACATACGCGTTCGCAGGTCCCCGACCCACTGTTTACAGAGCTGGAGAGAACAGAACTTGGTCTGAAGCATCTCAAAGCAAGATGCTTGCTCAGCGCTGGCTGACTTGGGTGATAGGAACCAAGGCAAAGGGAGCTGAGTGACGAGACCGGAACCCAGAACCCATCAGCAATCCAGCCGCCCCTTCCCAGGTTAATCATCAATGATGGGGCAGCCAGAAGGGCCAATTTTTTCTTTTAGGGAGGCCAAGTCTGTTCCTGCCACCCCAGTCATTTGACACTAGAAGACAAGTTTGAGCCCCAAAGTGCTCTGAGGAACCAAGGTTCACAGAAGTGCCCCGACCCCTTTGAAAAATAAACATCCTTCATTATAAGGGTCTACACACACACTCGCACACACACACCCCACACACAAAGTGAGAGGGGACATGCTCCGGCTCCTTTTACCTTCTAACAAATCCCTAGTATGTGTAACTGCAGTTCTAAGCAGTTCTGAGTGCACAAACCCTACAACATGAGGCACTGGGGGGCAGGCTTGGCCCCAGGTAGATTGTCCCTGGCTCACTGGGGCGTCTGAATCCCAGAGAAGCCTGTGAGCTCCCCTAGACAAGGCTGCTTGGTCTGTCAAGTGGCTCCCAGGCCACCAGGACCTTGCAGATCCAAGGACTGTGGGAGCCAGACAAATGCCCTTTGCCATGGTACTAGGTGGGGGCAGAACACATCAGGGTCCAATGTCACATCAATCTGTTCTCTGAGGTAGAGAGCAGCCTTTGGAGATAAGAATTTAAAGTGAGCATAAGGGGCTCTGAGCCCATAACTTTCTGTTCCAGGACAATATACTTCAGAAACCCCCCATTCCCCTTCTCAGGAAAGGGGCAGTGCCTCAGGCAGGCAGCAAAGAGCCCCCTGCCACTCAGGAAGCAACTGGACTGAGGCTGAGAGGTAAGTGATGCTGGGTGAGATTAGGGTGGGTGGGAGACCCAAGCACTGGATGCACTGAGACTCCTCATGGGTTGTTTTACAGCAGCTACCTGTGTGGTTATCAACAGGATGATGGTTGACATGACTCTTAATTCTTTCAGCTCGAAAATGGGTGCTCTAAACTCCTGAAGGTCTTTGGGTCCAAAACTGCTAACCTCTGGTCTTGAAACCTTGTTGTTTTCTCAGGTTGATACATCTTCTTCTCTCAGGATACTGAGATATGATATCATTTCAGAGCCCGGATAAAGTTCTGAGTCATAAAGTGTCAGTCAAAGCCCACGGAGCTCAAGGCCGCACAGCTGGTTTCAACAGATGAGATGGGACCAGGACTCACAGTGCTAGTCCAGTTCTTCAGTCCCCTACTACCCTGGCTGAGAAGTTTGCGAGCTTTCAGAGCCTGCTGTCGACTGTTTTGTCTCTGAGCACTGCGGGCAGGCAGGGGAGCTTGAGATGCTTGCTGGCACCAGAGCAGGGTTCCTTGGTGGTCCTGCCCTCCTCTCTGATAGATTAAAAAGTTGTGCCTACAGTCGAATGCACTGGGATGCAGTGAGGAAAAAAAGAAGTGTGGGGAAGATGAGTAAGGAGAAAACAGTGGAAGAGTGGGGGGGGGGGGGGGGGCATGTCACCAAAGGAAAGCTCTTCCCTTTGAAGGGTCTTCGAACTGAATCCAGCATAGGACTGACGAAACATCGCCACCTGCTGGCCAATGTGGGCAAGTGCTTTAGAAAAAGAGTTGAAATGTCACACTAATCCACGGATCAGCTTCGGACCCAACACCCACTGCTTCCTCCCTTCCTTGTTGAGGCAGATGAGCCCAGGCAGGAAGCTGTACTGCTTGTGAACCCCAGGCCAAGGGGGTGCCTTTTGCTCAGTATTAGTTAACAGGGTCTAGAGGTTTGGGCTGCAAAGCAACACAGGAGCCACACCTGCTGAATCGCATGGAGTTAGGCCGGGTCCTCCAGCCTACAGAACAGATGGTTTTTTAAGGTGTTAGTAGAGAAGCCTCAAAGACAGTCCTGTTTATACCCAGCCGTCACCTGCCACTCCAGGTGTAGGGATAGGGCTCTGTAGGCAGTTTCTACTGCCTACACATGACCCTCCCTTCCCAAACTAACCCAGTCATCTGCCTTATAAGAAATTCTCAGTTAAAAAAAAAAAAAGTCAATGCCTGCTGCTCAAAGGAGCCAGATGAACAGGGCAGGTATTTTTTTTTTAATTGGGATTGGTAATCAGAGGGGCTATTATATTATTGATCAAGGAAGATCCAGCCATTTGCCAAGGTATATACACATTTTATTTAAAAAAAGTTTACAGTTTTCATTATACACAACTATTAAGAGGTTATAGTCAGAAGAGGCATTTTTCTGTTGACAGAAGTGCCCACTAGATCATCACAATGCAAGGAGAAAGGTGGAAGGGAGGAGAGGGGGCAAGGAAAAATAAGTGATAAAAAGCTTAGATTTCAGTTAAGGGCTGGTAAATCCCTTTTATCTCTTCAAGTATCACACAATATGTACCAAATACAATCAGTAAATAATGGCCATTTCTTCCCAAGCCCACAGCCAAGATGATTATTTGCTGACTTAAGAGTCCTGGCCCTTCCTCAGGTGAGTGGAGAACCTGCACACGTGAGGGCTTACTCCCCCTTCCCCAAGGTGCCTCCACTCCATCCAGTCCCTAATGGAATCTCCAAGGTGTTGGGTGGCCAGAGAAAACATGAACATGGATTCAGAAGTCCAAAGAAACACAGGTCTTTGCGTCCAATCGGAAATGATTTGATTTCAGTCAGTAAGGCTGTGAACCCAGGCAGGAAGTTGATGAGATGAATAAAACTCTTACTAACTTTTGTTAATGGCTTTCACTTTTCTGATTGAGTCCCTAGAACACAGAAGGGTCACATGCCATTTAAAAATCAAACACTAGTTCCCAGTAAGTTGGTGTCTAACAACTTCACCATGGAGGCTAGCAGAGGATCTGTGTTTCATGATTATCAGCCATCCCGGCAGGATGCCTAATAAAAAGCAAGTGTCAGGTCAAGGCCAACTAGGGCTTCTGGGAGCCTTGTGAGGGGGAAAGAAAGATTCCTTCGAAGGGAGACACTCTTCTGGAGCTTAGATCAGCCTGTTGGCAATTAGAACCGCTCTTGGAGTGGAAGAAAAATGTTAGGTACTGGAGAGATATATGGCAATTTCTGATAATTATCTCACTAATATGAAACGCTGGTAACCTGCACAGTAACCTCAAGGAGGGCAATACTGAAGACAAAAACGCATAAATGCCAGTGTCTAGGTTGGCTACCCTAAAATGCAACCCGTGAGGCCCTGGTGCTGGGGAGGCTGGAGGGCAGTGGGCCATGATGCAGCCGTCTCGATTGTTGTGTTTGGTGAGAGATGGAGCTTGGTCATTTGAACAGGGGCAAAGAATGCTTTGTGCTGATAAACCACAAGGTAGGATTTCAAAAGTGAGGGGTACTAAGAAGGGAAGGGAAACTGCCAGAAGCAGCTCTGATCTACCACTACTACCTTTAAAAGTGCGCAGCCTTTCCGAAGGGCTCTGGATGCTTCTCAAGAGTGCTGCGATGGGACAACATGGAAAAGCTTTTGGGGTCACACCACCCCTTGCTCCAGACTCACTAGACCATCTGGTACTGGGGGCCTAGAGTCCTCAGAATCACAGCCAGGCCCTCTTCCAGCTTCCTTTCCTACCTCTCTCAGGCACAGGGAAGGGACAAAAGTTAGTGTGAAAAGGGAGTCTGTTCAATTTATCGGAAGTCAGTTTCCCCGTGGAAAGGAAAAGCTCCACACAGAACCCCACACACACATGGGACCAAGGTTAGCGCCCAGAAAGCACAGGCTTGACAGAAGGCGGAGGCTCAGCGTGGCGCGGGCAGCTATTCCAGGAGCTTCGAGTCCTCAGAGAAGCCCGAAGGCACCGTTCCCACACAGACGTGGGTGGGCGCGCGGGTGCACACGTGCACACACGCACTGCAGCCACACTCGCGTCGGCTTCTGAACCCCTGCAGCCGCCCCCGACAAACCTCCGACTGGGAAACTCCGCACCACCAGACTCCAGTGCCTAGTGCAGGCGGGCTGGTGTCTTTCTGTTAGATCAACATGGATTTAAGTTGGGGAGGAGAGCTGTGGCACTGCTTGCGTACCTTCCCTAAACTTGCTTCTACTTTTGTTTGTTTTCTGACAAGATTAAAAGCAATTTTTATCTGGACATTATTTTTTTCCGAAAGGTAATTAGAACACTATTGTTTATACAGTATTGAAAAAATACAATTTTTTATTGTTTGAACTCAAATCGCCACCCAGCACTTTAAGCCTACCCTAAGTCGCACCTACAGATCAGTTATAGCACAAGCAAACTGCTAATTCGGCAGGTAAGCAAGTTAGACAGCGCCAGCAGAGACCCTCCCGCCCCCAAAGTAATGAGAAGACAACGTGCTAGATAAGAGTTAAAGCACACCATTACGTGTTAAATAGTTAATACTACCCTTCCAACAAGCCACAAATGCTAGAGAGAGAACTCAGTACATGAACTAACCACAGCCCTACTTAACTGCACTTTTAATTTTTTTTTTTAAAGAAAACCTTTTGCTTCATGCCCGTAATTAACATAAGTAAATTCTTTGCTTTTTATTTAGGAAAATAATCATGCTAAAAGCAGGTTGTACTTTATATAGATTTTCAAAGAAAAGATTGATTGTGCTTTCTGAATAAAAAAGATACGGTATCTTCCAACCTCAATGACTCATATCTTGTGGCATATAGCACTTCTAAACTAAAAACACACATCAAAAACAAAGATTAAATTCTCCCAGTAGGACATTCAAAAATCATCTTTAGAAGATTTTAGGATTGGCTAATTCTGCTATTGTCCTGTTGGTTGTGGCAAAAAACAAAAACAAAACTCCACAGAGCTACTGTCTGAAGTTCTCCAAATTCAGCAGGCAACACTCAGATCTGAAAGAAACTCTGCCAGCAACCTGGACACATGGTTAGCTGAGTAAACATTTGATTAGCAGGCATTGAAACTGTCTGATTTCCTTTTAACATATACAGGAGGGAAAATTCTTTTCCTACACAACCTGTTCTACATCGTATTTCTGAATCCTTTCCTCCTATTCAGTCTCACTCAGAAAAAAAAAAAAAGCTGTTTTTCCCATGGAGAGTCACTTTGGGTATAAGAACCTTTATTTGTTCCAATTATTACTCATTATAAATTTAGAATGTGTGCTGGGTCTACGATGCCCGTTTCCCATTTCCACAGGCTGCCATCACGAGCGCCAGCGGAAGGGAGCACACAGTCACACGTGAGCGAGGCCCCAGGAGGCCCAGCGGCTGGCAGGGTCTTCCTCCCGAGGCTCACCGTCCGCTGAGCGGCTGTCCGAGGCGGAGGCCATCTCTGGGAAGGTGAAGATTAAATGTGCAACCTAAGCACGGTATACACACACGCACACACACCAAAATTAAACAAAACAAAACAACCACCAACAACCCCAAACCTCAAAACAAACCCCCAACAAGCACCCTCAAAGTTAAAGCTCTTAGTCCAGGGCAGCGGTCTCACAGCGGCCAACAGCACGATGGAGAGGAAGCGTCTTCCCAGTCACTTTTCTCCTCCCGTCCCGTCCTCTCAAAAAACTGGTCTGGAATATAAGTTCTACCCCCAAGAAAAAGGAATCAGATTCAGCAAAACCATTTCCAAAAGGTTCTCCAAAGCGAAAAAACAAAACGAAACACTTGTGGCTGCAGGGCCTGGTAGCAAGAAGGGCAGAAACCTACATATAAAAATGTACTTAAAATCCAAGTCGAAAAATCGTTTTAAGTTTCAATACTCCAACGAGCTCCCTGTTTTACACTGTTACTCCACAGAAGTGGGGCCGCCTGGGATGTGCAGGAAGCAGCAGCTCTGATCCTGACGCGGCTGGCTCTAAATGCTCCCACAGCAGGTCTTTTCCTCCCCCAACTTTTTCCTTTCCGTTTTGAAAAAGCACTATTCTATCTTCACGTCCGAGAGCTGGTTGGTTTTGGTTTGTTTCTTTGGAACCATCAATAAAAGAAGCGACCTTTTCCTGTTGTTTTGACTCAGGCCTATCTATCAGAGCGGCTATTCCTTTGGACAGCTCAGTAGCGCACAGGCTGACTGGGCCAAATGAACTTATCAATGCATGCACTCGGACCGCATATTGCTACCAAAATGGAATGTGGGAATATGCTATGCACCTCAGGTTGAGAAATGACCAAGAAATCAAGATCTAAAGGGTGATATATAATATATATATATCAATGCTATTATTCATAAAAACCTTGTTTAGTAATAAAAAAAATTGCTTTGTTTAAATATGAATATTATAGTCTGCTTCTCATGGTTAGGAAATAATAGTCTTTCTGAAAAGCAGGCGCTTTTTCTACTACAACTCCATGTCCTGGGCCTCGTCTTCCGAAAAGTCAGACATAGAGCTCTCCGACGAGCTGTCTCCGGTGCCCTCTTCCTGCTCTTTCAGCGCCTCTTCCGTTGCGTACTTCTGGATGTACTCTGCACGAGGGGTGGGGAAGACAAAGCACAGTAAGCGGGTGGGCACGTGCTTCAGTGACCCCCAAAGCTGCCAAGTCCAAGGGAGCTTCATGCTTTCCCTGCGCTGCAGGGGTTGGGGGACAGACTGACAAAGATGACAGTTATAGTCACTAGATTATAAGCAAAGGGGAAAACTGCACAGGCAGATGTCTTTGGATGTTATGCATTTTGCCCCCTTGGTAAGACAGGCAGAGCTGAACACTTGATTTGCAAGGGAATAGAGACGCTGCAACATCACCCTCAAATCCCCCGTGGGCATGTATGAGATGGCCGACCACCCCTGGCCTCCGCAGCAAGGCTCAGGACAGGGGCACACGTCCAGGCCTCAGTCCTCCAGCCAGGGTGCTCTCCCTCTCTCCTTGCTGTCTACTGATATGGCTGCCCCCCTCCAAACTTGATGGACCGGGGAAATGCAAACCCCATACTTTCCTTTTACTTCCTATGTTCATAAAACTATTCACCGCTCCCCCCGACTCCTCAGACAGAACAGGGCTAATTATGATTTCATAGTCATGTATAAGGAAATCCCCTGTCATTTTTTAGGGCTGCAGTTATGTAATTACAGTCAGCCCAAATCTATTATTTTAGAAGTAGGTTTTAGTCGAAACAGATCCTGCCTGTCAAGTTTTTGAAGCAGTGGGTGAAAACAGTCTCTCGATCTGCTCAGGAATGAGCTGCTATCCGGGGACAGAGAGAGCCTGAGTGTGACTTCACTACCTATTCATTTATTTACCTGAAGATTTACGCTGTTGGAGCCTAGGCTGAATCTGCTGGTTGAAAAAATGTTAAGAACTGCTGAATAAACAATTAAACTTTTCCTAAAAGCTCCAGGTGCAGACGCTTTTCAAGTAAACATCCTACACATAATATGAAAGGACAGGACAGACTCCCACCCAGAAAAACACATCCTCATGTCCTTATGCTGGTTATTCCTCCTCTGGAGTGGTGGTGATGAGAAGAGAAGGTAAATGGGCCAAGTCTGAATGATTCAGTGCAGGTCCAGTGAAAAGTATTTTTTTTTATATTTTCAAAGGATTGTTTAAAAGAAAAGTAAGAAGAGTATGTGACAGAGACCATATGTGACCAAATCTGGGCCTTAACAGAAAAAGTTTGCAGGCTTCTAACTTACATCCCTGCAGATTCATTACAATGAAATATTATGCTGAAAACAGGATTTCAAAAGCCCCTGGCTAGGTAGGAATCTGCCTTAATTCTTAGTGTGAGAGAAACTTTTACTGAAGTCTTAGAAATTTTATTTTTACTCTCTGATGGGCTGACTACTTTGTTTCTTTGTAGAAAGAAGTTGCTGCATAGTGACACTGCTCTTGAACACTGAAATTCCACACTATCAGTGCATTCAAGGAGACCATCCTATATTAAGGGCTTACTGGGAGGAGGCTTTTCAGGAGACAGAGAAATGAAGAGCAAGGTCACTGATGAGCAGAAGACACACAAAAGAGCAGTTACCGGGTTAAGTGCCAGCAAAGGGATGCGGGAGGAAGGGACTGTGGCCCCCAGAGCCAGGAAGGCAGTATCTACCCTGAGCCTTTAAGCAGCTCCTTGAAGCAGCACAGGAGACGCCACCCCAGGGGAAAGGCGTAGACTGCCCCGCCCCAAGCACTGTGGAGGAGGAGGTGGCTGGGATGTTGAGACACATTCAGACAGAACTACATTTAAAAGAACTATGTTCTTTTAAAAAGTCTGAAGCAAACAAGGCAAAACGTACAGGTTTTGCTACAGTTGGATAGTGGGTAGTTAGGTTATTCTGCTTTTCAGCATGGTTGAAAACTCTTCCTGACCAACTAAGGAAGCAGATACAGTTGGGTATCTGAAACTTTTTTAGAAAGCTCCAGTGGCGCCCCATCCTACAGACAGTTCAATATCTACAAGATAAAACAGCATCAACTGACTATGAACCACGCGCAGGGTAAGAAAGGTTACGCCTACCTACACTGACACTGAAGCAGTAAGGGATGAATTAGCTTCCTAACGGGTAGGTGGAGTGGGGCGGTAAAAGGAGAGACGGAACCGAAGTCTGGCACGGGAAAAGTTCTCAGAGAGGCAAGGGGTAAAAATACCACAGCTGCAGGGAGGAAAATGGGTCTTGAGAAAAACCCAAATGATTAGGAAGAGAGGAGGTCCCGGATTCAGTGGAAGAGGGGAAAAGCTAGACTCCACGAGTTTAAGGGAAGGAACCAAGAAGTTTGAAAATTAAGGGAACTCAACAGCAGGACTTCTAAAGGAGTCCACGGGAGCAGATGAAGGCTTTTGACATGTGGAGACCTCTGACAGTCTGGGGATGGTGGGGAGCCAGGAGGAGGAGGAAGATTAACAATGCTAAGAGGAAGGAGAGGAATGGAGAACAGGATCATGTTGGCGGGGAGCGGGGTGGGGGGAACTGGGTCTGAGAAATAAGACAGGAGCTCCTATTTCCTATAGGAGGAACCATAAAAGATGGGGATATACATATACCTTTAAATATATATATATATAAATATACATACAGATACCTTTAAATATAGATATATAAATAAAGGTACAGTAGGAAGCTGGGGTGAGCTCAGGTCTGGTAGTCATGATCTTCTCAGGTTACTAAGGAACACAAAGCAAAACTAATGCTTTGGATCTAGAGCCCCCTAAGCTGGAGCTTGCTACTCAAAGATGAAAATGGAGGTTAGGTTCCTATAGCAGATATGTACTAAAACAGGGAAAGTGCTAAAAAGAGGGGCATAATGACTATAAGAACTATAGAAATATGCTCTGCATAGAGATATCTGTGGGTTGCAGACACTAAGTGATTCTTATGTCAAAATAATATAGTCTCATAACAGAATTTTATCTGGTTGAAAATTAAGTACATGTTTTCTTGAAATATATATTTCTTTGGCTATGTCAATATTCTGACTACATAAATTAGATATTAATCGGCAAAGCACTTGAGATCTAGGTCAGTTAATTAGAGTAGATTTATTTGTATTTTATTTCAACAAAAAGTACCAAATACCCTAAGAGACTAGGGAAGAATGAGAAAACAAAGGAAAACTACCGTTCAACAAACAGCCCCAGATGACCCCATCTGTCTCATACTTTCACATTTGAGAGTGAAGACCTATGCATTCTGGGCTCTCATAAATTATTTCTACTGCCCTCTCTTGCAAATGTACTCGGAGGGGCCAGTCACTTTGCAGAAGCTCCTCTTCTGAGCAGCTCTGCAGATGAACAAGTCAAGCTATAAATTGGGTGAATGCCAATGTCTGCCATTTGTTAAGAAGAGCCTATTTTCATGGACTGTGAATGCCTCTCCTTTTTGTAGAGCTTTATGTATCTAGACCTTCCACTATGACAGTTCTCAAACATCTAACAGAGGTAAAAGAATATGATGAATGCCAGTAACCCCGTGTGTAGCTTTAGCTGCTCTTTCACAACCCCACTTTCATTTTAATAAGATTCATGTCCCATTCGCATGCATGCTTAAGATGGGAAAACAGGATTCTAAACCTTAAAGAATGAGCTAACTAGTGCTACTGCCATTTGCACATATCTCAGCTTCAGTAGCACATTTTCAAGTTTTAATAGAAAAATCCATAGCACCAAAGCACTGGGACAAATACCTGCAGCAGAAGAGAAACGTACCTAAGATGTAAACTTCCCCAAATGCAAGCAAGTCAGTACGGGACCAAGAAAAGAGTTCTCGGGGAGCCAGGTAATTTTTATTCAATGGGTAAAATGATATAATAAAAAAGAAATCTAATGATGAATTCAATAATTATTCCCCAACTCTCAAAGTTAACTCATGTCCTGACGGGGACTTCATTTATTTAAAAATATTGAGATAATGCCTTTCAATAAATACTTAACTCTAAATTAATTTTTCTAAATTATAAGACAAGAGGAAGCAAGTGAAGTCAAAAGTTCCTTCTGATAGGGGAGTCACAGGAATTTCTGGCAGGGTTATGTCTGCTACTACCCAACTAGTAAGTCTTCATTTCCTCATCCTTCATTTTTTTGCTTTCTCCTCTTCTTTGTTGAAACCTTTAGCTTTCTAAAGGTGTCTCTGGCCCTTGAAGCTACAGAGGCTAGTGAGCTCTGCTCCAGCCCAGAGCTGTCCCTTTTTAGAGAAAGGGAGAAAAACTACAGGTAACTAAGCAGGGTTTTTAATGATCAACACCTAACAGACTTAAGTTCTTTTGTCTCCGGGCTAAGCCATTTGCCTTACCTTTAATTTTCTGCTTGTATTCTTCTGGTCGATGGAGGTACATAGCTGCAGCATCACCATTGAGAGGATCTATGGGGTTGGGATAGGCCAACAACTGGGGCAGGAAGGACTCAAATATATTGGTAAGATCTGGAAAACAAACAGAAGTATGTCATGTGTGGAACAAGCAAGTTCATCCAAAATTTATTTGACTTCAGTAGTCAAAGCTTCTTACCTTCCAACATATTTAACTACATGGATATTTTCCCATAAAACTGTGGTCCACTACATGTGACTTATAATTACATATTTGTTTCAACACCAATTTTAAAATTTAATTTTAATTTGAAGAACCAGATAAAGGTATACTTGATATTCTCTATGAAAGGCAACTGTCCCAATTCTAATTCACTCCACTCTGTAAACTGTGAATTCAGAAATACTACATGGTTTATTAAAACTTGTACCCCCAACACTGTATAAGCACTCTACATTCTTACAAAGTGAGCAGTTAATTTCTTAGCATCAACATCTTCTATGATTTTGGAAATCCCCACCCTGAAAAGCATTCAAGCACCAGGTCTTATGAGAACTGAATACAATTTTATGGGCCTTGACACTTAATTCAATTCTCCTAACTTCTAATGGAGTTAAATATAATCAATTTTTCAATTATTCTGGGCAATGAGGGTAGGAACCTATATGGATCATTTAAAATCATAAACCATTGTAAGACAGATAAGTACCAACTTACTCCTTTTATTAATACTCATTTAAATAAACATTATTAACTCCCTCCTTGCCAGATTCAGCATAAGGTGCTGGGTTTACACGGATGACATCTACATACATAGCAAAAACAACAAAATCCTGCAGTTACCTAGGGTTTCATGAAGGAAGTAGGCCCTGAAAACCTCTTAACACAGCCACATAACTTTAGAGATGCGCTAACTTCCATCCTATTTGCTGCTCAGTTAGCAGACAGTGAACTGTGGAACCTTGGCGCTTTCATCTCTCTGCCCACTCTAAGTTACCCACCATGTTTTATAAAAAACATTTCTGTTTCTGGAGGGAATGCTGAAGAATAGTAGCATAAGAACTACTTTTCAATTTATTCTGCTCTTTTCATGGATTTTGTTTTACAGTGGGTACTCTCATGAAATATTATAAGTGAGTGTTTTGTCAAGCCACGTCACTTTAGCGATTCCCAGCCAGGGGTGATTTTGCTCCCCAGCGGCCACTTAGCAATGTCTAGAGAAATTTTTGATTGTCCCAACTAGGTGGGGTAAGGCGTAGGGGAGGTCAGGGTGCCACTAGCATCTAGTGGACAGAGGCCGGGGATGCTGCTAAAACATCTTATAATACAGTGCACAGGACAGCCCTCCACAATAATTATCTGGGACCAAAATGTCAACAGTGAAACACTCTGGTCTAGATAAAAGGGGTCAGCAAACTTTCGTAAAGGGCCAGAGCAAATACTAATTTAGGCTTAGTGGGCCACACTTAGTCGGTCACAGTACTCAACACTCAGCTCTGCCATGAGCACAAAAGAAGCCATAGATAACTGAAAAACAAATGGGTGTGGCTGCGTGCCAATAAACCTTTACATACAAAATCAGGCAGCCAATGTTTGCTGACCTCTGCTCTAGAAAAATCCTACAAGAAGCAGACTGTCCTTATCGCTATAAGGTTAAAAAATTGAGCACTCAAAAAAACTATGACATCATGGATGGACCTGAATGGCATAATGTTAAGTGAAATAATTCAGACAAAGAAATACTGTATGGTCTCACATGTGGAATCTTTAAATTAAAAAAAAAAAAAAAAAAAACAAGAACCAAATAGAGAACAGACTGATGGCTGCCACAGATAGTGGATGTGAGGTGGACAAAATGGGCAAGGGGTGTCAAAAGGTATACATTTTCAGCTATAATATAAATAAGTCCTGGGAATGTAATGTACAGCATGGTGCCTATAGTTAATAATACTGAATTATATATCTGAAAGTTGCTAAGAGAGGAGATCTTCAAGTTCTCATCACAAGGAAATAAAATGTTTTCATTTAGTATGTATGGTGGCAGACATTAACTAGGCTTAATGCAGTGATCATTTCTCAACATATATAAAAACATTAAATCATGTTGTACATCTGAAATAATGTCATATGTCAATTATACTTCAATAAAACAAGAAACAGAAAAACAAAACAAAGCCTATAACTGCACTATTCAGTAGAACTTTCTGCGATGATGACAATGTTCTGGATCTGCTACTAATATGGTAGCCACTAGAAACATGCGGCTACTGAGCACATGAAACAGAGCTGGCTTGACTGTGAGGACTTAGTTTTTCATTTTATTTAATTCTCCTTAATTTAATAACTACATGTGGCTAGCAGATCCCACACCAGACAACTCAGGTCTGGAGAGTGATCTACGTAGAGTCCCACGATGGCCAAGTGTGTTAGTCACACAGTCGTGTCCAGCTCTTTGCGACCCCGTGGACAGTAGCCTGGTCACCAGGCTCCTCTATCCACAGAATTCTCCAGGCAAGAATTTTGGAGTGGGTAGCCATTCATCCCCTTCTCCAGGGCATCTTCCCAACCCAGGGATTGAACCTGGGGTCTCCTGCACTGCAGGTGGATTCTTTACCATCGGAGCCACCACGGAGACCCCGAGCACAGTCCCATTCTCTCATACAGACACTGACGCAGAGCAGGTTTGCCTTCAACCCCAAGTTGGGGACTCGGTATTACTGATGAGGGTAACTTTCCAAAGAACCACATTACAGTAAAATTCTCACATATCAGTAAACAACTGTGGATATCCTTAATCAAAAGAGAAAACAAAAATGATCCCCCAAGATAACCCCAACCGTCAGCAGGATTTTCACTGCTATTTTTTTTTAAAGGAAGCAATATATTCAATAAACCAATAATTATTGATGGTACGAAATCACTGAAAACTATTTGTAAAGCTAAGGGACAGAGAAAAATGCTTATGTTCTAATGCTGAATAGAGAAAGTCTGTAGAATATTATGTTCTCCAGAGTTACAATGATGTACACAGTATGATGCATAAGAATATTTTTAAAGTTACGTCAAAGTAACAGGCTTTTAATTTCTACTTTTCACACTTTAAGTAACACTTTACCTTTTTTTAACCTTTAAAAATAGCCATTTACCTATAAATATGTACTTTCTACTTTTACATATGTTTGAAACATTTAATAAAACATGACAAGTCTGAAAAAAATTTTCCTCTCTTTATCCTTTAGTAGGCAGGTTATCAAGGCAATGGTAGAAAATGTTAAAAGATAAGGAAATTAAGGGACTTTGCGGGTAGCTCAGCTGGTAGAGAATCTGCCAGCAATGCAGGAGACCCTGATTCGATTCCTGGAATAGGAAGATCCCCTGGAGGAGGGATAGGCTACCCACTCCAGTATTCATGGGCTTTCCTGGTGGCTCAGATGGTAAAGAATCTGCCTGCAATGCAGAAGACCATTGTTTGATCCCTGAGTTGGGATGATCCCCTGGACTGGGCTTCCCAGGTGGCGCTTGTGGTAAAGAACCCACCTGCCAATGCAGGTAGACATAAGAGATGCAAGTTTGATCCCTGGGTCAGGAAGATCCCCTGGAGGGAGGGCACCCACTCCAGTATTCTCGTCTGAAGAGTCCCACTGACAGAAGAGTCAGGCAGGCTGCAGCCCATAGGGTTGCACAGAGTTGGACACAACTGAAGTGACTTAGCACCAAGCAAACAGAAAAAAACAAGGGGTGTGAACCCCAAGTTTTACAGCTTAAACATGATCCCAGCACAGAGAGGAGTCATAGTAACACTACAGTAATAGTACTGGCAGCAAGAGTTTACACTTACCAGCCCTTACTACAAGCTAGGCCCTGTAAACATTTTACATACACACTCTTCGTTTCACTACAGCCAATGACGTAGGCACCGTTACTATCTCCATTCTACACACAGGGGAAATGAGGCAGAGAGAGGGGTTAGGTGTCCATGGGACTGGGTTTCAAACCTGGGCTTTTGCACTGTGCTGCTTCTGTTAGTGGATTACAGGAACATTGTTCTCAACCGTGAGGGCACAAGCGCCTACATCTGTGGCCATCCCCCTCCCCGGAGGTCTTTTTTCTCATATGTTCAAGGCCAACAGGATAGTCTCTAAGTAGAGAATGTTCAGGAGTTTCTTGGTTGAACTGTCAGGTGTTTCTTCAAGTAGCCCAGCGCCAGCAAGAAGCCCATGGCCATTCACAGATACACAGACATAGTAAACTGGGAGCCTCTCCTGCCACATAAGCATTCTAGGCGCTGCCCCCTCAGAAGGTTAACAGCTGAATGTTCCTATCAAATGGAAAAAAAAAAATTAACTTGAAGATTTTACTCTGTGTAAGTTCAGAAGTGTTTCAGGACTAGAGAAATATTGCAGACAACGTATCTCATAATTAGGTGTTTCATGTGTTCCAGGAAAAGACTTTATACCCTTCCCCACTACTTTTAAGTTTTTCAAGCTATTAATAGATGGCTTTGCCTATGTATCTGTTCCAAACAAATAAAAGAATCCTCAATTATTGCTTTTTCCTTCTTGTGTCTGTTGTCTTCCTGTATAAATATACTTTTGATCCGTTTTACAGAGGTGCTTAGTCACACCTCTAAAAACAGAAGAAAAGAAAAAGTATGCAGCCCAGTTTTGGGTGAAGATGGCAGCTTTTGAAGGTCAAGATACTGTGGCCGTGGCCATTTTAAAGCAGTAAAGCACTCCTGAGAGTGGCTGACAGAGTGGCTGACCACTGAGTAGGTCCTCCCCAAAGAAACCTCTCTCAAACATGCACATGTGCACAAAAGCTTCTTTCAAGATGAATATTTTGGCAGAAGAGACATAAACCATAAACTAAGTATCAAATAAAGATACTCATCTTTGGAAAAATCCATCATAATAAAAAAATTTTCCTCTAGAACTGTTAATAATAAAAAACTTTGATCAGTTCCAACGTCTTTTAAAAAAACACTGACCTTTCACTTTTTGAAAGAGAGAGAGCCAGACATGGATCACCCAATCTAGAGATTACAGCCAGCTGGCTCCATTACTGGATGCCTTAATTTTTAAAGCAAGTCCCAAGATCCCTGAGAAGTATGGTTTATGATGAGCAAACAGCTTTCCTTTTCCCTTGAACTAAATAAGCACTTAACAAAATGCAGTCCATTAGGACTGAGTCTTCAGCCTGATCTTACAGTATTAATGTTAACAATATTACAACACTCATAGCTCAGTTTTGTTGTTCAGTCGCTCAGTCGTGTCCAACTCTGTGACCCCATGGACTGCAGCACACCAGGCTTCCCTGTCCTTCACCATCTCCAGGAGTTTGCTCAAACTCATGTCCATTGAGATGATGCAAGAATACTGCAGTGGGTAGCCATTCCCTTCTCCAGGGGATCTTCCCGATCCAGGAACTGAACCCGGGTCTCCTGTATTGGAGGTAGATTCTTTACCTAATCTGAGCCACCAGGGAAGCCATATAGTTCAGTTTAGGCATATAAACTAATGGTTTATATCCACATTTCGTTATTTAATTATAATCAAAAGAGTTCCAGAAAAACATCTACTTCTGCTTTATTGACTGCACCAAAGCCTTTGACTGTGTGGATCACAACAAACTGTGGAAAATTCTTCAAGAGATGGGAACACCAGACCATGTGACCTGCCTCCTGAGAAATCTGTATGCAGGCCAAGAAGCAACAGTTAGAACTGGACATGGAACAACAGACAGGTTCCAAATAGGGAAAGGAGTACATCAAGGTTATATATTGTCACCCTGCTTATCTAACTTATATGCAGAGTACAACATGAGAAATGTCAGGCTGGATGAAGCACAAGCTGGAATCAAGACTGAAGGGAGAAATATCAATGACCTCAGATATGCAGATGATATCACCCTTATGGCAGAAAGTGAAAAAGAACTAGAGCCTCTTGATGAAAGTGAAAGAGAGCAAAACAGCTGGCTTAAAACTCAACATTCAGAAAACTAAGATCATGGCATCTGATCCCATCACTTCATGGCAAATAGATGGGGAAACAATGGAAACAGTGACAGACTTTATTTTCTTGGGCTCCAAAATCACTGCAGGTGGTGACTGCAGCCATGAAATTAAAAGATGCTTTCTCCCTGGAAGAAAAGCTATAACCAACCTAGATAGGATATTAAAAAGCAGAGACATTACTTTGCCAACAAAGGTTCGCTAGTCAAAGCTATGGTTTTCCTACTAGTCATGTACAGATGTGAGAATTGGACCATAAAGAAAGCTGAGTGCCAAAGAATTGATGCTTTTGAACTGTGGTGTTGGAGATCAAACTAGTCCATCCTAAAGGAAACCAGTCCCGAATACTCATTGGAAGGACTGATGCTGAAGCTGAAACTCCAATCCTTTGACCACCTGATGCGAAGAACTGACTCACTGGAAAAGACCCTGATGCTAGGAAAGGTTGAAGGCAGGAGGAGAAGGGGATGACAAGAGGATGAGATGGTTAGATGGCATCACCAACTTGAAGGACAGACATGAGTTTGAGCAAGCTCTGGCAGTTGGTGATGAACAAGGAAGCCTGGCGTGCTGCAGTCCATGGGGTCGCAAAGAGTCAGATGGGGTCGCAAAGACTCGGATGACTGAGTGACTGAACTGAATTATTAAAAACACTCAAATCATACTCATCTCTCACCAAAAGCAGCAGTTACCCAACTTGGTCTAGAGCAATGGTTCTTCAGTGAGTCTAGGTCCTGAATGTTCATCCATTAGAACTACCCATGGAGTTTTTCCGACATACCCTAGGGACTCTGATTTAGGATTGGTTGGCATCAGTATGTGTGTGATATGTGTACAGAAATGCACCACCTACCCTACTCCCAATGACCAAATGAAAAGAGTTATGTGCTGGTGGGTTCTTTAGCTCAAGAAAATGTTTAGGTCCTGGCAGCTAAGCTGCTTCAGAGGCTCTAATTTAGGGGCCCTCCCTGACCCTTTCAGCATTTTTTCTTTTCCTGCACACTACTGCCACCATCAGTACTCCTCCAAGTGGAAGCATTCCAAACTGTAAGTAGGAAAGGCAGGTCTCTTCCTCTCTGCATCTCAATTTCTTCATCTGCAAAAAAAGACGTATAATACCGCCATTCCTTACAAGAAGTATACATCTCTGAAAATGATTGTAAAATAGTCTTTGAACTGCACCAAAGGACTAGACTAAAAATATTAATACAAATACACCATCTTCTCAGAAGAAATTTCAGTTACCTGTATCCCTCAAGGGATACATATTAAAAATTAACATGAATCACACACAAAAATGTACCAATTCTTGAAGTAAAGCCACCCTACTCCAGGTGACTCACAAAAAGATGGGTACATGGCTTAAGGGAGAAGACATGTAGGAGAGGATGAATCACGTATCTCATGTTTTATTCTTGGCTGTTTATGAGCCAGTGACCGTAAGTTATTTCTTCTTCCTCTATTTCCTTTGAACATTAAAATGGAAACTTTTGTAAAGCATGCTGCTATCTTCAGGTTAAAATCTTGTCGACGCCAAAGCCTGACGTGGTCAGCCCCACCAGGAACCACAATTACCAAGCAAGCAGTCCTCTTAGAGACCTAAACGTCATCATCTTTGTTTTTCATATTTAACATCCAAAATGTTGTGACTCAGAAATACCACCACTGTATAGCACAATCATGGACAGGTACCACCAACCATAAGAGCCCTCCTCCATTCTCCAATGCCACCTCTCATGCCCTCTTTTCTCACCATCCTTTCAGATGCCCAAGGCCCTGGGTTCCTTCTTATTAAAGCTAAACAAACAACATACAGAAAAACTTGTTTGGAAAGACATCAGCCACCTGCACAGCAATGTTAATTCTGTGCTCTCTGTATTAATATAAACAGTGTATTTTACACTCTTATTCCAGGAAGTTCATCATCTCACAGCTTTAAAGAAACTAAGTCTATGCAGATAACTACCAAACTAGTCTTTTACATTTCTGGTCTTAAACTCGACATGGCCTAAAATTATTTCCCTGAATATTCCTTTCTCCTAACACCTACTTTGACTGCTCTGAACCTCTGGAAGGACCTTGGTTAGGCCTTCCTTCTTTATTCCATGTACTCAGTCAATTTTCCAGACTCACTATTTACCTTAGTGAAATGCCTCTAGTTCCTCTTCTATTTCCCCTGGCATGTAACTATATCAAGTCCAATATATCTTTCTGGCCCCACCATGCAGTTTCAGGATCTTAATTCCCTTATTAGGGATTGAACCCGGGCCATGGCAGTGAAAGCGCCAAGTCCTAACCACTAGACCCCCAGGGAAGTCTCCCAGTCTATCTTTCTAGATCTGCATCAGGACAACCATCTCTGGCTTCAACCTTCCAGTCTCCAAATGCTAGCCTTTGGAACCACAGAACATGTCCTTAAAACAATCACTCAGGTTATTTCCCATCAAGAGCAAGTTCCTCTCGTTTTCCCTACAGTACTTTGTATTCCAGAAGCATGTTATCCAAACAAACTTGTATTTGTTTTGAAGGACCCCTGGCTCTCCAAGCTGAGAATCACTGAGTTAGCCACAGCTCCCTAAGGTGTTTAACTGTTTTGTAATTCAATAGGAAGCAGGGCTAAAAGAAGAGTAAAAAAGGAAAAGTATCCCTTACAATCAGAGAGGTAAAAAGATGGGCAAAAGCCACAGGGAGTAGGTTCCAGTGGCTTAGGACTCCTGCTCTGTGACCTCCTCTTCCCATGGCTTTAGGCCATTATAGTTGAAGCTGATGGCTAAATAAGTTGAGATCACTGGGGAATTAAAGCTATGTTATCCTTGACTTGCCAGAGAAAATCAGCAGCTGACCTTTTAAAATACCACTGATTGACTCTGCTCATCTTATGAAGAATTAACTCAACATATTGCTAAGTAAGCTATGGATTTACAGTTATATGTTCAAAATAAAGCCAACCATCAAATTCCATTTTGCTTACTCAATTTTTTTTTTGCGGGGGGAGGGGTTGGTGGGTGGTATCTGTATGTATAAAAACACACTAACACACATGTAGTCAATGTTTGTAAGATTGAAACAGGGCAAATAAAATATCCAGGTTCCCTCAGGTTATTTAAGAATTTGGGGTTAATTAATCGATCTTTACTTTTCTACTCTTGTCAGCTCCTAAGAAGCTGTACTAATGATGGTGGTGGTTTAGTCACTAAGTCGTGTCCAGCTCTTGGAACTCCATGGACTATAGCCCTTCAGGCTCCTCTATTCATGGGATTCTCCAGGCAAGAATACAGGAGTAGGCTGCCATTTCCTTCTCCAGAGGATCTTCCCAAGCCGGGAATTGAACCCAGGTCTCCTGCATTGCAGGAAGATTCTTTACCGACTGAGCTATGAGGGAAGCCAATGATGGATTTGAGTTTTTTTAAACTTTACTTTTCTGCTTACAGTCTGTAAATACTAAAGCCAATCAGGAGGAATAACCTCAGATAGGGAGGAGGATTTGAAAAAAGAAGTGGCTTTGAGATGAAATATTCTCTAACTAACACGAACCTAACTTAATAGAGAAAGCCTATTTCTATAGCTGTTTGAGAGCATATATGTGGCAAGCTGAAGCCGATTACTACGAAGACTTGCTGTGGTACCATGATACAGAACCAGCTGGCCACAAGGTTTGTATTTAGTTTACCAAATGCTAACATGCTTTAATGGAATAATATATCTGGCACACCAAAATGCTAGATGACATACTCAAGAATGTTTCCAATCACTTTATTGAGAGGGCCTTCTGTGTGGATAAAAGATAGGAAAGGTCTGAACTAATTAGATTTATGGGTATTCTCGTGTTAGATAGTGAAAATTAAAGTCATTCAGTCTAGTCTCTTTGCAACCCCATGGACTGCAGCCCGCCAGGCTTTTCTGTCCATGGAATTCTCTAGGCCAGAATACTGGAGTAGGTAGCCGTTCCCTTCTGGGAATCTTCCCGAACTGCACTGCAGGCAGATTCTTTACCAGCTGAGCTACCAGGGAAGCCCATATTAGACCATGGGGATATTTTAAAGACAGAATAAGATCTCATGCATGCAAAAAAGCATCTCTTCCCTCCTCACACTTTCTAGACAGAATTAGTAGGAATTAGTAAACATTTGAAGAATTTCTGCAATATTCATGATATACTTAATCTTACTACTGAAAGCGTTACACTTTTTAAGTATTCCAAGCTAAAAACAAGTATTCTTGCCATGTGTGGGAAAGAGCAATGTCAAAGACGTAGGGTGCTAATTAAAACCTGGAGGAATACCAGATACATTCTGCCAAGTGTCGGATCACCAGGTCACCGACCAGAGGTGTAGTTTTATAACATGGAATGTTTTAAAGCATTCCGCCATCTTAGAAAATCATCTTTCATCCACTGCCTAATTGCATATCCCTCCCAATAATGTCTTTAAACTGCAGGGATCTGCAGAATGAAATGAATGCTACTACACAGATCAGAAGGAATAAAAGAGACCCTCGTTCAACAAAAACATTCCCCCTGTTGTCACGTCAATCTTGAAACACTTCCCACCTTACCTAGGTGTTCTTTAGAGGTCATTCATCCTAGTTTAAACCTGGCATGACCTTGCTTACCTTGAAAGATTGCAAGCTAAAACATGGTCATAGGATTTGTTATTAGCCTTCTAGAAATGAGGGCAGTTAATGTATAATTAGCTAGTTGGATTTTCTTACAGTCATACTAAAACTCATTATTAAAGTTTTAAATTATTAGGCAATAATTTAGTTTGACTTTAATGTCAGAAAAGAACAAGATAACTTCATGGGATTATAAGATAAGTGGCCATAGATGGGGAAAAATTTTACCTAGACACAGTGATCACAAGCAAACAAAGAAAAAAAAAAATCTATAAAGTCACAATCCCTTTCTTTGCAGTTATAGCCCCAAAGAAAGAAGAACATGGCTGTGGCTGTCTTTCAGGACCATAGCTTGGTTCATGATCCACGATCCACAAAGCCTGGATTACTCCATGGTTCTAATGCTGACTGTCAGCAAATGTGAATGTGGTATTTTTAATGAATTTCTGCTAAGTTGTTTAACCCAAGAAGGCCCCATTTTTCTGTGCATAGCTAATTAAACTCTTGGGCCACAGGCCAATACCAAATCTAAATATCTACAAGCACACACAAAGGAGGTGGATCATGAAGCTAGCACTGTAGAAACCACCAAAACCCAAACTCCAGCATATTTCTTTTTTATCTGTTGCAGCTGACATCTCTCCCTAGTCAGATAAACAAACTGCTCTACCTGGCCTCAGTCTAGGAGACTCATAATGAAATCCAGCTGCTCCAAAAGCAGGATGACATTTGTGATTCCAACACGGATCAATACTGAGCTCTCAAGCCTGTTCAAACAGTAGTTGTCGGCGAGTCAAATCATCCATGCAGACAGATAAATGTATCTCTTATCTTCTCTACAACTACACTAAAATGTCTAGAAACATACCAAGCAAAACTCTAAAGCAGCCTAAAGCATTATTGTAAGATACAGTTACCCTCAGGTACAATCTGAATTGTTTGGAAAGAGTCACAGACTACCAGATTGAAAACAGGGGTGTAATAACAATGTATGTCCAATATGGAAAGGCTTAAATTCACTTAGCAGCTTTTAAAGTCATTAAGTTATAGCATAGTACTATTAAGTAAATTTATGACTTAAAATTTTTCTAAATGCCTAATAAAAGAAGCATTGTTTCTTCTGCCTAATTCTAATCTCAAAGCCCCTGAAGTACTCCTTTCGTTGTAGTCAACTTCGTTTGTCTGTCACTGACTCTCCAAAGGACTCCAGGGGAAGTAATTTCCCAAATGTTGATTTTTCTCACCAGCAAAATAAGAGGAGTATCTAGTCCATTGGCTAGCAACCCTAAGGGTGAGAATAAAATTATAAACTGCCCAATTTTATAAGAAAATTGTCTTCCACATTACCTGTTCACACTTAATCCACAAATAAGTCATTTATCAAGTCAGTCGAGAAATGAGTAAAAGACGGCTAGAGACTGAAACATAATTTGCGAGGGTCAGGTATACACAGCCCACAAGAGTGAGAAGGAAACTGAAGTTGTATAATGCAGTGAAGGTACCTGACCTTCCAGGAGTGTGGGTTGAAAATACAAAATATATTTTGGAGTAAAAAAGAAGACTGGAAAACAGAAAAGGAGCTAAGAAAGCTACCTACGGCTTAATGAACTTTCCTTTTACCAGTCTTTTAAAATTACAGTTGTTTTTGAAACTGAAATCCAGATTCCCTTGGCTGAATTCTAAGTTTTCCAAGCTTTTATCACTGCTGCCTGGAAGAGCAGAAAGGGATGAATTTCTGCTAAGTTGTTTAACCCAAGAAGGCCCCATTTTTCTGTGCATAGCTAATTAAACTCTTGGGCCACGGGCCAATACCAAATCTAAATATCTACAAGCACACACAAAGGAGGTGGATCATGATAGCATCTATACAGGAAGCCAAAATGAATCAATCTTGTGATGGCATCTGCTACTTTCCTTTTGATGTTGCAGAGTGACAACAATAACTCCAAACTCAACAGATAACTTCATATTGATGACAAGAAGAATCTTTACAAAATTAACCGTATTACCTACTATAATTCGTTCTCTGGTAAGGTAAAATATAAAATTACTGTAGGTGATTCAACTACAATTATACCAATTTTGAGCTTCCCAATGAACAAACTGCATGTACATTTGGTAAAGGAAAAACAGGAGGAGAAGAGAGGCAATGAGTCAAATGGGCTGCCAGAAATCAATTTTCTTTCGCAGGGTTGCAGGTGGTAGTAACGGTGGTAGAGGTATAAAGGACTAAACTTGCTACAAACATAAACATCGTTTATTATCAGGTAATGATGAGCATACTTCTGAAATTTCAACCAGGAACTTCCATTACAATAAAAATATGTATCCATATTGCACAGTACATACCCGGGGGCAAAGTTAATTGCAGGAAATTTCACAAGTACCTCCTTGCTCCTTACCATATTATACAGTAGAGGTGCTAAAACAAGTTTTGCTTACCAAGCTAAGCCTTTTGCTTTTCAGTTGAATATACATGTTAACTTGCCAACTTTCTTCTATTAATTATTTCATATTAGTCAGATGTTTTTTTGTCCTTTGACCCAGAATTCAAGAATCATAGCAGGAAACTGAGTGATTCAAAATTTACCAATTATGAACTAACCTTCAATGCCAGAGGGTTTAGCAGTTTGTAATAAAAATTCAGCTTAGATCTGAAGATCAGATAAGTCTAAAAGAAACTTCAAGGTCACCTAAATCAATCCTTTCTACCAGTACTTTTATTAAATATATAAATTGTAGTTACCTGCTCCTAATAAGACTTTTCATCGAAGAAATGCTGAATTTTCTTGAGGAATAGTTTGGATTTGGGCAAAATGTCTAAACAATTCTCCCATGATGAGTATAATTTTGACTGTACTCTAAAAATATTTTCTTCCTGGTTTCCTACACTTACCTATGTGCTCATGTTCTTGTATTATGGAACACTTAAAGGTAACTCATACACATGTAATTAGGAAATCAAAATTCGTTTTGATCAATGTGGTTTAATTCTTGTTACTAAGCGCTTTGCAAGGTACTACAAGAACATATTTTAAAATTTTATAGATGTGATGAAACCTTAGTCATATTGGCCTTATGCTTGAAAGTCTATTATTAACCTCATATATTATGACTGTTGGTGGCAGTGTAACATGGTATTATTTTAGAAAATAGTTCCTCAAACGGTTAAACAAAGTAACTATATCACCCTAGGTACATACCCAAGAGAAAGGAAAACCTGTCCACATAGACTATGTGTGGACAAATATTTATGGAGGTGTTATTCATAACAGCTAAAGGGCATAAACAATTCAAATGTCTATCAGCTGACAAGTAAAAATGGTATCTGTGCTGTAGAATATTACTTGGCCATAAAATGGGACAAAATACTGATACATGCTACAACACAGATGAATCCTAAAAACCCTGCAAGAAGTGGAAAAGCCAGTCACAGAACACCACATATTATATCAATATGATTCCATTTATGAGCAATGTCCAAAACAGGCAAATCCATACAAACAACAAGTAGGTTAGTTGTTGCCTAGGGTTGGGGGAGGGGCTGGGAGATGAGGGGGTGATAGCTACAGGGTGCAGGACTGCCTTTTGAAGTGATGGAAATAGTCTATGATAAAAATGTGGCAGTGGTGTAGCAAATAATTGTGAACATACTAAAAACTATCAAATTATACACTTTAAATGTGTTTATCTATGTGAGTTAAAGTTCAATAAAATAGTCATTTAAAAAAAAAATCTGTTCTGAGATGTGAGATGCGAGATGCTTGAGAATCAGCGAACCCCTTCCACAAAGCTCCTCTGGTCAATAGTAAAGGAATCAGTCAAACCGAAGTCCAATTGACTTTATTGTAATTGGAACCAGCGTGCAGTATTTAGTTATGTACATTTCTAAAATGTGAATGCAGTCTAAGACAACACATCATTACATCAGATATTCCAGGCAGCCTGCCACGAGACATTTTTACCAAAAAAACCATCTTGAAAGGAATTCATTTAATAAACCTCAGAGTATATGTTCTTTTCTGTTGCCTCATCTCCTTATAAGCTGCCGTTTCCCTAAACTCTCATGTTACACAGTATTGAGCATGGTTAAGTCACTTATTAATTCAACAAATATCTGAACCCTAACTGTACACGAGGTTCTGCTTTAGGCACTTGTACCTATGTACATACACACACAAGACAAAGTCCCTGGTCTTGTGGAGCTTATAATCTGATAGGACAAGGTGAACAATAAATTTTAAGGTTTTTAAAATAGAGGGTGCTGCACTATGGAAGGATGTTATTTTAGATGAAGTGGCCAGGAAAGGAGGCTTCTCTAAGGAAGCATGTTTGAGATGAGAAAAGAAGGTGCCAACCACACAGAGATCAGGTAAGACAATTCCAGGCAGAGGAAATAATTCCTGAGAGA
Organism: Antilocapra americana; assembly: GCA_007570785.1. Lineage (NCBI taxonomy): Eukaryota > Metazoa > Chordata > Mammalia > Artiodactyla > Antilocapridae > Antilocapra > Antilocapra americana. The sequence goes on from ML664205.1 coordinate 1,012,074, forward strand.
ATCAGGAGGAGGGAAAAATAAGGATTAACTGTGCTGCTGACGACCAACCTCTGTGGTTTTCATCACCACGTCAGTGCAAGGTGACTCGCAGATGGAGGCTGGAATAAGGGGTCTTGTGTACCTTCAGACCACCAGAAGGTCCCATAACAAGAGCTGTCTCTGCTTAACTCCTGCCTGATGTGATCTTTCCCTCTCTGCACCTCTCAGCAAGTGTTTGCTGTCTGGACCATTCATTCTCACAAATACACTGGTGCGAGGCACCGTGCTAGGAGTGCCAGGACTTAAAAGACCAATCGGACGGGTGCCCTGCCAGCCCTTAGGGCAGCAAATAATCCAGTAGCATAGGCAATGTAGGGACAGACAACAAACACTAAGTAGAAAGCAAAAGCCACCTCCCACACCCTGTTAAAAAAAAAAAAAAAGGCGGTAAAATTGAGCCATGTCCAGAGATTACTTCCAGCTGGAGCATCAGGGGATGCTGATGAAGTGGGGGCATGAGAACAGGGAGACTCTGGGAAGCCTGAGAACATGGACATGTGGGGAGAACACACAGACTGATTTGCTGTATCCCTAATTAACTTTAAATATATTTTAAAATATTTTTAGCTCCCCAACCAAGTTGCAAGCTCAGGGAAATAAGACCTGATACTCTCTCTCTGTGACCTCAATTTACGTGCAGATTCACTGTAAGAGATGTCAGTTTTAGCAATGAAGGTAAGGCTAAATGATTCTTTGCTTCATAACAAAGTTTTGATTTTTGAAACAGATGATCTCCCAAACCTAATTACATCATTTCATTTCAAAGGGACATTCCTAAGAGTTTTTCCAAAACTAAAAGGCATTACAGATAAACATGTATACACTGTGCTTCAGAATAACACATCTATATTTCTGTTTGTATTTGTGTGTTTGTATATGTGTATCAAGTATACCTTCATTTCAGAATATTGAAGACTATTTCAAAGTTTCACTGCTAAACCAAAATCTGTACTCATGAGAAAATATTTTTTTTCACTGATTAAACTTTCCCACCAGGCCTTCAAGCTCCCTTCACATTCCCAACAAAACATCTTCAACCAGAGAAGAAAATCCAAACAACATTTTTTTAGGCAGTGTCTCAACATCTCTAAAAAATATTCCATGGCCAAACTCACCATAGAGAGCTGTCCAAGTTTGATTAATTACATCTAGACACACAGTTCCTGACCTGAAACAGATGGAAAGAATGGCATTTAAAAAAAAATCAGAAAGTTAGTTGCATGTATCAGGCAACTAATTTTATCATCAGAAATATTTTTAATAGATCATTGGGAAAAAAAAACCTCAAAGAATGCCAATTGGTAAAAACACGATGAGGAGCAGAATATACACCAAGTCTTAAGTGTCTCTTTGCAGACTGAAAGTGAAAACCAGTAACCATACAACAGAGAAACCGGACGATACCATAACCAGGCGACGAGAATTAACACTGTAATCAGGGCAGAGACTTGTGTGCCTCCAAACGGAACACCCTGGGGAGGACACAATCTCACCTTTTCGGTTTTCTGGTCTTAAGAGCATACTTTGAACCTAACGATAAGGGAAAATCAGACAATCCCAAGTTGAGGGATAGTCTATGAAAGAACCGGTCTTTACTCTTCCAAAATGTCAATTCTGTACAAATCTGAGGAATGGTTTCAGATGGAACTACTTTAAAGAAACACGACAACTAAACGCAGTAGATGATACTAGAGTGGATTCATTAATGAATGAAAAAAGTGCTAAAAGGTACATTACCAGTATATGGCAGTAGATGAAAAAGTACTGCATTAATATTCAGATTCCTGGATCTTACGACTATATTACAGTTATATAAGTCAATCCTTATTAAGATGACTGACAGTTTTAAAAGACAGTGGGGCATTACATACATACATACATACACACACACACACATATACAGACAACCTCTCAGAGTTCAGAATACTTCATATGTACACACGTTTATATATACATAATATCAAAATTTAACGCATTAACAAGGAAAAACTGTAAGACAAATAGTATTCTAAATTGTCCTGGGAATACAAAATAGGAGGCACTTTTAGCACATTTTAAAATACCACTAAGAAAATATTGGAAAGAAAGGGGTAATTGTGATTCATTAACTGTTTGCTTTACTCTCAAGAACTGAGAAATTCTTCAGGGGCTGAAAAGAATACACTCTGTACACTGAAGACCGATCTCTGGACTGTGTCTATACAAAGAGATGGAGATGTGGAATGGTACAAATGTTAGCTGGATATTAAGGGAAATGAAGGACTCGTTCATGACAATGGAAGAAACAAGTAGTCCAATAGCAGACTTTGAACTAAGTGGTTTAGAATATCGTATTCTTGGATTCTATAGTGTCAGTGACCTTTCTTACAGTCCTATCTGTTGATAAAATCCAAAAAGATAATTGAGACTTTTTTACAATACATAAACTCTAATCAAGAGTAGTTGCTGCTAAGATTTAAACATTTTAAAAGTTACTTACGCTTCATCAATGTTGGGATGGAAAATTTTATTCATGAATCCTGTAAAAAGAGATGTTAATTAGCAGCAAAAAGTATCCAGAGAACAATTGAAGTATTTCAGTACTGGAAATAATTTCAGTATTAGGATAACTCATTACTTTCAATCTTAGATCTTTGGTTACTGATTAGACTATATTCTCCTGATAGTGTCAGTTACTTAAACAGCATTCTATTTATCAAATGGGCAAACTTTGAGAGCAATGAAGCTTCTAATAATCATTAGATTATTAGAATAATCTAATGAAGGTTCTAATAATCATTAAAAGAATTATTTTCTGAGTTACGATAGTACCTGCCTAGAAAATTTATAGTATTGAATGGTTTATAACTAGTGCCATGATAAAAGTTAAGAAAACTACTCTGACTTCTCTCCCCCAAAGTTTTACTGTTCAGGTTCTAAGTGGGGAGGTTCTGCATTTGAACTTCTCCTTCTGCAGCTCAGTTACTGGCATCATTGTGCTACACTGTGTGCGGAACATGAATGACACTGTTGAAACACTGAAGGAGCATCGCTTCCAAACCACAAAGGATTTCATAAGAAGAGTGACCAAAATATTTCCTTAACTTTAGTCTACTCATTCCAGGAAACCCAGTTTTGATTAAAATTGGGGCAACCAAGAAATTGGGCAAGGTGTTTAAAAAAAATTCTATAAGATGGCTATGTCTGTCAGGGATTCAAGCTTTTTGATTTATTCCTAGAAAAATAAGAAGGTGTAGACTTTTAAACAAATGTATTGGTATTTAACTTCTGAAAAGAAATTATTTTCTAACACAAAACCAGTGATTTAATCAATCTGTATAGAAGCAAATGACAGTCCTCTAAAGCAGAGACCCACTGTCAAAGCTGTCATTTTGTCACCTTTACTGCCTAACTTCCTTTTAAGACTTCCTTATTCAGCTCCCTAGGTTCAATAAATTGAAGTTCCTTATTAAGGTGCGCATCACCATGATCCAATCCCACCCTCCCTCACTCCCATACCTCACATTCACCTCTTTCATTCATTCAAAATATATTTGTTCAACATCTGTGTATCAGGCACTTGCTTATTTAGGGTACAAACCCAAATAAAGACAGTACACTATTCTTGAGGAGGTCACAAGACAGGAGCAATGGGACAGGAGACCTAAAGAATAATTTGCAAGATGCACAAAGAGGTGACAGGGAAGCATGCATGAGGAGAGGAAGATTTCAGGGAAGAGGCAGACGAGTGGCATCAAAGGAGGATTCTAAGGATGAGGAGTGACAGAGGTCAGCTCCAAAAATCTAAGAAATTTCTTTAGACTTAGAAAATGGTTTTAGACTATATGAAGTCCCAGGCATGCCAACCCTTACTTGCTCAAGCCACTCCAGTACTAATCATACTCCCAATTTTTGTTCTTTAATCTTTGGTGTTAAAACAGCTTAGTGCTTTATCTACCTACTATTAAGAAAGTCCATGCAATCTTTAAATTACTCTGATGCAAAAGGATTTGTGTCCAATTACTATGTCATATTAATTTTTCATTAAAGATGTCTCAAAGTCTAGATTCATAAGGTATGTGTTTATAAGGAGATTATAGTTAAGCCAATGGAAACATTCATACCTTAATGTTAAGAGAAGAAAAGGGAGGACAGAAATTCTACCTAACCTTAGAAAAACACTAACACATGTGTACAACAAGACCCGTGAGGATACCTGTTGCTGTAGTGTTTATAAGAACCAAGAACTAAGTTCAACCCATCACCAAGGGACTGGAGAGATGTTGCACATCCTTGTACTGGGAGTCCTACATAGCTGAGGTAGTGAACTAGGTCAGTATGTATCAACTAGGATAGAGCCAATGCTGAGGGGAAACAAAAAGACTGCGGGATGATGCACCATTCAGATAAACGAAAACAAAGCAGCACTGCATATTCTCAATGGTAACAACAGAAAACTCTACTGGACCAGCATATACCACATTTACAAGAGTGATTATTTTAGAGGGTGCAGCGTCAAGGCCATGGTGGGAATGGGGAACAGAATGGAGAATAGTGATTCAGGATGAATTTGATTTATAGAACTATACTCCTTTAAAAAAGAGATGGTGCTTGCTCTGGCAGCACATATACTAAAAAGAGATACTGTGCTTACATATTATTTGCTCTTTTTTTTTTTTAAAGTGTGCACATAGATAAAAAACTGGAAACAAAAATGTACAAATATTAACAGTGCTTAGCTTTCAGTGGTGAGGATATTTTCTCCACAAGGTCTAGTGAGGTGGATGAACCCAGGGCCTGTTACACAGAGTGAATAAGTCAGAAAGAGGAAGACAAATATCCTATATTAACACCTATATATGAAATCTAGAAAAGTGCTACTGATAAACCTACTAGTAGGGCAGGAATAGACATGCAGACATAGAGAACGACTTGTGGACATAGCAGAGGCTAGACGAGGGTGGGACAAATTGGGAGAATAAAACAGCTAGCTACTGGGAAGCTACTGGATAACATAGGGAGCTCAACCAGGTACTTTCTTGACAAACTAGAGGGTGTAGGATGGGATGGCGAGGGGGAGGGAGACTCAAGGGGAGGGGACACATGTGCGCTTATGGCCAATTCCTGCTGTTGTACGGCAGAAACCAACACAACACCGCACAGCAATTATCCTCCAACTACAACAACAACAAAAAATCACCCCCACCTGTGCACCAGAAGTAGGACTGCAGCAATGGAAATGGGCTAGAAGGAATGAATCTTCAGAAAACTAAATAAAGCATCACCATATAATCCAGGAACCGCACTCCTGTTTATACCCAGACAAAACATTAATTCAAAAAGACACATGCACCGCTATGTTCACAGCAGCACTATTCACAATAGTCAAGATATGGAAACAATCTAAATGTCCACTGACAGATGAAGGGATAAAGACGATGTGGCATATACACACAATGGAATACTACGCAGTCATAAAAAGAACAAAACAATGCCATTTGTAGCAACATGGATCCAACTACAGATTATCATATTAAGAGAGGTAAGTCAGAAAGAGAAAGACAAATATATACCACTTGATATCCCTTATATGTGAAATCTAAAACATGAACAAATGATTCCATCTATGAAGCAGAAACAGAATCATGGATGTAGAGAGCAGACTGGTGGTTACCAAAGGGGAGAGGCTGGGGTTAGCAGATGTAAGCTTTTATACACAGGACAGATAGCAACAAGGTCCTATTGTATGGGACAGAAAACTATATTCAATATCCTATGATAAGCCACAATGGAAAACAGTATTAAAAAAAGGAAATATATGTATAACTGAATCACTTTGGTACAACAGAAATTAACACCACATTGTAAATTAACTATATTTCAATAATAAAAGAATGAAGCTTCAATAATATGATGTCACAGGGAACCTCAAAAGTGTAAGCCAAGGAAATAGCTATGGTAAAACAGCCTTAAATGTTTATCAAAACTGTCTCTGAAAGAATAACTGACTCCTTGGTACAAGGTCTGGAATCAATATAGTTTCCACACTGTTTTCAATTAAATCTAGATTTTGGCTTGGTTGAATCCAAAACTACATAAAAAAGAGCCAAAAAGGGCTCAGTAAACATATTCTTTAGTAACAAATGGGTTGGAGCCCAGTCCCCAGTGTCCCTGCTGAACCCCATCTAGCTGTGAGGTGGAGAGCAGAACCTGACTGGAAGAGTCAAAGGGACTAATAGGGGCTCGGCTTCTAGTCCCAACTCTGCCTTTTAACTGCAGGCCTTGATCAGGTCACTACACTTCTGTGGGCCTGCTTCTTTACCTGCAAAGAGAGATAGACGACAAGATCTCCAAACCCTCTACTTTTATTCTGTTTGTAAAAGGACGATCAGTTCTAAAATCTAGGATTTAATAACAATGGCCAGAGCTCTGAGAACAGACAACTTAAGGTGAAGTCCATTAAGGAAATTAATTCTGTGAGGGCACATTTTAGGTACAGAAGAATTCTGGAGAATGTAATACAAAGTTTCAAACATGCTAAAATACTAAAGAGACACAAAAATCTGCTGACTATTGCAAAGTAGGCAGAAATGGAGTTTATAACCTTGCCACTGAGAAACAAGCACAGCCAGACCAATTCTACCAAAAAAAAAAAAAAAAAACAATTTCCACATTACAGTCATCTCTTGCTACACCAGGGTTTTTCTATTGTTAGAAAAATTACCCGATGCAAATAAATGGAAAGGGGTGTGTGTGTGTGTGTCTATATATATATATACATACATATATAGAGACACACACGTCCTTTACATTTGTTCTTGGACAAGCTGTGGGAAGCATTTCTGGCAAAGCTATTTACATTCTGGATAATGATGGCAACAGTGGAACTTCTGCACAAGGAGGGGAGGAGACGGATAAAGAACAGGCTAGGAATTCAGGGAAGGAACGTTCTCAGGACTGAGCGTGTTTGCCCTGGCACGTTTTCCTTCCTTTTGGCAAAGCTATCACCACACTAATGAATTTGTCTGCAACAACAGAATTTTCCCAACACTTGTTTCCATTCGACCAGGAACTATTTTGAAGATATTTTAAGAGAACATGTTTTGAAAACTGCTTTTATGGAAACATGACAAGTGGAAGCAGCAAGTCATTTTTAACCCACATGATATAAGATTTTATTCTCTACCAGACATTTTCTAATGGTACATTTCAGTGATTTGTTCAGATAAAATTCAGAACTCGTTTCAATTTTTTTGACAATTATTCTCTAGTATGGCTCAAGCACTTATAAAAAAAAATGGGGACAACAGGTACAAACATTTAGCTTAACAGCTTACTACCTCTGTCCTCTATCTTTTATCAGAAGGAAATCAGGATATTTGTAACTCTGGAGGAGGAATCCAAACCATGCTAAGCTGATGCAAAACTACACATCTTAGAAAATAAAAGCACAGATTATTAAAATAGAAATATATGCCGTGCTTTTGCTTGTTTCACTCACTCCAACACTCAACTGCTCTAGAATAACAAATCTCGACCCACAGGCTAACAAGCAGAGAAAGTAAATAATACCGTGCCGAGTCATGCTGAAAACTGTGTTTTGTTTTGTTTTTTTCAATTTCAGACTGTTTCTGTATCCAATCCCAGGAGGGGATCTGTACAAAGTTGTACACACTTTCAAATAACTGATACTGGATCAATATATAAATAAAGGAGGCAGAAATTAATCATACTTTCCATCTTTGTTCCTTTTATTCATGGGGATATTTTTAGTGACCAAATTTGTGGATAGAATGAAATACCAAGGGCCAATCACCTATTCAGAAATTGCATCCAGAATAATCTTGAAGAAATGAGAGGTCAAACAAAGTGACTTCATGAAACAAGGTAAATCCACCCTAAGGTAAATGGGTGAAAAGCACAAAAGGCAGAAATGAGAACTTTAACCTAGGGAAGAAATGAACCTGGACTTCAGATGGTTGGGGCAGCTGTGGCTGACATAATTTAATTACAACCTTATGAATCTCTGTGAGAAAGTATTAAATTACTCTGATGTTCCATCTTCAGAACAAATACCCACATAAAGTAGACCATTCAGAATAAAAATGATCAATTCTCTATTTTTAAAGTAGACAGAATTATTTAAAATATATTTATTAAAGATTAAATCCTATCTTCCCTAGTAGTGTCTCAGACTATAAATTTTTAAGGGGCAATAACTTGGGTCTTCATTTCTAGCATGCAGGAGGTGACTGGAATTATGATGCTCCAGCTGAAAAGGGGGTGTGGATGCTGCCAGCTTCATGGCGACAGCTCTGCTGCCAGCTTTGTGCATCAGTGCACCCTCAGATAAATTTTTCATCTTACCTCAGACAGCCAGGCCCAGCCCGTGGCAGCCTGCACTGAGGCAGAAGTTTCTTCCAAGAGCTGAGCCTTTACTACTCAGGAGAGATGGACCTGGGCCGGTCTCTTCTTGGGTGAGGAACCAAGCAAGGAGCTCACTCTCATTGCCCTGTGTCATGGGAACTTCTGAACTGATCTTGTGTGTGTTCAGGAGATCTAAACTCAACAAGGGGTCCTCTTTTCTGTTTCTTCCTTTCTCTCTGATAATATGGAATCTGAGGAATGGGCTGGATGGATAAGAAAAATTTATTTATAACTAAGAAAAGGTGAAGTGTTACCCTTCAAAAGCACAACTCTTCTACCAGCCTAGTAGATCACCAAAACCTACTCCCTGGCAGTTTCATTTCTTGGAAGATCGCCTTCTCTTTCCTGTCGTCACAGTTTATCTTTCACTCTGCTGGTCACTCATATAACCATACTGACTCAATCAGGCAGGATTTATTTTCATGGTCAGAGACAGGGGAGTATGAGCAGAACATCCTGGACGTGAAATTTCAAGACTTAATTTCACCTCTGCTACTCACTATACAAAGTTGGGGTTAAAAAATCAGGCTCCAGTCAGGCTGCCTACGTTTCACTTAGACCTACTGAATTTCTTAGCCTTTCTATCTCCTTGTTCATAAAGCTGGGTTAAATAATGGTATCCACACATCACAGCAGTGTCACCAAGATTTAATGAATATATGCAGAGCATGTGACCAGTAACTGGCACACAGTAAATACTCAGTAATGTTATTATTAGCTGATAGAGTTCAGGCACGTAATTTCTTATCACTTTCCTCATCCTAAAAATGAAAATATCTGCCCCAATATCTGCCTTCTCTTAATCCTTCAGGAATTGTCAAGTGCATTAGTAGGTATTTTGATTATGGGATATTAGTTTTTTGTTTTTTTTTTTAAATAACCCTATCACACTGGAAATACAACTACTCTAACACTTATTATTAAAAAGACTATTCTGATTGCATTTGGCATATGGAAAAAACACTGGAATGGAAGCTAGAAGGCAGACTCTGCAACTAGTCAGCAGTACTGTATCTCTGCCTTCCTAGGTCTCATTTTTATCATCCTTCAAATAAGGGAACTGGATGGTATAAAATTCCAAAGATCCTTCTAGCAATATGGTTTTCAAAAACCATGGTATTCACAAGAATATGAACAAAATCTTCAATTGAGTAAACAAACTTTTCCAAATTACTTAGTTCTTTAAGTTTTAAATGAATTTCATTTAACTAAAGAAAAATGAAGCTATGTTTTCATTAGACCACCAGTCCTAAAGGGAAAGTGAATTTTATGCCCAGAAAACGTCAGGATAACTAATCAGCTCTAAAGCTAGAGGTTATCTACTATAGTTAAAGTAGGAACTAACCTAAACAGTGAGTTAGGTAGGATTTCTATGCAGCAAATTGAAAGACTGTATAATCATAAATTGCCAAGGGTAGAATTAAAACTGACATCAGCCAGCTTCAGGAAGGAAATGGGTGAACTTTCTCACAGAAGCAAGCATGAATAAAAGCAAAGCTACCCCTCAGAGGTGATATGGGGAAGGGAAATGAAACCGACTACTATTTTTACTCTGGCTATACAGCACTACGAAGCTAAGTGGACTTAGGTATTACAAACTGTGAACAACAGGTTTGTCAATGAAAGGGCCAATTTGGCAACTGACTTCTTCCATCATTGAGAACTTCAGCACTTGGCCCCCAAGTTTCTCCCCCATCAATTCCTGTCATTTTTAGTGACATAACTGCCTATACAGACCATCCTCTTCATACCCTAGTCGTTCAGTTATCTCAGCTTCTCCTCAATGATCTTTCCTCAGTTCTATCTCATTCACACTCCCAGGACATGCTTTTGAAGTCTGTCATCCCTAAAAACAGCTTCACTTTCAAAATCACAAAGTCAGACATCCCCTCTCCAACTTTGACAGTCTCCCATCCTTGTAAAAGCGCTTCCCACCCCCATGAACAATTCTTTTATCTGTGAACTCTAATCCACTGACCCTCCCCTCTTTCTTCCTGTGTGTGTGCGCGCACGCACACGTGCTCAGTCGTCTCCAACTGTTTGTGAACCTATGGACTGTAGCCTTCTTCCTACCTACCACCCTAGTTTCACTCCTCCTCCATACTAAGTCTAAGAGCTATCACCATCATCATTCTCTAGCACTCCTCTACTAATTCCCTGCCCTCTCCCCTCCAAAATGCCCATCTACAACCGAAGGAAACCAATCATTCACAATTCTCTATACTTGGACTTGAGGATGCCCCTAAATAGACATTCACTCACTGACTCAAACAATATTCTTCTGCAGAACAGGCAATGCACCAAGTCCTGAGTTGGGGAGATAGATTTTTAGTGAACCATACTCAGGGACTCTCTTTATGGAGTTTGTATCTACTGGGCTGGCAGGGAGAAGAGATGTTAAGTAAACAAATGTACCAGTTTTTAAATATACGCTCTATAATCTTTTGTGGACTCAACATTTCCTATAATTTTCCTCTCTCCTTTCTGTAGTAGCTTGCTCCTCCATTCTCCAATGACTTGTAAATTTTACCAGTATGTTGCAAATCTCTCCTTCCTTTTGGTCCATTTTTCACTTAATAGGACTTAATAGCCCTGAGTATTTTCCATGCGAAAATGGGTGCTAATCGGCAAGACCCCTCATTGTCCCCAACAACCCCCCATGCTAGTTTCTCCTGCCTGAACAGCTTGCTCATATGTCCATGGTCTTCTCCAGTACCAGTCCTCTGTGTGTGTTCTAGTCTTGTCCATTCCTACAGTGTCTAAGGCACCATTCCTTCATCCTCCTCTGGACCTCAAACATCACCAAGCTTTCCCTCTCTTCTAGACAAATCCCTACAATGAGCATATAAACATGATTTGAAATCTCCAAGGCACAGAAAGCAAAGCCTTCCTTTTAATCTTCCTCTAGGTACTAGCCTCCTTTGTATGCTTTCCTTAATACAGACAGATTTCTTCAAAGTAACGTGGATCTACACCAGAGATTTCCAACCTTGGCACCTTGATCCAACCCACTAGTATTTCTACCATTTCCCCACAACAGCAGAGTGGTCACTGAACCTGTCTGAATCACTGCAATGATCTTTTCCATTATAGATCCCCTTCCTGAACACCTAATCTAAGACAGCTATCATGTCAATTCTATTACATTAATTCTCTGAATAAAGCTATCAAGACACTAAAAATTTTGCTTTATCGGCTCCCCCCCATCTCCATTTACCCCAAAAGGATTTAAAGGTCAAGAGACCAATCTGTTCACTTCTGTGTCCCTAGCACCTAGAATAATGCCCTGCACACAGCTGGTAGCTGATAAATTTGTGGAGCTGATTTGAAGAAGTAATATAAGCTGTATCCATTTTATCAGAAAGTAGGTTCTACCTCAGCTGCCAAACATAATCTTTTCAAAAACATATCCCCCAAAATTTCATTTTCAGAACATCAGTAAAAAGAGAGCTTTTAACAATGGCTTATGATCTCATAGCATTATTTTTATTTATTTATTTATTTTTTAGGAAGCTCTTCTACTAGAACCTTGTTTTTCTCTATTGGAATTCAAAAAATATAGATCACTACACAGTAGTACTTAAACAGGAACTACATTCAAACCCAAAGTTATAAAAGTAGAGAAGTATATTGGTGACCTTAATGGACTTCAGATTCCTCAGTTTAAGAATTTATTCTATTTGTGGAAATACAGTGGTTCAAATCAGTCTTTGTTAAATGACTGACCTCAAACCTCTCATGAATGACACTCCTCTCTATTCCAAATCCTGGTCCACTCCTGACTAAACACCACTCACTTAAAGTCACTCACACTAGTTCCTGAGAGAGTAACTATACAGTGTTTCCAACCAGGAAGACGCAAAGGAAAATGGTAAGTATTCTAAGCTCTAGAGTTAGTCATACACCATATTACAGAACTCCATTCCAAAAATACTGTGAGGTAATTTCTGGCCATGGTGAAATAAAGAGTGTATTATGCCAGAAGAGTCTGCTAAATCTGTCAATGAAAAAGGTGAAACCATTTCCCTTAACCACTGGCACAAGTAAAAAGAAAATGGTACACTGATCATCAGAATAGCTTTTTAATTAAGAACTGGTGGAAGACTGGGAAATTCAGAAGGAAGTCTGAGAGGTTATCTAGTCTAGTTTCCTTCTGAAACAGAAAGACCTAAAACCATTCTATTTAGATGATAGTCTGAACTAGCAAAGACCACTGGTATGGCTCACAAGGGCATTCTAATTTTTGTTATTGCCCATGACTTTCATTTTGTTTCTATTTACGTAAATGGATTTGACTACCTCCTGCCATATGCTATTGACATCAATTATACTGTGGAATGAGCCTGGTTTTCCCCTAGCCGTTCTATCAACACTTGGCAAACCATGACGCGGTTTCTCCAGTATCTTGCTCTCAACCAACCACTCCTTTTACACAGTCAGCTTCGGTATCATCAAATTACAGTCCAGACACATAGTGCATGTAGCCTGCTCCTAGGAGAAGGTCCCCCTCACTGTTCACATGGAGATACACACATGCAGCACTTTGTAGTCAGTTTCTAGACTTGTTTGCTGGCTCTTACAACAGTTTTCCATTTTAAGAAAGTATCAATGGTGACAGAGTTCTTGGGCTTGTCCTAAGGTTACTTACAAAAGATTCTCTAATAGTCTATAGTTCTATCTGAAATTAGTAGAATGTATGTCTCTTAACATATTAGCCAGTAGTCATTTAAAAATAAGATTCAATGACAACTTTAAGATCTTCTCTTGAATGCCAGTGTTCAAGTAACATAGGTAGATCTGATGGATACTACTGCAGATCTTGAAGCGAACTTTTCAAGGTACTTTCAAGACCTTTAGAGGATGAATTAATTCCAATATTTTATGTCATATTTTATTAAAGACATAATTTTTACCCCTTGGGTTAGGCTTATCAAAAGGGTTACTGTTATTAATAGCTACAAAGGGGTCTTTTTGGTTCACATGAAGAGAAAAATGTAACAAAGGAGAACAAGTGGAAGAGTCAGACTGAAAAAAGCAAGTAAGAATTGCTCAACGAAGCAGGACAGGAGAAGGGAAAAGGGGAAGGCAAAACGGAGAAGAAAGGAGTGGAGAATGGTTACATGTAAAGGTACAAAGATGCTCCAAGATGGAGTAAACCAAATTGTAAGCAGAGAGACAAAGGACACAGTATGTACACTTACATGCACAAGTAATTAAAACTGAAGGAAAAAAATTAAGGGGAGTGGTGGGAAACATGGGGGCCAGCAGACCCTCGGCAAACTGAGAAATCTGACCAAGGACTGCTTGATGGCTTTCTAGAACAACAGACAGGAAAAGCATAGACTCAGACAAAGATGCAGACAGGACATCTGAAAGACACACACTTGTTTCTTAAATATTTACTTTTATAATAAAAGGGAACTTACTGCAGACTATTTGGGAATTACAGGAAAATGGCTTTAATTCCCTTAAAAGCCATGGATAATTATAGCCAAAATTTGGCATTCAAACTTGGTATTTGCAGAGAAAAAAATTATAGTTACACTATTTTATCTTTTTTTTTTTTTTGGCTGCGCTGTGTGCAACTTGGAGGATCCTAGTTCCCTGACCTGGGCCCCTGGCAGTGAGAGTACCAAGTCCCAACCACTGGACCACCAGAGGATTCCCTTGTGTTCTTTTATTAAAGATGGTGTTAACTATTTACAATAGCTAGAACACGGAAGCAAACACATCCATCGACAGATGAATGGATAAAGTTGTCGTACATATATACAATGGAATATTTCTCAGTCATAAAAAGGAACGCATTTGAGTCCTGATAAGGTGGATGAACCTAGAACCTATTATACAGAGTGAAGTCAGTCAGAAAGAGAAAGATAAATATTGTATTCTAACACATATATACAGAATCTAGAAAAATAGTACAGAAGAATTTACTTACAGGGCAGCAATGGAGAAACAGACAGAGAATAGACTTACGGACATGGGGAGAGGGGAGGAAAGGGTGAGATGTATGGCAAGAATAACATGGAAACTTACATTACCATATATAAAATAGATAGCCAATGGGAATTTGCTGTCTGGCTCAGGAAACTCAAAACAGGCGCTCTGTATCAACCTAGAGGGGTGGGATGGGGAGGGAGATGGAAGGGAGGCTCAAAAGGGAGGGAATGAAATGTATACCTATGGCTGATTCATGTTGAGATTTGACAGAAGACAACAAAATTCTGTAAAGCAATTATCCTTCAATTAAAAAAAATAAACATGGTGTTAAAATATTAAAATATGAGTAATAGCTGTAAAACATTTTGTCCATTAAAATGTATTGTAATTTGGACATTCCTGGCAGTATCCAGTGGTTAAGATCCCATGCTTCCACTGCAGGGAGCATGGGTTCTATCCTTTGTTGGGGAACTAAAGGTCCTACATGCTATGTGGTGTAAGAAAGAGTGGGGAGTAAAAGGAACCATAATTCAATTACTTTATTTATCAACTGGGTCATTAGGTTGCTTCCAACTTTTAAGTTTTAAAAATAACACTACAATTTACATACTCTTGGCATTAATCTTAGTGTACAGGTCTGAATATTTCCTTATTTTAAGTAAAATCACTCAAAGGATATAAAATTTTATCAATATATACTGCAAGGTTGGCTGTATCATAATACCTCTGCCAACAATGTTTAACTTGCCAATTTAGAAAGTCATATATTTTCTCATTTTTTAAATGTTTGCATTCTTTAGATTGGACACAAAACTATTTTGTATCCTGTGCTAACTGGTTTTCATTTTTAGGAAAAAATTGCTCTGTGTGACCTCTTTATATATGAGATCACTCATCTTTATTTCCCCCCAGGCAGCAACTGCAAGTCTGTTTCCTTAGATAGGTAAAAGCTTTTTTTAGTTGAGCACATGTGTAATGACCGAAAAGTGTGACTCTAGAGAAGTATGGAATATGACAGTCTCTGCAGCAACGTCTTTGCATGGAACAAAATCTTCATGGATTGGGCATTACTTGGGGTTTTGAAAGAGTATTTACAAAGTCCTTATGTTCACCTTCACCTCTCTGAAGCTTTGTAAAGACTATTCTCAATACATGAGCTACAATTCATGTAAACATCTATCTCCACCATATACTCTCTTCCTCAATTGAGGTGCTGAGTCACACTTCTCCTAAAAAGCAATGAAATGCTGCCACTAAAGCAAATACAATATTTTAATTACATTGATATTTTTTTCCCTCCCAACTGGTGAAAGCCTTATACAGCCTTCCTAAGTATCTGGTGGAATGCCATATATCATATATCCTGAATATTTAGTATATTGGTCAGTATCAAACACGCACAGTCCATTTAATTACATTATCTCATTTTCTAGAAGAGGAAACAATTCAGATAAGTATCATCAGAGTCAAGGAGAACCGGGGCCAGAACCATTCCTTCCTGATAACCAGTCCACTGACCAATCAGACCCTCCTAACTACATGGTGAGACGCCCAGCAGCACTGGGGAGATAAAAATCTGGACCTTCAAATAAATTAGAACTTAGAGATTCAAATATGATTTATATCAAAGCAGTCTCTCTGGAAAACGATGAAAATATTTCAATGATGTTACAATTGATTACAGGAGTTTTAGAATTTCTTTCTGAAAGAGCCCAAAGGGCCAGTTTAAAAAGTAAATCGTAATCTTAAACTTCAGTCAGTTTCATAATCATATATCAGTATAGACCTCAACTGATGTTACTCGGCTTTTCAATTCATCTTATTCTCTGGAATTAAATGACCTTTAGCCATTTCAAAAATTTATATCCACCTTCAAAGCATCAAGACTTGCCATCACTCATGATATTCAAAGAGAATGTAAAATTCTGAAAGATGAGCTTATTAGATGTTTGGAACAATGATGGCTTTGTAAGAGTAAGCTGGTGGTAACTTCCCCAGGAAGCTGTTAATATTCCTTCTCTTTCCAAAGAGGAGTTAAGATGTAAGTAAATTAAGGAGTTAATTTACTTACTTAAAGATGAAAATTGTTTTTAAAAGGACTTTTTCAGTTACATGTCAAGCAGTCAGGTAACCAATGAAAACTCCCTAAAACTGTGTTTTGAGTTTACAGTTTATCTGTGAAAGTACATTGCATATACACTTAAATATTTAGACAAAAACGTTTCAAGGTACATTTTTATGTACTTTATGTAAATAATAATATCCACTGATGGATAGGATTATAAGACATTTTAGTCTTTCTTTAGTTTTGCTCGCCTGGACCTTCTTACATTCCTATAGATAAGGAGCATTTATACAATTAAAAAATATACATAGCAACATTAAATAAAAAAGTATACATAATATATATTTTAAAATCCTAAGACCTAATCATCAAAACACTTAATCTAAATTTTCACATCTTAATATTTAAGAGATCAAAACTGGCTTGGAAAGAAGGGTATGCCTGCTTACATACTATCAAGGCAGGGTTTAAAAAGAATAGTGAGGTTGGATTTATCTTATCTCCTCTTCTGTATAGCTCTGCAGCTATACGATAGATATAGTTCTGTATCTATACAATTCAAAAACAAATCCTTGCCTACTCTGCAGGAGCCACTACCTCTCAAAATGTTTGAAGCACACTGCAACAGTAAATACATTGTTGATGACCTGAAAATGGGTCACCCCACATGACTGATTAAAACTCTTACGCAATCTTCCTCTGGAGGAAACAAGGACAGCTTGTAAAATATTTCAACTAGATCTACTTCCCTAAGAGAAGATGGTACATACACATTTGTAGGTATTATCAAGTTCTAAAAGTACACAGAAAGGGAAAAGAAAAATTATCAAGAAGTTAAGTTAGCTTAGTCATTTGCCCTAACCAATTTCATGTTACATCATTAACTTAAGAAAGTACAGAGGCTTCTATTGCATCATTAGTTAACAAACAATGCCTGAAGTTCAGACAGTTTTACTTTGAAAGTTATGATGAAATAGCTGTTACCTGAAAACATGTTAAGATTTGAGGAAATAACTACATTTCTGTAGGATATATAACTGCACTTCTTGGTTCACTGTTAGTTTCATCAAGCTATACTGTTTCCTTTCTGACTAGGAATCTAGGGTAACAAAACTAAATTTACTGCTAGATTTAGCAAGCAAATTTTTAGTTCTATAGGTAAATAGTTACTTATGAAATGTATCTGAATGAATTTCTATGGTTTGGATATTGTTTATAAAGGTTTAAAGATTCTACCTACATTCCACCACACCAGAATGGAAGTGAGAAACAGCTGCTGTCCCACCTGTGCTAAGGTATTACTAAGTCAGATACACTCAGGAATTGTCTCAAAGATTCAACACCTCAGAGCACCCTTCCTATATCACCATCTGATAACTCTACAATTAGCAGGTTCTGATAGCAATGGGAGATTTCCAATTCAATTATCCATAAAGTTATCTCAATTGTTGTTTAGTTGCTAAGTCATGTTTGATTCTTTTGCGACCCCATGGACTGCAGCTCTTCAGGCTTCTCTGCCTATGGGATTTTCCAGGTGTGAATACTGCTGTGCGTTGCCATTTCCTTCTCCAGGCAATCTTCCCGACCCAGGGACTGAACCTGCGTCTCCTGCATTGGCAGGTAGATTCTTTACCATTGAGCCACCTGTGAGGCAAGCCCATCCTGTTAATTACCAGTTTAAAATTCAGCTAAGGGCCCTTCAGAGGAAATTACAAATTTATTATTAAAATGAACATTAAGAGATCCCAAACTAAAAAGGAATTATAGATGCTCTATAGTATTTTGATAGCCTTAAACTGTAAAACATATTAAGTAGCTAGACCTCAGGGGGACAGGCCACTGCATTTGATTGGGAATTACTAACATTTTCACATTACTTATCCCAGACAGAAACATGGGGGCTTAGAATTAAAACACAAAGCTCAAAATGCCTTTGGTTCACCTCTTTTAAAAAACCCTTTTTCAGGGGCAAGGGGGGAGTATAAATTCCAAGAGTTTTGGTATTAGCTCTGACAATTCTGAATAAGTGATTCACTGTGACAGAGAACGCTCTAAGCATATCCCAATTTTATTTTCTTCTTCCTTCTTAAAATTGGCCAATTCTTTGTAACATCTAAAAATCATCTACAGAATGAAAATTTTAAAAGCTGGCTTAAGTTAGCTAAGTTACTACCATTCTACAGTCTCAAAATATTTAAAGGTATCAAGCTCAACTGAAATATACCTTCGCAGCATCTGATGCTAATACCCAAACTGTCACTAAATGCCTTAATGGGGGTGATAAGTTAATATCACCAATTAGGGCAGAAGATGAAGGTGAGGAAAAAATACCCCACTGAGGGTACTTTATGTAACCCCACTGAGGTTTGTTTCTATTCTACTTTCTTTAGACATTTAGAGGCTTAAAAAGATTTGGAGTGGAGAGAATGGAAAAAGGTACATAGAGTTGGAGTGAACAAAAGCAAAAAGATATGGAGGATTTTTAAATGACAGAACTAGAATAGGCATTATATTATATTAATTTCAGCAATCTGGCATTTAAAATGAGATTTAAGATGTTTATTATTTTACTGCTAATAGCCTGAGTGGGTCTTAAAATTATTTAATCTGACCCTAAAAGACAGAAAAGTCTAGAGTTACAGTCATTACAAGCATGCAAATGATATATTTAAACACCTTTTATCACACTATGGAAGTCCCTCCTTAAAATTACTAAATAACCTGAGCCAAAAAAAGGGGGAAAATTCAGTTGAGCAAATACTTCTGGAATTGATTATCTCCCAAAAAATGTAGGCTTGTTTTTTTTTCTCTTCCATTTCAAAATTCTCTAAGGAGAGAAACTGGGTAGTTACATACCTATAGAAGGAGATTTGAAAGGGTATTTATCAGGAAGATCCACTCTAACTTTCCATACTCCGCCTTCATATGGTGCTGAAATAAAAGCAAAATGTTAAAACATTAGAATTGTCTCCAAATTAAAAAAACAGAATCTGACTGTAAGTTAAACATTAAATTCTAATCTCTTTTGAGAATCTTGCAAATTAATTCCTTCAAGAGTCAGGGAACTCTTATAACTAGTAGGTACGCTATGTTCAAATATAATACTTTCCTTTAAAAAAATATCTACAATTAGCATAGATTCATTTTCTCTCTCAAATGTACCTATTTCTTTACCTGATTTTTACCAAATTTACCTGATTCTTCAAACACTATTCAATTATTTGGTAAGTAATAGCTTACTATCTCAGTTTATTCTGTGCCCAACCCATCCCTCCCCCCAAACAACAAAAACATTTTCACAAAACCCAGAATTCATAATTTATGTTTAATACTGTCTCATAGGGCTTCCTTAGTGGCTCAGATGGTAAAGAATCCACCTGCAATGCAGGAGACCCGGGTTTGATTCCTGGGTTGGAAAGACCCCTGTAGAAGGGAATGGCTACCCACTCCAGCATTCTTGCCTAAAGAATTCCAAGGACAGAGGAGCCTGGCAGGTTATAGTCCACAGGGTCACAAAGAACTGGACATGACGGAGTGACTAATACTAAGTCACACCAACACAGAGATTAAGAGAAAAAGCATATAGAGTATTTATCCTAACAGCAAGATTTCCTTACTGGTTCTAGAATTCAATTAAATTTACCTTTTAAGAACTATACATATCTATCTTGATGTTCACACTGTCTATTAAGCAAAATAGAAAAACACATACCAACACATATACTTACTTCCTTGTGGTCCATAAAACTTCACTACAAATTCATTGAGTCCTCCTAGGATAGTAACCTCATGCTTACTCTCAATACTAAGGTGGAAGGTAAAGGAAATTACACAGGCTTTATGTTACCTAGAACTAAAGATGGTACCCCCAAGATATGCCAATGAAAGTGTTACCAACCTTTTACAAGAAACCAATAAAATATAAAATATGATAATAATTCTGGTAGTTTAAAAGGCAACATATACTCCTGTGAAAAGAATATGAATGAGCTTTAGATTCAGAGATTGGTGTTCAAATCCCAAAACTGCCATTTGGTGGGTTTGAGCCTAAACAAAATGATGCAAACTCACTCCCTGAGTCTTTTGTTCTTGGCAAATCAGGAAAACACCATTTTACAGACCTTTGTGAAGAATAAATGGGTTAAGTATGTAATATGTGTAAGACGGCATTGTGTACCTCAGTAAATGAAAAACAGGAACTTAATTTTAGCTTTTCTCCCCTCTGTTCTCTCCCCACCCCAACCTTTCCCCAATGATCCTTTAACATAAATCCAGTGTCCCCTTTAGTCAAATTCAAGCATTCAGCAAAACTGATTTTCTGAACTGGATTTTCTAAACTGATTTTCCTGAACTGGAAATGTGCTCCTAAAATTACAGATTTTCTAAGGAAGTCCCGATAATTTTCTCCCTGGCTTAGAGAATAATCGAAATGACTAGTGATATAACTGTGCTATGAGAAGCATTGCCAAATGAAAAAAATAATTTTTTTAAACTTTGTAGTATTTATTTTCAGCCACTCTTTTCCTCGCTCACAAACCTCTATCCTCCTTAGACTGGCCTCTAGTTTCGTATGTGTTCAAGGACTCAAATCACAGAGCACTGGCACTTCTGTGTTCTTTTCCTCATCAATTTTGTGTGTCCTAAGACTCATTCCTTTAAGGTACTAAGATTCAATTACAGAAACCAAAACAACCCATTTCCAGATGATAGGGCTTCTGGTCTAATTTCTGTTTTGTCTCTGCTCTGTGGTCTAACCCAATAATGACTTTAGTGATAAAAAATTTTAGGTGATGGGGGCTTTGGGGAACTCTCAAATCCCACTGAAACATTAAAAAAAAAAAAACCCACCACAACAAGATATGACAGGCTGGTCTCATCTTTCTCAATCAGCAGTACAAATTACATTTTATTTATGTGTACTATTATACAAAAGGAAAAATACCAAATAAATTTTAAGTGATCTCTTAAATAGAGAAAAATGTTAAAAATTAAGGCTTGAAATTTGACTCTCCAATCCTCTGTCCTGTAGGTCACAGAACAGAGGTTAGGTATATTTTTGGCAAAGTCCTTGCGTAAGAGCAACTAGAGATATTAAATAAGATAATGTAGTCTATTGGATCTCATTCTTTTCTAAACAAAAACTAACTACTTTTAATAACATGCACACTGAAAGGATTCAAATAGCAACCACATTGGAAAATTGGCTTCATTTTTCATAGTCAGATGACACATGAATGCAAGTTTTGGTGTACTAACTTCTTCCTGGCCAGTCACACTCTGACACCCCCCAACAAATATTCCAAAGTTAATGCTAATGTAGTAAGTTAAAGTACGTGCTTGTTTTAAAACAAAAACAACCAAAAAAGCTCCTTTGCATTAGTGAAAGAAAAAGTCAACTCTAGTTACAATAAACTAAATTAAATACAAAAACAATTAAGTTCTCAAAGAAAACAAACAAAAAAAATTTTGAGATAAAAAGGTTTAAGAATGACACCAAAGGCAGAAACCACAGAGGGAAAAACTACGAGATGCAAGCACACATACAAATTTAAAACTTCTTTATTATAAAAAAACAAAGGACAAAGCACAAACTAGGAAGAAAAGGCCAGAACAGCCAAGTTAAGAAAATTGAAATTAAGCTATAAAAAGCCCAACTCATTGAAGTAGTTCAAAAATGAGATATTTTCCATTATTAATTGATAGAGATGAAAGAGCCAGATAAAACCCAGTGTTCAGTGGAGTATAAATTAGCATTCCTGAGAACGAATTTAAACACTATACTCTAAAACTTAAAATCAATTTATTCTTTCACTCAAATTTTACTTCTTTGAAGTTATTTAAAAAAACATACACACAACAGTGCTGGCAGAAGTGTGATACAGTTTCAACCACTTGAAAACTGTCGGCATGGTAAGCTGCAAACACACATGCCCTATATCCATTAGCACTACTGCTAGTAGACAGGAAGAGCTATGTTCACCAAAACACATGTTTAAGAATGTTCATATAAGGCCTCCCTGGCGGCTTAGTCAAAGGTAAAGAATCCACCTGTCATTGCAGGAGACACGCGTTCAATCCCTGGTCCAGGAAGATCCCACATGCCTCAGAGCAACTAAACCCATGCACCAAGATTATCGAGCCTGTGCTCTAGAGCCTAGGAATCAAAACCACTGAAGCCCAGGTGCCCTAGAGCCTGTGCTCAGCAACAAGAAGCCCTTGCACTGCAACCATACAGCAGCCCCCACTTGCCACAACTAGAGAAAAGCCCGTCAATAAACTAAAAAAAATTTAAAAAGAATGTTCATATAGCACTGTTTGTAATATCCAAAAGTTAGGTCACAACCCAAAAGTTCATCAACAATAAAAAGAATAAATCATGGTACAGTGGGCTTCTCTGGTGGCTCAGTGGGAGAGAATCTGCCTGCTAATGAAGGAGAGTTCAATCTCTGGGTCAGGAAGATCCCCTGGAGAAGGAAACGGCAACGCACTCCAGTATTCTTGCCTGGGAAATCCCAGGGACAGAGGAGACTGGTGGGCTATAGTCCATGGGGTCACAAAGGAATCAGACACGACTTAGCGACTAAACAACAGTGGCAGTCACCCAACAGAATATTACATAGTAATAAGAAATGAACCTGGAACTTCCCTGGTGGTCCGGTGGCTAAGACTCTACTTCCAACCTAGGGGGTAAGGGTTTGATCCCTGCTGGGGGAACTAAGATCCCACACACCCTACAGTATAGTCAGAAAAAAACAAAAACAACCACTACAAGTAAATGGATGAACTCTCACAGACATTACAGCTGAGTAAAAGAAGCCAGATATCAAAGAGCACGTACAGTATGATTCCATTTACACACAGCTCAAATAGGCTAAATGAATTAAGATGCTAGAAATTAGGACAGTTACCCCCTAGTGGGGACTGTAGTCATTGTAAAGGGGTTTGAGGCGGACTTCTAGAGTGCAGATTACACGTTTACAGTTCCATTTATCAGTGAGCTACAAAAATGATTTGTGCACTTTCTGTATTTCCAGTTAATTAAAAAGTTTACTAAAAGTAAGACTATCTGATGCATGTACAATTTTTTTTACCTTAAATTTTTTAAATGAAAATAATTTGAGTGTTTTTTTTTTGTCTTGAATTTTTCATTTGGCCGTGCCACATGGCTTGTGGGATATCAGTTCCCCAACCAGGGATCGAACCCAGGCCTTCAGCAGTGAAAGCACAGAGTTCTAACCACTGGACTGCCAGGGAAGTCCATAATTTAAGTATTTATCAATAGGAAACTGGTTGAAAGAATTTTAAGCCACTTATACAACAGGCTGTTATTAGTGTCTATTAGTGTATACTAGTGCCTTCTCACCATCTAGAGCTCCTCTAATATATGTTTCTGTTTAATTGGGGAGGTATCCAGAAGTAGTCAAAATGAACATACTGTAGCGCCACATAATAAATCTCAGATATTAAACTAGGATAATAATGGAGTAAGGTAGAGGATTAAATGAGTTTAACAAAACAAGTCAAATTAATTTTACAATATAAAAATTTGTAAAAGCAGCATTCCCTATTAGACCTAATTTGCTATGAATGACATTGATCTACAGCAATTAGTTAATCAATCATTTAAAAGTATAAGTTATCTACATGAATGTCCCCTCTAGAAAGATGAAGATATCTTTTCTATCCTTTAGGTGGATGCAGTAAATGTGAGTTTCTTCATTTTGTGATCTGTCTGGGATTGGTCCATGCTTTTATCTTTTTTCCAAAGAAAATTCTCCTTTTAACGTCATGTTAAAAGGAGATTAGAAATTAATACTCCAAATTTCCTCTTTCCCAAGATCCCTGGTATAACCCACATTCCAGATACACTGGGTTTGTCTTTAATTACACATCATATTATAAATTAAAGAGTTCTTATAGTCCATTTCATATGAAAAGCTAAAAGTAAACTGAAAGAAACCTTTAAACACTTCTACAAAGTTGGTAAAATGAAGAAGCTGTGCTAAATTTATGCTGCCTTGCAATGGTACAGACACTAAATCAGATGGGAAAAAAAAGAATTTTTAAGTTTAGTTAAAAGAAAAACACTGCATTAAAAATAAGTCATTCCATCACCATGAATGAATGACTTGCCCACAAAAACTATAAAATTACTTGACTACTGTTACCATGTGTATTTACGGTACAGGCCATGAGCCTCTTTCTGCTCTCTTCTGTAAAGCCAAGGGCAAGGAAGGCAAATGAGAAGGCAGGTTACAATGACAAAAATAATGATCTATTTTGGATATGTGCTGGTCAGACTAGTAGCCTGGCAGGAGCTCACTAGAAGGTTCCTTCATTACTGTCTCACTTTCAGAGTCTGAAAATATAAGACACCCTTCAGATACTGTTCTGGTAAAGATATGTTAAGTCCATAAAACCTGCATTTTACTCACCTCTAAGTTATTTGTAAAATACCGCTTTTTACTTACTTAGTGTTTCACTATTAAGGATTATTAGCATTTTCAGTAGAATAATGATCAACATTCCCAGGAACCCAAGTTCATTTCACTTTTAAAATGCCAGCCACCCACCACATTATTTTCCCTGAATGGCATTATGATTACACAATCTAATATTTAGAGGTTAATGCCAAACTGTCAAGAGACAACTGACATTCTTGGCAAAATGTGTCTATTGGGATTTTAGAAATGATTTTTATGTAGTTCTGGGATTTTCCAGAAAGTGAGCCAAGGGCTAAGTCTGTTAAACAGGTCAAGGATTCACTCAGTGTGGTTTCCTAAATTTGCTGATAATGAATTATTAAGATAAAAGGTGGTGACCTCCCTGAGATGTGTCCATGGTAGTAAGTGACCAGGATAAAGAATGGGCTTCTTCTGTGAAGAAGGTAAAAGCTATCTGCATGGCTTTCTATTTACATGTTCAGATCAGTCTGCTTCCAATTCTCTTTGAGATTAACTACATTACTAAAGCTGAAGAAACTAGGCAACTTTCTCTACCTAGCTTTCTTGATAAAAATATGGTATGTCTACTAATCCAATAATGTTCAGAAACAACAAAGATAATACTTTGGGGGTTATGTTTACAAAGAATCCTTCTCCTTTAGAGACATAAATTGAAATATTTATTAATTAAAATGTATGTGTAGGATTTACTTCAAAATAACTCATTTAGGAGAGAGAGGCACAAAAGGAAGGACACTGACCTCAGGTCAACAATTACCGAATCTGATGACGAGTGCATGGGGGTTCACTATCCGTTCTCTCTCATTTGAAATTTTGTTATAAGTTCTGAAAAGTTAATGTAGTCAGTTATCAGAGCTTCAGTATTTATTCAAATCCAAGCATGACAATTTAGAAGGACTTAGCTACTGTAGCTCTCTTAAGAACTTACAAAATAATCTAACATATTCCTGAGGTCCAATATTTAGTGTGAGGAAGAAAAAAATTAGCAAATGATCAGGTCTTCCCTGGTAGTCCAGTGGTTAGGTTTCCACGCTTCCCCTGCAGGGAGCACAGGCTGGATCCCTGGTCAAGGAGCTAAGATCCTGAGTGCTGTGTGGTGTGGCCCAAAAACAAAAAACTTAGCGAGTGATCTAGTACTGAAGGAAACAAAGACTTCATATTGAAAGAGAAGAATACTGTGCCAAGATAGTCAAATTCTAGAAGAATCGAATTTAAGTGGATTCAAAAGATGTCTAGGAAAAATCTAACCACAATGAAGGAAGATGAGCATGGCTTTTGCATATTCATAGCAAATAGCCTCTGGGCAAAATAATAATTACAGACATGGTTTTGCTTAAATTATAAGAAAAAAACTGGTCATGTATAATATCAAAGGCTCCTTGTTCAGATGAAAGTTTAAATTTTTTTAAAAAGTTTTTAAATGTTTGTGTTCTTTGTATTAAGAGGAAGAGAGACTTCTATACAAAGGAAAAATAATAAAAATAGCAGAAATAAAAGCTACTGAGAAAATAAGCATAGGGCAAAACAGGTACACAATGTACAATACAATGTGTACTACAATGTCAAGAGGAATCACCAAAACAACATATTTGTGCCTTATCTCTTAAGCTCAGCAGTTTTATTCCTTGTATTTCCCACTCCCCATGAAATATTTATGCTTTCTACGTGACTTAATAGAAATCTATAAGCTGGGCTATGTAGAGTATAATGTTAGCATCTATTAAATTCACAAAGATCACAGGCTTTATTTCTACTGAAAGTTATGCTACACACTTCCCACACACATACTACAAGGCAAACAAAAACCACTCTGAAACTGAATCTGCCTTCAAGAAGCTTAAATTTTAGCAAAAGAACGTAAGATCTGTATAAGTAAACGCAAAAAAAGTTTGCATAAAGTGTATTAGAGTTAGCGTAGAAAGAGTGCAGCTAGGTAGAGAGAGAGAGATGGTTTGTTATGGAAAGGCAGGATTGCTGCTATACAGTACTACAAAACACAATGATGCCCTTTAATATACTTCTTTCCTGAAACAGAAATTTCCCATACTCTTAGGCTGAAGAGATTGGCAGATTCTTTTCCTAGTTTCTCTTCCTTCTTTAGCCATGTTTGAGAGCTGTCACTGGGCTACCATTCCTTAAAATGGATCTATGGTAGGTTACAAAAATCAGATAACCAAAGTTCATGAAATTTTATTTTTTTTTAAAGGGTAATTCTAAGTAAGACATTCTCCAATACATAATTTTTAGCTGTATGTTTTCAGGTTTAAAGCAAGCTAAACAACTCTGGAGGGAAATGTGTGCTCAGCTGTGTCTGACTCTTTGCAACCCCACGGACTGGAGCCCACCAGGCTCCTCAGCCCACGGGATTCTACAGGCAAGACCACGGGATTCAACACTGGAGTGGGCTGCCAACCCCTTCTCCAGGAGATCTTCTCAATTCAGGGACTGAAGCCACATCTCTTGTGTCTCCGGCATTGATAGGTGGGTTCTTTACCACTAGTGCTACCTGAGAAGCCCGATGCATGGTATCGGAGGGGACATGGTTTATTTTAAAATAGTCTCTTCAGAGAATTCCCTGGCAGCCCAGTGGTTATGTCTCTGTGTTTCCTGTGCAGGGGGCACAAGTTTGATCCCTGGTTGGGGAACTAAGATCCTACAAAGCACATGGTGCAGCCAAATTAAAAAAATAAAATAAAATAAAAACACCTTCTTCAGAGTAAATATGTATTGTCCAGAAGTATGAAAAGCAAAAAATCTGACAGCTTATTATGATATACTGAACACTGAAAGACTCATTATCTAAGCGGTAAAAAGTAGCATGCATGAAAATTTCTTAAATTTAACAAAGATAGTCCAAAAATTACGTTAAAAACCAAGAATGTTCATTATCACTGAGCAGTATATAAATTACACTATCCTTTGGAATTTTTCTGTGTGTGGGTATTTTTTTCTTCTCAATTTTATGCTTTTACTTAAAGCTCCCATGTCAGACACCAAAGCAAACACTGGCAAGACCTAAGTAAATGTTACTTTTTTAAATGGGAAAATTATTATAACTTAGCTCTTCCCTAGAAGCATTATTCTGCTACTAGGTTCCCAAATAATAAAGAAAAAAAATCAAAAGAAAAATTATTATGGAAAGTAATTTTTTTCAGATGGGTTTTAGAAAAAGAAAGTGTATCAGAAAGACACATAAGAAATCTAAGCCCCACTTCAACTCCACTAAATTTTTTATACAGCAGATTTACAAAGTCAAATAGTCAGAGATGACCCAAATGCAGAAGTGAGAGAAAGCAAAGGGAAATATGGAAAAACAATGATGCCATCTTGAGACCAAGAAAATACAGTCAAAACAGAAATAAGATTTACATTTTCTAAAAAGCTTTAAAAACTAAAAACTTTTCTAAAAAGTTCAAATTCAAGTTAACCACCTAAAAATATTTCGAAGGCTACTGATAAAATTGCAACAGCACTTTAATATACAAATTTTGATGCTTTGCTATTTTATGGCAACAACACATTGTTCATTATTAACTAAAAATGTATAAACCCATGTACACAAATTAATAATGTATTACCTAATAGCATATTACTCTTAAATACCATAAAATTTTCTATAGTTTGGTTTGTTGCAGCTTGATTCACAGCATGTTAAAAATAAATCAGTGTCCTAGTGTGATAATGTTACTATGGTTAGTTAAGAAAATATTCATATTTTTAAGAGGCCTACTTTTATATTTTAAGGGGCCTACTGATAGATGCAGGTAACAATGTCTGGCATCTGCCCTAAAATATTTCAGAAAGAAGAGAAACAGAAGTGGGAGAAAATACTGATAATTAACAAAACTCAGTTTGGGTAGTGGGTGTTCATTAAACCTTTAGTTTTGTGTACACTTGAACATCTTAATGAAATTATTTCTTTTTATTTAATATCCAATACTTATCATTTTTAAAATCAGAAGACTGTATATATATTTATATATAACTACACTCTACTTCTGTGGAAAGGGGACCCTCACTGTCAAAGAGCTAAATCAGCTGGTCAAATGTCCAATTTAAATCTGCAAACTTGGAATACACCTTTGAACTGCAGAGAAAAAAATAAAAGACTGCCAAGATTCTCAAGTCACAGAACATTCCTGAGACATCAAGTCCACAATGAAAATCAAAACCAATGATCTAGAGAAATTGTTAAAAAAAAAAAAAAAAAACTAGGAAAAATTTTAGAGATAGAACACATTGAAAGATTGTTGTTGTAGTTTAGTCACTAAGTTGTATCTGAGTCTTTGACCCCATGGACTTAGCCCACCAGGCTCCTCTGTCCGTGGGATTTCCCAGCCAAGAATACTGGAGTGGGTTGCCAATTCCTTCTCCACAGTATCTTCCCGACCCAAGGACTGAACCCGCATCTCCTGCTTGGCAGGCATTGAAAGATACCTGTGCTTAATTACAATCTCCAGTTCTCCTGTCCTCAGCATGGACGTACATGAAACCATGCTCCACATGCCACAGAAGGAAACAGCCTGTCATTCTGAAGGCATACTACCCAACCACAGCAGGCTAGGAAAGAAGAACACATGGCTCACAACCTTACAGGTGACAACAGTACCTGAAAACTTCAGAGTCACAGGCAACATATAACTTCCCCAGAGATGATAAACATGAGTGGTCATCTGAAAAACCTTAATGGAAACATCTATTTAAAACACATTCTACCTTCTCTTCTGGGCTGTATGCTACTTCACCAAGCCATCCACAGTGCAGAGCAATGTACATCATGAAGCAGTTTCTCAGTAAGAAGCTAATATGGATTTAGGAATATCTATGCAGTATATTTGTATTCATATTTCCAGCATTCTTCTCTTCTCAGAAAATCCTTGAGAACCTCACTTCCTGTTGGTTTTAAATGTAGCAGAGCAGTTTTTACCCTAACACCTGACATATAGACCACAATGCCAATCAATGAAAATAAAATTAAGTTACATGTTTGATAATCCCTAATCAAGGCATATGTAAATCATTCACAGTAAGCAGCGACGTTTTAAAGCAAATGTTTTCTCTGCACTCTCCAAGTGACATAAAGTATATTACAAAAGCAAAGTGAAGTGCAAAAATTAATAAATACTGAGCAGTGGTACCCATTCCGGAGATAAAGATTATGGAAGAGTGAAAACAATGGATCACAGAAATGAGAAGGCGAAGATCTTAGGTCTCAATGTACAGTCAGTCATCCTCTTAAAAAATTGACTGACTCAAAGAACAGTCAACACATCTTGAGGTCATGTAGCTACAGATGGAAAGACTGAGACGTGCAACCCAGGCCACAGCTCTTCTTCCTTCCCTCTCAGCACCGGCTAACTATGAGCTTGTGTCTCTAGAGACCAGTTTTTCCCCATTGTAATTTTATGACTTCAATAATCTCAAGGAAAATTTCTTAAAGGTCTTTAAAATTAAAACAAATGCCTGTAAACCCAGATAAAAGAGGGGAAAGATAACAACTGGCTTGCTCTTACAAATCACTGCTCCATAGCCGTGGTCTCAGAGCCTCCTCACTCCATGGTTCTTTGCCAGAACATGAATCACCAACCCCGCCGTTCCCTTTACCATGTTCCACCAGGCAAAGCGAGTGTCAAGTGTTAACAACAACCTTGAGTTCATAAAAATTAGAAGTTAGAAGTTAGCAGCAGCACAGACTCAGGCTTTTCAAAGCAATATATGTACAAAGGACTAAGTAACAGGTTCAAGATCATTGTCAAGATTTTATGCTGAAAAAGGCAGAACTACAGGTAAATACACTGGATAGGATGCTAAATTAAAGTGCAATCCACCATGTAGAGAACTCTGCATTCCAAAACAAATGAATGTGCCTTCATTCAGTTGAGCCCAGGCTCCATTACCCATTTGGAAGACTTATGAGAGGTAATAGCTCTGTAATAGAGGCTTGGATAAAGTGTGGGGAAGAAAATGATTAAAAAGTAATCTAGCAATGATTAGCATTGTCGAGTAAAAAAAAAGAAAATAGCACTGTCTTCTCAACTGAAACTCTGCTTAAAAACTATAGTATATAAAAGAGTACTGAGTAGGCAAATGTCCTATATGATATGATCAAGTAGCTATTACAAGCTGCCTTCATTTATTACTTTTATACATAATTAGAATGAAAAAACTGGGATAAAAATTTCAACAGAAACCAGAATGTTGCTTTAAAAAAAAGTCCATACTGAAAATAAGCAAAAGAAACTTTTAAATGGTGGTGGTAAGGGGGGAGCTGCTTTTATAGAAACCATCTACCATAAGAAAATAACCCCAATGTAACTGAACAGTAGAAAACCCTGGAAAGCCAAGAGATGCGAGGTGAAAGTGAACTGTAAACTAGGTATGCAATGCGATACAACAACAAGGGAGGTTGCAGCTATTTAAAGCACCATACAAGTAACAGGTGAAAGAGCTGAGAAAGGAAGCTTTCTTGCCATGCTAGTGAGCTTGCTAGCTTGAGACCAACAGAAACGATTAGTGCATAGTAAGAAATGGGTTGTTGGGCACAATGAAGAGGCATGGGAATGATAAGTAAGTGATATGGAAGCTAGCTTAATAATAATTTAAACTGAAGTTTGGGGTTTAAATAAATACAAACAGTAAACAGAATAAAGGCTGTATTGCTATGAGTCATTGCTAGGAAATTAAAAAAATCAAGGTTCTCACAAGGATTACTTCCTGAATAATTAAACAATGTGGAAAAAAATCAAGTTATTTAGCAAAATAAGAAAAAAATAAAGCCAGACATACACAACAGTGGGTGTATATATAGTAAGAAAACCTGGCACTGAAGAGGTGACAAAACTATTAGGTTTCCCTCTCCTGTGTTTATACCATGGGAACAAGTAGGATTGATAGGCTCAGGTGCCACTCATGAAGACAGCTTTCTGGTCCCACAATCACAGGGCAGAGTGCAGTGCTGAGAACACCTCAGGGTACGACTGAAAAATCTCTTGCAGTGAAGCACTGCGTTTTAGGCTTTTAAAAAATTGTCTGGGGCATAAAACAGTGCCCTCATTCCTCTCTCTAATCCCACTGCCCAGGTATTACTACTGTTTGTATTAATGCTTATAGATCCACACATTAACATCATCATGTACACCCAGACATACAGGTGGAAACTCTTTTGTAAACACCATTCCTTGGTTTATACACAGAGAACATCTTAGTACATACAGACCTAAGCTCCCTTAAGAAAATGCCTGTGAAATATCCCTGTACTATAAATTAAATAACTAAGCATCCATCAGCGAACAGTAGGTTGTTGCTGGTGTTTTGCTACTGCAATGTTATAATGAACATCTCAGGACACGAACCTTGCTGTACTTTTGATGGTGCCTAAATGTCCTTCAAAAAAGGTTATGTACAATCACTTGATAACACTGTCATATGAGCCAACCTGCTTTCCTGATACTCTCACCAGAACTGGCACTCAAGCTTTTAAAGTGAAACCAAGTTAATCTTTAAAAACTATCCCAATTGAATTGCCATCTGCGGTTCAAACTGGCCAGTGCTCTTTCTCACCAATTCAAGTGCAGCTCTGGCTCGGTCACCCAGAGGAAAAGGATCCACCATGCTGGACAAAAAAACCCCTGAAAACAAGGCAAGTTTAGTCTGACATGGTATCACTCAGTTAAATGACCAGAGTAGTATCTTATTTATTTCTCTAAATACTTAAATCATTTATACTTTTACTTATCCCTCAAGTAGAATATAAAGTTAACTTCTTATTTCTTGGGTGCGTCTGATATTTCAAATAGCTCCCCTTAGACCAAACTATTTTTGCTGTTACAGCATACAAAATAATGAATTCTCACAAAAGAATTACAGAACTGAATCCCTCAACAACAGATATTCCCCCATTTAAAGAACTATGTTAGTCTCCAACTTACTAAAAGCCACGGTTTAACTCTGACTACAGAAAACAAAAGAGAGCCCTCGTAGTAATGAGCATATAAATATTATTCACTGCTAAGCCACACAGTACTGTAAGATTTTTTCTTTTCAGGAATTTTTTTTCCAAAGAAATAATCACCACCCTAAAAAAATTAAGCAAACAAGAAATAAATGTAACCATCATTATTTGTCCTTCAACTCTGACAGACTGTCTCTTGATGCCTAAACCCATCAAGATGAATATCTGAGTATCTGCATTTGAATGTTTTCCCTCAAAAATTTACCTTCCCCACTCTTCAGGCTTGATCATGTAGCATGTGTTCCCCAAGTATATGCTGGCTAGACAGCCAAGGAAGGTGACACACGAATATCCCAGCTGACAGAAAGAAAGCCGCCCAGGGATCAATACCTGACTGTACTCAGCATGCTGAGTGTAATGAAGAATATTTCTGTTAAAACCACTATGATCACTTTAACAGCAAGAGACAATATCCAGCATCAGCATTATTCAGAGAATAAAATCCAGGGCTGCATAGGCACATGCTGGAGACTGACAGGATGGCAGAGAATTCCTACCAACCTCTGCCACTCAGTTTCACCACATCACCGGGTTGCAGAGTTCCAGTTCTCCAAAGGAAGAGGGCTGTTTTCCAGGAGTAGAGATTTCACAATAATACTGTCTGGAATTCTAGTGGTTAGAGAGCGGGCTCATTAGTGTGAATCTCAAGATGCCATATGGGTCTTGGGCAGGTCATTAACCTCTCTGTGCCTTCATTTTCCTCAATGCACAAAGGAAGCAACAGTAAATATACCATAGGATTAAGGTTAAGGCTCAGTATTTGCTATTATTATTAATACTTCTAAGGACAATAACCTCAGATTTAACAAGGTACATCTATTCATCTAATCTACCTTAGTTACTGGGCTTCCCTCATAGCTCAGTTGGTAAATCTGCCTGCAATGCAGGAGACCCAGGTTCGATTCCTGGGTCGGGAAGATCCTCTGGAGAAGGAAATGGCAACCCACTCCAGGATTCTTGCCTGGAGAATCCCATGGACAGAGGAGCCTGGCAGGCAAAGTCCATGGGATCACAAGAGTCAGACAGGACTTAGTGACTAACACACAAAAACACACCTTAGTTACTAACCTACAAAGATGAAATTACAGCTCTTCAATCTTGAGAAGATTTAAGCACATAATGCCTTTTTACCTTTAATATGCCTAGGTCCTTAATACTATTGATGTTAGCAACTGCTAATGAGGGGATTATTAACCTATAATTTGTCCCAAAGATAGCATTCAGCCCAACTTCTATGCCGGTGCAGCCCCGCCCCCCCCCCCCCATTTTAAGAAATTCCTACTTTCCCTTTAGTCACAAATATTAACAGCTAGCCCTTTCAACACTTACAATGCCCTGAGCACCAATCTAAGCCTTTTGTACTAACTTACAACCCTCACCAACAGCCCAGGGAGACAAGTTGTTATTACAAAGACAGGCTAAGTAACCCTCTCAGGCTCAGGCAGCCAGCAAGTTGTAGAGCTGGGGCTGAATGAAACCCAGGCAGCATAGTTCAAGTCTGTGAACAAGCCACTCAACACTGTCTATACAGACCAGAGCTTTTGGAGAAAGGTGGAGCGTGCTCAGTCTTGTCTTGATTTACGAAGATTAACTCCAGGAGGCTGCAGAGCTGTCTGGGAGCCAGTGATGGGAAGGGCAGCTGGGATCTGATCAGCAAGAACAGGGAGGAGCTGACAGGGAGCAGGAGGATAGAGAGGAAGCCACATTTCAAAGAGATTTCTAAGAGCTGAATGAACTTTATGACAAATTATACATGAGGGCAGAGAGGACTTGGTGCTGAAATAGTAGGTGGACCAGCAGAAAATAATGGTCAGTAAGACTAAGTGAAAAATTCTCAATGATACAGAAGGCTAAACTGACTGTATTATGGGCTCCCTAGGGAGATAAATTTAGGCACAAAAAGGAACTTCCTATGAGTGTTTGGCCAATCGTAAGCTGTTTCACACGTAAGACTGAAATTCTCAGTTCTCTTTCAATCATTATTTGTGAAAATTAACTTTCCAGAAAAGAATACACAAAAAGAACATCTAGAATCACAAGTTCTAAAAAATAATGATAAATCCAGTTGCAAACAAATCTTAACCTGTGTGAATCACCGTATCAACAGTTGTCTTATTTTACTCATCCAAACCCATAATATAACCAACATATTCATGCCCTATTCTGCCTGCCTTTCTAGCTATGCTGGTCTTTCATTTCCCAGCAATACAAGCTCTTGCCCTGCTCAGCGCCTCTGCAATGGCTACTTCTGGCCAGCCTTGATTTCCCTGTTTCTACGGATAGCTTGCTTCTTCTTATCCTTTACATTGTATCTTAAGTGCCACTTCCTCAATGATCTTTCTCATCACTTGGAGTATATACCCCAAGAGAGACCCCCAACTATTCTTTACTTCAATCTAAGGTCTGTTTCCTTCTAGGTCTTACTATAGTACTATTTTGTCTACTCTCATTTTCTCTAACCCCCAGAAAATGTAAGTTCCAAGATGGAAGGGAACTTAATATCTACCTTATTCTTTGTCTGGACTATGGTGGGTGCCCAACAAACACCGCTTAAAGTAAATAACGTGAGTGCCAGGCACCATGGCTACAGAGTGGGATCTGCTCTCAGAAAGCTCAAGTTCTTGTGGGGAAATAGGCAACCAACTACCAAGTAGTGAAATAAGTGACTGTTATGGTAAGGGTTACCCAGAGGTGCTACAGAGGAGTACGCCCTATGGAGAGGGTGTTTTTAGGAAGTAATGATGCCAGCTGAACCCAAGGGGAGATGAGGCTTTTGCTCTTGGCAGCTACAATGAAGTTTTCTCTAAACATAAGAAATAAGAAGGCCCTCAAAGTTCAACTCAAGATCAACACATAATGGCTAATGAGAGAGAGGCACAAGTCATCTAAAACAGAAAGCCTGGTCTGCTGCATAACAAGATTCAAGCAGAGCCAGAAAGAATGTATTCATATATGCAAAGACACGAGATCTTCAGTGACTTCCCTGGGGGTCCGGTGGCTAAAACTCTCCGCTCCCAATGCAGGGGGCCCAGTTCAACCACTGAGGCCAAATAAATAAGTAAATATTTTTTTAAAAAACAAACAAAAAAAAATATAAAGAAACAAACAAACAATGTATTCAACAGCAAGGGTCTGCCCTGCAAGCACTGAAGAACAATGGAAAAGAGAAAGGCTGGCAGGGGCCACTGAAGTAACTAGGCAGGAAAGGAGGACCTTTTGCTCATGGGTGAGTTTTTTGGTCACAAAGGATCTCCCTGTTTGTTTTGAGACAGTACCATCATCTGATCATGACAAGCCATTAAATACTTGATTCATCGCATTGCTTTTGTACTGACTCCTTCTCGGATAACGTTCTAATTATGGTATGGGCTTCTAGCTATGTCTAAGAGAGAATACAGTGAAAATTATATACTAGCTTTCCAATTTCAGACTCATGAGGTTGGTTAGTCTGAGGCCAGGGAAATAGATCTGCTCTTAGTTCACCCCCCAATTAAAGACTCTCCCAACCAAGCATGAGGTTAGCCTATCTTCAAACAGAGTTAAGGAAAAGGATTTAAGGAAAATGTTTGAGGTGGATCTGACCGATAGGGAAGGTGAGGGAAGAGGGACATGCCAAGGATGAGTCCAAGGTTTTAAGTTTTAGGCTTGTTATCTGGGGATGGTTGATACCATTCAGCAAGAAAGCAACAGCAATGAGAATGGGCATAACACTTAGAGACGATGTACCATTTAGGACATGTAGAATCTGTAGTCTCTGAATGGTAGATGACTGAAGATGTCCAGTAGGCATTTGGCTATCCAAGACTGGAACTTCAGAGACACATAACTTTTTAAATTTGGAGACATTTGTATTTGAGCAATCACAGATGAAAGCACCCAAGAAAGGCATGTCAACTACCAAAAGATGAGGAACCTGAATACATCCACTATTTAAAGGATGGAAGAAAAGAAATCTGCAAGGTAGGCTGTGAAACAGAGAAAGGCACCTATAATTGTCCTAAATATCTGTTAGGTTATCTTTCAATGTCAATTTCAACAAGCACATCTGCATTTTTTTTTTTTTAAACAGAGAAAGTAAAAGAAAAACAAACTGCTTATAGTAAAGTCACTAAAAAAGACACAAAAGTTCTTTCAGGATACCAAAATATGGCTTCCTGGAACAGGAAGGAAATCAATGAGATACACCCTACTGACTTCTTACTAGGACTTCAAGAAGTGAAATAAGGCTGGTTGAAAGGAACAAAGGCTTTTCTTTTGGGACCTACTTTAAATGTTTAAGTCTTGCCAAGAGTTCAAAGTCCATGATGCTAACCACCTCTGGATGAATGTGTGAGGCAGAGATAAAAGTGCCAACGTGCATCTTAATGACTAACACTGGTTTTGAGAAAGCTGACTGTCCATTTATACATTTTTTTTTCACTCTGTGACAAATCAAACGTTCATCCCCTAAGAGATCTATAATACAGCACAGTACTATTCACCCCAACAATGTACTGAGCTGGTGACTGATTTTGAAGAGCCACTGAAAAGTTTACTATCAACAAGAACAATTTATTAGGTCTTTTTTTTTTTTTTAAAGCAAAGCCATGTGCTGAAAATTGAGCTGTAAAACATTTTCTACCCTATTGCAGTTAACAACTTTGCTAGACAAGACCAAATTACTCCATAAAAATCTGAGATTGCAAAGTTAAAAGTTAAAAGGCCGAACAGCAGTACATTCAGTCAGATGAGGGCGTAATTACTCAAGACCTGATTGTATAAGAAGAAAACGGGGTCTAAGCCAGATTTACGTAAAGGCAAGACGTGAAGTTACAGCAGTGCTTCAAGCAGGGTACAGATATAAGCAACAGGACGGACGCAGGAACTGTGCCAGGAATCAGCTGAACAGGTTTTGTTTGGTTCTGGTCTTTTTTTTGAATAAGAGATTCCTGTAGTCGAGCCGTAATAAACAAGGCCAGAGAAGCCAACAGGCGGCAAGACAGCTGAGCCACAAGGCCATGGAGTTTTGCCCTTTATCCTATGGACAGTATATGGCCAGTGGTGATTTTATGCACAGATGGGTGGTGGAAGCAAAGCAAGAATTTTGGAAAAATCAATCTGGCAACTGCATGCAGAAGAGGAAGATGGTAACAAGATTGTGGGGTGTTACACATCTGTCAAAACACCAAATCTACACTTGAAATTGCCAAATTTTATTGTATGTATTAATACATTATACATCCCCAAGGCTAATTTTTGGAAAGCAAAGGACAATCGCCAAGTCAGGAATGAGACAAGCATTAAAAGTACAGGCTGTAAAACTCCCAACGTTTAGTGACTGAGGTGAATTCAGCAGTGTGCTGAAGCCAGCTGATCACATGCATCTCTTCTCAAGTTCAGTGACCGCCCATCTGTAGTCTAAAATCAGGCATGGTGGAGTATTTATACCTCAAAAATCAGTAACTGCTACAAACAAGGGCTTTATCCCTCCATGGGTGGTTGCTCAGCATTCACCAGCACACCGTGTCAATTCTACACAAGGTCTCGTATGAATATGGCACTAAATGAAGAGTCCCTCGACACTTTTGTCTAGTTCAAAATAATGACATTGTTCTGAAGCACCATTTCTTAATCTTACCATCGACAGATGGTTACCAAAAAAGTATTAAGATTTTAAGAGCCTAACATTTATTTAGTTTCAAGAACTAAAGCACGCCTATGAGTAAGACAGAAACCTTTGTCTGCATCTCTCAATCAAGGTTTTATAGCCATTATGTGGTTGCCCTGGGACTAACACCAATTGATGATGATAATACACAAAAAATTCCAGCATTCACTCCAATATAGTAGAGGCTAATTGCATGGGCCTATTATTGGAATATGCTTTCCAAGTTCAAACTAGTTGCATTTCAATAGAGTTCAGAGGGTTTTCTGGGGAAACCCTACTGTGAAAAGATGAACTTTGTCTTAACAACTTTAGTTTCAAAAACTATTCACTTATAGATGCCTATTTCACATCTCTGAAGCAAAATGGCTCATTTGTTATGTAGATTACTAAGCAGTCACTTAGGAATAAAGAGATTTTTTTCTTTAGAGTCTCCAGCTAACTATCTGCATAGGCTCACATTCAAAACGAGCAAAGTGTACTCTAAATATGACAGCAAATAACTGTTTGAACCTTTATGATTTAACTGCAGAAAGTACAAACATGCACCTCCTTCCTATTTTCCAACCCACCTTCCAGGGGCCAACCTGGAGTTCCTCCCAAGAAAGGCTGCCTTTCTATAGAGTCCCTGGTGAAAGTGAAAGTGAAAGTTGCTCAGTCTTGTCCGACTCTTTGTGACCCCATGGACTACAGTCCATGGTATTCTCCAGGCCATAATACTGGGATGGGTAGCCTTTCCCTTCTCCAGGAGATCTTCCCAACCCCGGGATCAATCCCAGGTCTCCCGGATTGCAGGCGGATTCTTTACCAGCTGAGCCATCAGGGAAGCCCAAGAATACTGGAGTGCATAGCCTATCTCTTCTCTAGCAGATCTTCCCGACCCAGGAATCAGACTAGGGTCTCCTGCATTGCAGGCAGATTCTTTACCAACCGAGCTATGAAGGAAGCCCCAAAGAGCCCCTAGGTCACCTGCAAAGCTAAGCAATCACGGTCCACAAAGAGGTGGGGTACAACAAAGGGCAAAGGATGATTTTTACCACAGCAGGGAAGCCCTTAGCAAACAGAAAGTTTTGTTTCAAAAGTTCTTTAGTTCATTACTTAAAACTCAGAATGTTAATTTCTCACAAATAAAAGCCACTTAAACTCATCTTTATTTTCTTGGGCTCCAAAATCATTGCAGATGGTGACTGCAGCCATGAAATTAAAAGATGCTTGCTCCTTGGAAGAAAAGCTATGACCAACCTAGACAGCATATTAAAAAGCAGAGACATTACTTTGCCAACAAAGGTCCACCTAGTCAAAGCTATGGTTTTTCCAGTAGTCGTGTACAGATGTGAAAGCTGGACTATAAAGAAAGCTGAGCACTGAAGAACTGACGCTTTTGAACTGTGGTGTTGGAGAAGACTCTTGAGAGAGTCTCATGGACTGCAAGGAGATCCAACCAGTCCATCCTAAAGGAAACCAGTCCTGAATATTCAGTGAAAGGAGTGATGCTGAAGTTGAAACTCCAACATTTTGGCCATATGATGCAAAGAACTGACTCACTGGAAAAGACCCTCATGCTGGGAAAGATTAAAGGTGGGAAGAGAAGGAGACAACAGAGGATAAGATGGATGGATGGCATCACTGATTTGATGGACATGAGTGCGTAAGCTCCAGGAGATGGTGATGGACAGGGAAGCCTGGTGCTGCAGTCCATGGGGTCACAAAAGAGTCGGACATGACTGAGCAACTGGACTGTACTGAAACTCATCTCTGAAGTACACTATTTTACTTTGAATTGTTAATCCTCATCTAATACCAACACTTCTATTAGAAAGTACACACGCATCCATATGAGATGCTAACAGCAGTATTTGAACCTCACTGTATCTAGAGCCCTTCTCTCAGAAGAAGGGAAGTAAGATACAAGAATCATCATCATGAAGAACTCTGAAATGGAAGGAGCAGGGAGAAAACATCAGGTGGGAGAAATAACAATTACCAGGATATTAACATCCCCTGCCCCTGCTGATAACTGGGTGGGGACAGCGGGTGGTAGGGGTTCATCAGCTGTGGGCACACACTCTTTGAAGCTCCACTGCTCTAGGGA
The DNA here is from genome assembly GCA_007570785.1 of Antilocapra americana. Classification (NCBI taxonomy): domain Eukaryota; kingdom Metazoa; phylum Chordata; class Mammalia; order Artiodactyla; family Antilocapridae; genus Antilocapra; species Antilocapra americana. The sequence continues at coordinate 1,052,739 of ML664205.1, forward strand.
GTGAGCTGCCAGGCCATGAAGAGCATACAAGGGGATGGTTCTAAGCCCCAGGCCTGTTCACTGAGCATTCTTTGTACCACAGATCCTAGCCAGAACTTTCCTTTTGACACTTTCCTTAGTCTTTTAATTCCCTTGAAAGAGTAGAAATAAGAACTCCCCAAAAAGGAAAGAAAAATGTACATGTGTCCCTACCTCTTTATGAATGAATATTTACCATTCTTCAAAATGTCCAAGCCCAAGTGTACCAGGTACAGTTCTAACAGCAGGGGACAAAGGTATAAAAGATTCAGGATCTATTCTCCAAGGAGCAGCTTGAAAGAGATGGGAGTTGGATATACAAGCACAAACTGATTATAAAGTGGTAACCACTCAACTGAGGGGAACACAAAGGGTGCTATTAAAATAATGCAGAAGGAGGAAAGCATCTAAGGCAAATACAGAGACGGGGAGTTTGAAGAAGACGCAAAACTTGAGGAATGGAAATTGACAGCAAAGGACTTCTTAGTAAAGATTTAAGAATTCACAAACTGGATCATTTTTGAGATAATATCGAGGAAAAAAACTCCTGGGGAAAAAAAATTAGTCATTACAATAAAAATTCAAAGAAAAGAGAATAAACCAAAGTTAGTGAAAAGCAGAGAAAGGAACTACACAGATAAGTTAGGAACTCTCCTCTCCAAAGGCTGGTGTACTGCAAGGTAGGTGCAGCGCCACATCTCAGACTCTCACAGTCGGAAGGCAACACCTCTCTACTGAAATGGCCTTTACACCAAGGGCAGGCTTTAAACCACAGGGACTGAAGAACAACTGAGAGTTTTCAAGCAGGAAGTGGTATGAACAGATGTAATACTAAAAACAGGATCACTCTAGCAGCAAAATGAAAGGCAGACTGGAAGGAGACAGAGGCTAGACACAGGGAGCCCTGAAGTGAGGTGATTTGCAACAGTCCAGGTAGATGATGGGACGCTGAATAAAGCAGTGGTGGTATGGATGGCGAGAAGTGGGGGAGTAAAGATTTCAAGGGGGGCAGAATAAACAGGATGAGGGAGGAGCTAAGGGAACATTCCGGTTTCCCACCTGGAAACAGATAACTGACCACACATAAAAAGACTACAGTCTGACTTTGAAGAATACAGTACTAAAATCAGTATCAGAAATGCTGAGGGGCTCGCTGGGATATTTATTCTTGGAGAGAAGTTGGAAGGCAGGCAGCTATACTAATCTCGAGTTTGGGAAACAATTCAGCGGAAGGTGTGTGTGTGCATGCACATGGAGTTCCCAGGGAAGAATACTGGAGTGGGTTGCCCTTTTCTTCTTTAGGGTATCTTCCCAACCCAGGGATAGAACCCGTGTCTCCTGCACTGGTACATTCTTCACTGCTGAGCCACCAGAGAAGCCCAAAGTGTGTGTGTATATGAATCATTTTATGGTAAGGAAAGCACTATGTGAAAAGAAGAGTGAGGATCAAGCCCATGGGAAAACCAACCTTTAAAAGATCTCCAACAACCTACATAGAGAGATGTAGGACCAAGACAGAGTTTTAAAATGAGACTGAACCAAGCATTTTTGTTTAGTCCAGGGGTCCACAAACCATGAACCATCATCTGTTACTACAAATATAATTTAACTCTACCATGGCAAGCCCATCCACTTATAAATAGCTGATGGTGGCTTCTGTGCTGCAACAGCAGAGTTGAGCAGTTGCAAAAAAAGACTGTGTGGTTGACAAAGCCTAAAATATTTACTATTTGGTTCTTTACAGAATATTTACTATTTGGCCCATCCCTGTTTTAGTTAATAGCCCTTTGGCAAGAGTCCACCCCTACTTCCTACCTGTTTCTCCATTTGAAAAAAGTACATTATGTTTTTAAATGCAGCAGAAACTTAAAAGGCTCATGAAAGTTGTTGCTATCAAAGCCTTTCATCAACTAATGTATTTCCAGTTAAAAATCAAGGGTTTAAAATATATAAAAATTTACAAAAAAAATTACAACACATAATTTAAGAACGCAGTATTTAAATTACAAAACAATTTACTGATTTCCATGACTACAAAATAAACGGAATCCAAAACTGTACCTTAAATCCAATTCAGAAGGTTATAGCACAGTCTACTCCAGAAAGCATTCACTGCTACAAAAACCTTTGGTAACAAGCAGAATAAAACACCACCATCTCCATCACCACTGCCATCACTTCCAGAACACCTTTCATGTTCAGACACTATGCCGAGCACCCAATGCCTATTTGTCTCTCATTCCAGCGCTACAGTGATGGTACCCATCCACCTTACAGATGAGGAAATTCAGCCTGAGGAAGGTTAAAAGCCTCATCTCAGTCACCTAGTGGATGGAGAGTGGGTGGAACCGGTATAACTAGTACAGCCACAATCAGAACCAGGTCTGACCTCAGAGGCTCTGGACTTATCATAAAACCCATTCTTTTTAGTTCGTTACCCACACCAAGGGAGATAACATCTGTAAAGGGACAAATGTCACCTGGAAACAACCAGGAACACATACCTATCTGCTCCTCTTACTCTCTTGAAACTCAAAGATCTTAGAACCCACGTTGGTATCACAGGCATAAGAAGGTGAAATGTATTGACTGCCCTTCGGGGCTATGGCCTTGGAATGACAACCAGGTACACCACTTGCTGCCAGAAGACAACTACTCTGAGTTCCAAACCACTATCTCACAAATGAACTTTCTAAACAACTCTCTCTATAAACTGAGGGCAGCAACACAAGAAATAAAAAGATCTCAGTATATCAGATATTATAGTAATGTACTCTAAGAAGTAATACAATACACTTAATGGAAAGAACATGAGTGTTCCCTTTAAACTGACCCAGGTTTGAATTCTGGTTTCAATACCAGTCTCATGACAGTAAACTACTTATCTTTTCTGAGTCCACTCCCTCCGGGAAATAAGAAATAATCTCTCCACACGAGTCGGGGGTAATACAGGTACTACAGAGTTGAGTGGCTCAGAATCAGAGAGACTGGGTTTATCACCCAGTTCTGCAACTTAACTTGGCATGAGTTGTTTAGTCGCTAAGTCATGTCTGACTCTTTTGAGACCTCATGGACTATAGTCCACCAGGCTCCTCCGTCCGTGGGATTCTCCAGGCAAGAACACTGGAGAGGGCTGCCATTTCTTTCTCCAGAGGATCCAATGTGCATCGATGGCACTGCACGTTGATTCTTTACCACTGAGCCACCAGGGAAGCCTGGAGCCTCAACCTCAGGTTTCTCAGCTGTGTAACAGGAAAAATGACAATAGGATTTCCTTCTGGGGGTTATTTTGAGGACTAAGATATTGAAAGTGCCAAAGACACAATGCCTGGCATGTAGTAAACACTCAAAAAAAAAAAAAACCAAAAAACCTACTTTTTATCACTTTTAGTTACCAAATGATAAGTCAGCTTCCAACCCTCCTAGAGCAGATCTCTAAGGGAGGCAACATCTTTCCCTGAGGATATGACATTAACTTTTATAGCTTTAAAGGAGTCATAGAAAAAACACTGCCACCGCCCCCCCCACCCCCCGCAAAACACCGCAAATGATGGCTTGGCTCCATTTTGTTAAACGTCGGGAAGTTTTCTTCATCTCTTGTCTCAAAATAAATATTAAATAATACTACTGGTGCTTTCAGGCAGGCAACGCCCTTAACCTTTAAACAGAACAAGACTCTCTTCCCCCACATATGGTTTTCAGAGCACCAGGAAGAAACACTGGAAAGGCATCTGTTAGAAGCAGAACTTTAACTCTTTGTAAAACAGTCGCGTGCACCTGTGGCCAGAGCAGAAGCACAAGCTAAGTGGGCCACGACCCCTGCCCAGAACTCCCCTCGCCCTAACATGCAGTCCCCTTTCAGCCCCACCCCATCTCAAAAGCCATAAAAATACTGAGTTTCACAGATTTTCCTTTCAATCATTAGCTCAAGATACAGAAACAGATCAAAGGAACTGCAAAGATAATCTATAATTTTAAAAAATTCCTTGTCTTTTACCAGTCTTGTAAGTCCATCCAGCTAAAATATGTCTTTCACACCAGGTTCAATTATTAATGACAAAACAGAAGAAATCCATAAAACATTCTGACTCTCAGAAGGCTTTCTCAGATACACTTTACATTTTCAAATGGCTTATAGTGCTGCACCTGTTCATTTTTCTTCAAATGACTTGTGCTTTTTTTTTTAATAGGCAGATAATCACATTTATTTAGTCCAGGACTCTCATACTCTAAACATAAAGTTTCAGTGGGCACTATAACTGGCTTAACATAGAAACCCTCCACCATTAAATATATCCAATTCCAAATGGATCTAAGAAAAATGGGAAAACAGTCTTCAGATACAGCACTGGCTTTATCTAACACAGAAATCAACAAGCTCAGCCTTTATAGCTCTCAACAGATTTGGTTTAAATTTCTCAGCCATTTTCTACAGAATATGCACAGTGATTAAGTCCCGGGCTTTCCTCTCATTCTTTATTTATCTGTGCTCAAGTTCTAACAGAATTTTTTAAAAAGAGAAATCCTCACCAAAAATCAAACCCAGGACCACAGCCGTCATCTCCAGCCCTAAGCAAACAGTCTAGTTCAGATTATCAACCTGACTTTTGTTTTGAAAGCTAAAGGGAAGTAGCTTTTCTGTTTTAGATTTCATTCCTGGGGAAATGGAAATAGATGCAAGATTTCAAGGTTATACAGTACACACAGAGAACATCCTGTCCACTTGCCTAACATACTCCTAGCATACATACAGTTAATGGCCAAACCATCTGCAAAAGTCTCGTTTGCTCAGTCTCACATTGCCCACAAATTCAAGATTACACTGTTTCATTTTGTTTATTTTAGACCAGTCACCTTGTATCTAACTGATCCAGCCTACTTCTGCTGCCAAGGTGTTAACATGTATTACACCTGCTAAAGGCAGTAAGTAAATAGGATAGGCCCAGCCCCCGACCTGAGGACAGACCCTCATATCCCTCTCTTCCCTCACCCATTGAAGTGTGTGTCTGTGTGTGTCTGTGTGTGTGTGTCTGTGCGCTGCGTCCACATGTTACAGGCTGGATGGGTGATAGGAGGATGAGGTTGAGACAATCAACACTGCGGGGGGTTCTGAGACAAAAGACACAGTTAGGATAGCTGGGCAACACAAACTTCTGTCTAGTTCTTTTAATCCCAGGTATGATTCCCTCAATTAGAGCTCTCCCTGTTTAAGTCCTAAACTAATAAAAAGCGTTTTCTAGAGATCTCATGGTGGGAAATGGGTATTTTTAGGGTATCAAGTAGCTAGGAAAAACAACAAAGACTTTGCACTATAAAGTTTAGATAAGTTATTTTAGGTATCTACTTGCATATGATTTTCCTAAATTAAAAATAACATCTATGCAGTAGTCAGTGTTGACCCATCATCTCCAAGAACATACCTCTACTTAAAACGAATGCAAGTGTGACATTTATTATGAGTGCTAACTGTTCTGTGCTAGATGTTTAACACTTATTCTTTCAAGGGATGGAGGATTTCAAAATACAGTTGCTCTCTCCAAGCTGGTCTCTAAAACTGTCCTATTTAAATTAGGTGCTGGCAGGCCTCAACTTTCACACCTTAAAGCAAGACAAATGCCCCTATGAAATGCTACTATGAAAAAGAACTGGCAGCTGAGGGATGCGAAAAGCAGACAGGACCTCAGAAAGGCCTCTCATATCATCTATACATGCACAGAGTTGATTGACAGGGAATACTCAAGCTTTCTTAAGGAAGTTCTTTCAACTATACTCGTCTTTTCTATGAAGCAGCAAGAGAGATGAAGACTGAAAATATCACCATGAAAGACTGTCCAGAACCACAAATTCCTAAAGTTACCAATTCTATGCAAACCTATACCCATTTGACAATAGAAAGAAAATAACATGAAGACCGTTTGCTGTCCCACTTTAAACAAAGCAGCGTGGATGAGAGCAAATGCATCACATGCTAGGCTACAAATATTTCTAGTTTGGAAAGCAAATGACCAATTCCAGTTCGGAGGGAAAATATCGCTTTCTATCATCTGTTTCAAAAGACAGTAATAAATAAAGAGCCAAGCTAATGAGCTTGAAACTGAAATTAAAAACAAAAATTAGATTAACTTTAAAAATAAAAAAATTTCATTTTTAGACCTAAGAAAAACCAAAAAACTCCTGTTTAATACCCTGCTTAAAACTTTCACTGAGGCCCGTGAATGCAGGCAGCGCTCAGCCCCTTCAGCCTGCCCACATGTCCACAGCTTCTCCTCTCCCTCGGCCACCCAATCCTGGGACTCTCCACAGTCATGAACACTCAGCCAATTCTTTGAATGACTGGTTTTACACCTCTAGGTCTTTGTCCAGTTCCCTCCTCCCCACCTGGAATGTCCTTCAACTTTTTATGTGCTGTCTGAAAATGCCTGCTCCTCTTTCAAAACCGAGGCCAAACTTCTTCCAGACCACGCAGACTGGGGTACTGCAGCAACAGTACCCAGTGGGCTGCGTACTGCCCCTTCCTCTGTGCCACTGCCACACACAGGCTGGCGAAGCTCACCTCTCTCTCCTAGAACAGAGAGGCCATGTCTCTGCTTTTGGTAGCGTCTCTACTGCTTTGTAGAGGGCCTAACAGAAAAGGCACTCAAAATGTTTGATTAGAAAACAGGCTGAGAAAACCCTGGGATACCATTTCACATCCAGTAGACTGGCAAACGTTAGAAAGCTAGACAAGCGCTGCTGTGGGTATGAAGAAACGGGAAGTCTCACAGGCTGCTGAAATGTAAAGTTTGGTACAGCCACTTCCAAGAGCAATTTTTTCATGTCTATCAAAGCTGAGGATATGCACCACTAAGAGCAGCAATTCTGCTTTAAGTTATATACACTGATACACACAGATATATATACATACATCTGTCAAATGTAGAGCCTGATCAGCATTTTTTAAGAGAGATATCTCAAGGGTTTATGAGTAATCACTTTTTCAGGGTAAATATTATTATTACAAATTCTGTTTTATATATATGTATACATATATACATTTTATTTACATACATGCTGCATCTCATTGTAAAGTACATTTCTTATTGTGCTCAATAAACAAAAAAGCCCCATAAACAGTGCCCTAGAGAAACAAATGTGGTCAAAAAGATTTTCACAAATGTTCTTTACAGCACTATATACAGTGGTGAAAAACTGGAAATAACTTAAATGTACATTAACAAAATGGATAAGTAAAATATGGTAAATGCATGCAACATTTACAAATGAGTTACCGGAGACCACCAAAGATGCATGCCTCTCCTTGACCACTGCAACAGCAAAGTACCAACAATGAGAATGATGATTAATAATGAATATTATAATGGAAAAAAAATGAGTTACAAATGAAGTAGACCTACTCCTGTCAACATCAAATCTCAAAAGTAGTAAGTACTGATATCATTTAAACACGCAAGATAATACTACATATTTATGGACATATACATATGTTAGAAAGTCTTTTAAAATGATTGGAAAGATAATTCAAGAAAGTTGCTACCTCTATTTCATGAAGAGAGAGAGGGAAGTGAATCCAGGAGGATTCCAAGGGGGAATGAAAGTAATCAGATCTTATTTCTTTTTTAAAAATAAAGTTTCTAGGGAATTATCTGGCAGTCCAATGATTAGGACTCTGTGCTTCCAATGCAAGGGCACAAGTTCAATCCCTGGTCAGGGAAACTAAGAACCCGCAAGTTATCAATCAATCAATCAACCTTCTGAAGCAGTAAGGCAAAATGTTAAGATGAGACAAAATTGGGTAACGGATCCTCTTTTACTATCATTCTCTTATTCCTCATATTTGTTTTGGTCCTCAAAAAATTTCATCATTTTAAAAACATTCTTAAATGAGCAAGTAAATAGAATACATCAAAAGGGGAAAAAAAGGGAATCTTGTAAATGTCCTGGTGTTTACAGCTTCAAACCAATACATATTCCACATTTTCCCTTAAAGCTAGCATTTGAATGCTTACAGATCAGACACTGGGAAGCCTTAAGTATAGTCTCACTTAACTGATGCGATGGCCTCTGTGGCAGTCACTATTATTTTTATTAGGGTGACAGCATCACTGCCTCTGGTCTTTAATCTTGAGGGTCCAACTGTACTTACCATTCCACATTTTCTGAGGGCAGAAAATGGATTAATCTATTTTTAAAAGATTTTAATATATACTCAAATCAAAAGGTTCCTTCTGCTTAACTTTCAGTTAATTCAAGGAATCTACTCCAAAATCATACACAACTGAAAATTTACTAAAATGTATCCTATCTTTGCAGTTTTTTGTAAAAAAATAAATATATGTACAATGAATGAATGCTATCTAGGCTCCATTTGGTTGCTTTGCTTTAAAAAATCAGTTCAATGAATATAGGTACACGTCAAGTTCATTCTATGTAAATTGCTAAATGTTTAGAAGATAAGCAGCTGTGACAGCCAATTTAAATTCTAATTTAAATGCTGAATTTATAAATTATTAGAATGTGTGAAAAGTATTTTCCTTACTAGGATAGCATTGGTTTTAAGGTAATCTTTTGGCACTTTGTCTTTTTAATACTGTTAAATTATTTGAAGAAAAAAAAAATATGCTTTCTTACTCTGAAAATGAATAAACAGTCTCATTACTTGAATATTTCCTCCATGGAAGTTACATGATTTAAGTGTAATTACTGTTAAAATTATTTAATGTGATAATGGTTCTATGGTTATACAGGAAAAGTCCTGACTCTTTGAAGATGTATGTTAAAAGTAAGCTCAAATGCCATTATTTTTGCAACTTAGAAATGAGTCAACCAAATACATATAATTACATGCTGCTGCTGCTGCTGTCGCTTCAGTCGTGTCCGACTCTGTGCGACCCCACAGACAGCAGCCCACCAGGCTCCCCCGTCCCTGGGATTCTCCAGGCAAGAACACTGGGGTGGGTTGCCATTTCCTTCTCCAATAATTACATATTTATATATAAATATATTTTTATAAAATGTTATATATCTATATTAGATATATAATTATATATTTATTAGTTATAAATATATAATTAAGCAAATATGGCAAAACACTTATTATTGAGTCTAGTGGGAAAGTATACAGAATTTATTTATATTCTTCCCACCCCTGTTTATCTGAGATTGTTCATAGTAAACTACAATGAAAAATTTCCAGTCAGTTCCTGCTGTGCAAACTTAAAACTGCCAACATCATGCAATTCTATCTGAATTACCCTTATCAATTAACAACCCGAATATAATGAAGCTTTACCTGCTTTTGTAGTTTTATGCATAAAAATGTATAGCTAAAGAAAAAATATCTACAATGTAGCCAAATTCAAGGCATACTTTAACCAGTATTACTGACAACCTAGATTTGGTTCCGTAGTATTATTAGTCATAATTTAAGGCAGCGTGGACAAGCTTAGACTCTTTTTATGTGAATAGAAGTTATGTAGCAATTTAGAAAAATCATAAAACTGATAACAAATTTTCTCAATCACAACATTTCCAATAAGCCAAAATTTGGTAAAAGGATCTATAATTTAACCTTAGTTTCATCTATCAGTGAAAATATCCCTAAAAGCAATTACAGATATCTGAGTTGATTTATATTAGATAGGACTGGTTCTAAAACACAGCTGCATTCTCAAATATTGTTCATAACACCAAGGATCAGAGAATAAAGATGAAAGAAATTTACTGATTGAAATTACATTAATTATTTCAAGAAATTCTAACACAGGCCTTCTCCCATCTACTATATCATACCGCCTCTCAAAACATACTCTACACAAAAAACAAAACTGAAACAAGACATGAGGTAATCACAAGCTTCTCTCTCCTAAAACATATAACCAACAGACACATTCACTCTCTGGACAAAATCAGAGTGTATTCTTAACTTGGCTGCTCCCCATTATCAATGAAGGACCATAACATCTTGCCTCAATTTCATCATCTACAATAATGATAACAGCTGCTTCATTCACAGAATTGGTCAAAATTTGACCTAAACATGGTAAACAAAGCATTTGTATTCTCAGGTAAATAGGTGATGAGTTAACACTGAAGAGAGTGAATAATTACCCTTTCATAATACTTCAAACTAATTCCAAGGATCCATTTCTAGAAATGAAAGAGTATTTAACAGGCTCTTCCTACACAAACTTAACATTAATGCAGGTTTCTAAATATGAAGCAACATTTTACTACCATATTTCAAAGTCAGAAATGAAGGTGTCAGGGTTTCCTACTTCATACTTCTAAAAGTCCTAGTAAAAATTCATACCAAGAAAGTACTAAACTGCAAAAACATACTTATTTTTGCTACCCATATCTGCAAAAATAGTAAGATTCAAAATAAGATTTTAAATGTATGCTATAAAGGTATTTTCAACTCTCTAGTCCCTGGAAGGCAATGCCAGGTATACATATGGCTGTGAAGGTCTTTCACTTCCTTTACATATATATACATACATACATACACAATAAGAGTTACACACAAAATGCCTTCAGATAAAATGAAAATATTCAAGTTGCAAAGCCTCAAAATGTCTAAGTGAACTTCTCATTCGATAGGTGAGGAAACAGGTAGACCCCAGAAGAATACGAAAGGTACACTTCACAGCAAGCAGCAGCAGAGTTAAGGACAAGAACTTTTCAGGCAGTTCTCCTTCACACTGACGTGCTGCCTCTCCTCCACCAACCTCCCATGACCAAACTCCCAAATTAGGTCCTCTGAGTTAAAGTTTGAAGATACCAGCTAAATTATAAATGAAAAGTGCCAAGTGAATGATTTTTCTTCTCCTTTAATGCCCAAGTAAATAATTTATCATACAATCCCAGTCCCCCAACAAAGGAATAAGGGTTAAAAGATCAATTTTTGTGAACCGAAATTCCAGGCATGGAAAACCAAGCCTAAAATAATGCTGTCATATATGTATGAAAGAAAAAAAAACCCAAAAACTTAGCATTCACTGTGGCAAACACTGCTGGTTTCCCAACCTGATACCTATTCTCCCCTTCTTTCTTACTAATAAAATTCTGACTTTATTAAGGGTAGTCAAAAAGCAGTGCTTCCCAGCCTCCCTTGCAGCTAAGGTTGGTCAGTTGACATTTCATGCCTGGGATACAAGAAGTGCAATTTGTAGGAAAGGATGCTCAGAAAATCTCCTTTGAAGTCGAGAGAGGGGGAAGGGCTGTCTTAGCTAGTCCCTATCCCTTTCACCTTACTCACCCCCCTTTTCCTCTTGCACAAAACATTTATGTGATGACAGGAAAGACCCCTTAAGGAAGTGAGCCACACACAAAGATGGCTGCGGAAAAAAATCAGAAGGAAGCTGGGTCCTTGCCAACAGCAACCCTGTCCTTATCTGCCAACCTACTAACTCTATGTTACAGATATATTATTTCAGATCTTTTATTAGCGTGAATGCATGCGGCATCGCTTTAGTCGTGTCTGACTCTGGGCAACCCTAGGGAAGGTAGCCTGCCAGGCTCCCCTGTCCATGGGATTCTCCAGGCAAGAATACTGGCATGAGCTACCATGTACTTCTCCAAGGAATCTTCCAGACCCAGGAATCGAACCTGTATCTCTTATGTCTCCTGCACTGGCAGGTGGGTTCTTTACAACTAGCGCCACTTTAGCCAACTGTTAATTCTTGAGTTAACTAAGCAAATACATAGTAAACACATTTACAAACATTATTTCAAATAATTCTTCATGCAATTCTATAATGTGGTATTTTCTTCATTTTTTGGATAAGGAAACCAAATGCAGATGCAATTTCAAGTATGTCACTGAAACCTAGTCATTCCACTGCAATTTTTCAAAAGGAATATATGTCTGGAAAAGTATACGCATTTCAAAATATTACCTTAATCATTCTCATATAACATGCTGTAAAATCCATGCATTTCCTTCTACTAACACCATTAAATCCTGCCAATTCACCATCAGATTTCAACAACCTATGTGTGTACATTCAACCAAGAGTCCTTCTTTGGTTGACTAAAGATGAGACATCATACCTCTAGCAAATATCAGGTATACCCTATTGGTTCCACAGTGTCCATTAGATGATAAAAGGTAAAAACAAACCAAAAAAAGCTCAGCCTATTCACCTTATAGCAACTCATATAATCCTGATCACACACACTGCACTCTAATACATACATATTTACAGTGACAAATTTACAGCCTCTGATTCTTTCATCAATCTAAGCCACCAACCACCTGCCATCCCCACAGGCGCCTTTCTGCTTATTTACCTCCGGTCCCTATGACATTCAGCTTCCTCCTTCTCTAACAGACTTAACTCCTCATTTTTCCAGGCTCTAACTCTCTTTTTAAACTTATTTTTAAGGATACCTATTTCTACAATATCTTTATATTATGGTCCTATTCATTATTTATATACATAGAATTAAACAGAGGCACTGGAGAAGGAAATGGCAACCGACTTCAGTATTCTTGCCTGAGAAAGCCCATGGACAGAAGAGTCTGGCAGGCTACCGTCCACGGGGTCGCAAGAGTCAGACACAACTTAGCAACGAAACCACCACAAACAGAGGCACAAGGTTAATAATAGAACCTAGTAATTTATGTTTTACTAGAATTATTTAACAGAACAGAAAATGCTCTAAAGACGAAGAAACGAGCATCTGTACCTCTCAGGTCCTCATGAAATCATGCAGAATACATATTAACAGTCTTCAATAATAGATGCCAAGGCTTCCTTTGTGGTCCAGTGGTGTCTAAGAATCTGCCTTGCAACGTGGGGGACACTGGTTCAATCCCTGGTCCAGGAAAAAACTGCACATGCTGAGGAGCAATTAAGTCCGTGCACCACAACTACTGAAGCCCACGCTCTAGAGCCTGTGCTCTGCAACGAGAAGCCACAGAAATGAGAAGTCTCTGCATGGCAACTAGAGAGTAGCCCTTGCTCATAGCAACTAGAGAAAGCCCAAGCAGCAACAAAGACCCAGCATAGCCAATAAATACATAAATAAATATGTAGATCAAAAAAAAAAAAAGATGCCAAGAGTAAACTTGTAAGTTTCCTCAAGCTTCAGTAAATAGATTAAAATGTTTTAATTAAAAAAAAAAAACCTTAATTCTGCTACTCTCCTTCATTCATTTTCTAAGAGTTACAAAGTAAAACCTTCCAAAGCCTGCTTTACAACAGAAATGGAAATAACTCAATACTCACCACTGTGGTCCAACATTATGATTAAATAGAAAAACAAAAAGCTTTATATATAAAAAACAAAATTAACATCATGTCTTATATTTTATTTTACAAGTCTGAATTCCAGGATTATAGTCTTCCAGCTTGGAATGAAGATACCTGCTTTATGAATGGAATATTCTGACAGTGGACCGACTGTCAACTGCCCACAGTCAACTCAGTGCCTGATAAAAACATTTAATGCATCATACCCTGAAGCCCGGGAAGTAAACTGCTCTCCACTGTGTTTCCTCATCTCCACACAAGCACTATCTTATTTCATGACATCTGTGGCACACCAAGAAAGAAAAGAGCCGACAAACTGACTCACAACCAATTCTAAGACATCTCAAAGATATTAAGGGGGGGAAATGCCTTAGAATCTATCAAATACGGTGTAAACCTGGCATTCTATACTAATATAAAAACACTTGCCATTTTCACACACCTATTTTCCTTCTTGGATAAATGTGTATTTACATGGTTTACTGTGTAACTCAATTCAATCTGACTCAAATATGTTATTAAAGAACCTACTATTTTGCCAACGCTATGCTAGGTACAAATAAAGCACATCCTAGGCTTTATAACAACATGACAACTTCTCTACTGACAAACGTTTGTTAGAGTAGCAGTTCTCAAACTTTTTGGTCTTAGCACCCTTTTCACTTATAGAATTGATGACCCTGGACTTCCCTGGTGGTCCAGTGTCAAGAATCTGCCTGCTAAAGCAGGGGATACAGGTTTGATCCCTGGTCCCAGAAGATTTCACATGCCACAGAGCAACTAAGCCTGTATGCCACAACTACTGAGCCTGTCTGATGCAAATACTAACGTCTGTGCACCCTAGACCCCACACTCTGTAACAAGAGAAGCTACCACAAGGAGAAGCCCACGTAACACAACTCGAAAAAGCCTGTGTGCAGCAACAAAGACTCAGCCAAGGCAAAAAATTGAAAAATGTTTAAAAATTTTAAAAAACTGATGATCCCAAAGAGCTTTTTTGGTATAAATACTATTGATAATTATCATTTTTAAATTTTTAAAACATTAATTCATTTAAAGGTGCTAAAACACATTAGTACTATGTTAAATGATGTTAAAACATATTAACATCATTTTTATAGAAAATTTTTTCAAAAAAAATAACAATTTAGCAAATCTCTTTAATGTCTGGCTTAATAGAAATGAGCTGGATTCTCAAATTTGCTTCTGCAGTCAACTTAGTACAATACGTTTCAAATGTAGTTAGGAGACAGAAGAGTAGTTAAATAGATTTTTCAGAAAACTGTGAACATTCTTCTGGTATTACACCTAAACTTGACAAGTGGTAGATTCCCAAAGGCTACCTGCAATGTGGAATCTGAAACAGTACAAATGAAATTTTCATAGTTACATTAAAATCCACTGCTCTACCTTGCATTTTAAACAAATCTTTTACCCAACACACAACTTTCTATCATGCACTAGCCATTTAGAAAATACTGGTTTACTGACCTCTATAAATCTTCCCAACACTGACACATTTCATCACACAACATCAAAAAAATCACATTACTATCATCACTGATCTCATCAGAAATGTCTAAGTATTAGACAACTGTCAAGCATGTGGTGCAGATACAAGTTTTTCCAAATTCTGATATTCCCTTTAAAGTTTATATTATTATCACTGGCAACTTACATTATCAGTTTTGCTTAAAGTGATGGGCTCACTTTGTTCCCTTCTGAGAAAACATCTGCCACACATCCAAGTCTGAATAACCACAGTGTGTCAGCCAGTCACACTTTCAAGTTCAAATGGTGTTCCATTAAAAAAAAAAAAGCAGCTAGTTTGGCTGGTAAGTCACCTATGTGCTTTTTCTGGAAACCACCACCATACTTTCAGTATGCAGGAAAAGTGCTCCCCATTTTAACACACAGAATACAGTAAAGAGACAGGTACTTGAAAGTTAAAATTCTGAGTAACTGTCAAAATTTCGAGTACCTGTCTTGATAAGTTACTCCTTATCAAGAGCATGTTCAAGTGAAACTGCCTTTTTTAAAAACTGTAGATGTATGGTGGCGAAAAATTTGACAACCAATAATATGGTTTTGGTGTGCTACGGGTTCAATGGTGTATTTTGTGGTGGGGCAGCAGGGGGGTGGCGCCCAGTGGCATGTGGCCTGCAAGGTCTTAGTTTCTCCACCAGGGACTGAACCTGAGCCCCACTGGATTGCTAGAGAAGTCCCAAGGCTTTCACAGTTTAATCCATTAGTGGTTTTGGCCTTGCATCATCAATACAAAACATCACTACTGAAAAAAACAGAAAAAAATTTAAAAAAATTAATTAATGTACCTATGAAACAAGTTTTCACTTTATCATCTCCCTGAAAGTATCCTGGGAATTCCCAGGGGCCTGCAGGCAACTCTGGAACCTCTGTGTTAGAGAATTCAAACAACTGAAGAACTTACCAAAAACCTAAGGAGCAAAAATTTGTTCTTCCCTAAGAGCCTGTGCGTGCACACAGAAAGAAAAAAAAGTATACTCATGTGTATATAGAGTTAAAACATATCACTAAACCTCAAGTTCTGCATTTGTAAAATGAGACTTTAAATATCTCACAATAACAAAAGACATGGAAGCAAAAGCCCAGTGACAGATGAATGGCTAAAGAAGATGTGGCATACATAATACAATACTACTCAGCCACAAAAGAGAATGAAGTGACATTTGCAACAACACAGATGGACCTAGAGATTATCATACTAAAAGAAGAAGGATACTAAAACATGTACTCATACATGATATCACTTAACAGGTGGAATCTAAAATATGACACAAACAAACTTATTTCCAAAACAGAAATGGACTCACAGACATAGAAAACAAGGTTACCAAAGGTGAAAGGGTATGAGAGGGGATAAATGAGGAGTTTGGGATCAGCAGATACAAACTACCATATATCAATATATAGTACGGATAGACAACAAGGTCCTACTGTATAGCATAGAAAACTATATTCAGTATTTTGGGATAAACCATAATGGAAAAGAATATGAAAAAGTACACACACACATATATGTGACTGAATCACTTTGCTGTATAATAGAAACACAACATTTTGAATCAACTATACGTTAATAAAACATATTTTTTTAAATCCAACTATTACAAAGTATTCCTTCCATGATTCTACCTAACTAAAAATAGGCCATGTATAACTTTTACAGCAAGCGTGAGCTGTTAAAGCACTTCTTAAAATCTTCTCTTTCCTCATAGAGTATGGGTAAAAGGTAAAAATAAATACAAACTAAAGGTCGTCAACGAAATCCTGAACAGACCAATAAGTTCACAGTATCAAATATTAAGATAGTAAAAGTCATCTCTAGAACTACTAACTTGTAAGGGAGAACTTGAGACAGTTTATAAAGTATAAAATAAGAGTACTAATAAGCTAAATGATATGATGAGTTTAAGGTATTCTATTTTACAACTGGAGTAACCAAAGTTTCAGCTGTTTCCTTTCCCAATCTTAAAAAATTCCTTTGATCTTAAATAAAACCAGCAATCAAACAATCTTTAAAAAGAACTGCTCTGAAAATGCCATTTACTAAACTGAAGTATTACCATTTGGGACAATTCCAGAACACAGTACATATTGTACGTGGAAAAATGAACAGTGTACAGAAAGGGCAGATGGCACCTGTACAGCAAAGAGCTTCAAGCCTCCTCACGTGAGAGATCTGCCTCTCTCCTGCGAGATTTCCACATTGTTTTCACAGAGAAACAAAGTTTAGTCTAAAATTCACCGAAGCAAGGACCTGGTGGAAACCTGTAGTATATTATTCATCAGAATTCAGTGAACAGGTGTTTCCTGAGCACCTACTTCGTATGCAAAGGTGAATATGTGCTAGAAGGGCCGAAAGCATGAGAAACTCTCATAAGGCTCCAGACCTGTCACTAGAAGGACTTAAAATGCTATCATCTCAGCAACTTCAACCAATCTGGCAGCTCATAAAAAGTGGGTCATAACATCTCAATGCAAGGCTTCTAAAAGAATAAATGTGAAATATATTAGAATGAGAAGTAGCACATTATAAAATAAGTATCAGGGATAAGAAAGGTAGAACTGAGGATAGAACAGGGCAGCTGTATAAAATCCAGCTACTTGCTACTAAGAGTTTTTTGTTGTTTTTTTTTAAAGTACAAAAGCGAATCTGGAAAAACAATTAAAAGTTATTATTAGCTCTGGTCACAAAAAAATGGCTCACAAAGGTGAATGGATACAGTGTGGTACGTCTAGACAATGGATTATTATTCACCTCTAAAAAGAAATGGTTATTGGGCCAAAAAAAGACATGAAGGAAACTTATATGCAAATTGTTAAGTGAAATAAGCCAATCTGAAAAGCCTACCTACTGTATGATTCTGGAAAAGATAAAACTAAGATTATAAAAAGATTAGGACTTGCCAGGAGCTGGGATAGGGAAGAGAAGAGTGAACAGGAAGAGCACAGAGAACTTTTAGGACAGTGAAAATACTCTGTATGATACCACAGTGACAGATACATGTTGTCACACACATGTCCAACCCACAGATGCACAACACTGCGTGCACCCTGGTACAAACCCTGGACTCTGGTGATGATGATGTGTCCATGCAGCTTCATCAACTGTGACAAATGCCCCATTCTGGTAGGGGATACTGATAAGAGGGAAGGCTGTTTATGAGCAGGGCAAGGGGATACAGGAAACCTTTGTACCTTCCCTTCAATGTTGGAGTGAACCTAAAACTGCTCTAAAAAAATATTCTTGGGAATTAAGAAAGTGAGCAAAGAAAAAAGGAGTACAAAAGAAAGAACCAGCTGAACATCTGCCCAGAGTCTTCAACCAGTAAGATGTCACTAGGCGCTACACCACTGATCCTTAGCACTGACATGGCAAGCAGGTGCTGGCGTTAAGGTCAAAGGTCTAACAGTGCACCACCAGAGTTACT
Source organism: Antilocapra americana (assembly GCA_007570785.1). Lineage (NCBI taxonomy): Eukaryota > Metazoa > Chordata > Mammalia > Artiodactyla > Antilocapridae > Antilocapra > Antilocapra americana. Next base: position 1,070,986 of record ML664205.1, read on the forward strand.
AAAACAGCTGGTGACAAACACTCTGACTTACATACCAAAAACCCAGGTGCCATCATGAGTTCAAACATAAATTCTGAACTATTCTCTACAGTCTTAAAATAATTTATTACCACCACAAATATTACAATATTTATAACTGGCAAGATATTTACCATTAACATTCAGTTTCTACCATCCTTCTTCATTATCTTCAAGGAAGCCCCTGAGAGCAAAATACTTTAGGCTTAACTTTTGAGCCTAGAAATCAAATTGGTTTGGTCAAATTTTAATATCTCATTATTACTTTTTCAGAAGTCACCTACCCAGTAACCTCAACTATAAATACACTCTGTTCAAAAAAACAATGTATTATAAATACTTTAAGACTTTTATCATATGAAAATCAGTGTTATTCCTAGGGAGAAAGAAGAAAATAGCAACAACAACAAGAAGAAAACAGTCAAAATAAAATACACCAAAAACTGTCAAAGTAAAGAAGTTCTCTTAATTAAAGAAGTAAAGCTTCAATTGCTTTGAAAATTCTCAAGAAGTTCTACGCAGTTTATCTTTCCATAATAATTGAAATTCTGGGTTAAAACTGCCAACTATATCAAAGTTTTCATTGAAACTACAAATAGAACTGCCAAAAACAAGAGAAAAAGATTTCAAAATGCTGAAAAATACACCCCTTGAAGATAAAATAAAATGCTTCAATGGGTCAAAATAAGGCCCCTTTGCTAGAATTCACAGCTGGTAATATATTTTTTTCTGTTATAAGTTAACTATATAACCAGTTAATAACAAAAAGATATACAGAATATAATATTTTATCACTATCTCACACCCAAGTTCTCTTTCTGATCTAAAACTCAAGATGATAGAATTTCTTGAGCTATAAGGTTTTTAACTAACACTTTTGCAACTCATCCTAAGTTTATCTTCATTTCCACGTTATTCTAGATCTAAAAACAGCCAAATGTTGACAGATAAATTTGCCATGCAAATTGCTAAATAACCAAACCCACTAAATCAGTGTGCTCCAAGACCCCATTCTCATATATCGACATTCCATTTTATTTTTTAAAAAAGGCAGTACCATTTACACTCCACTCAAGAGTAAGTTCTGTACAAAATCCACTAATAACTAAGATTAATGCACTATTGTGTTACAATCAGAAGTCAAAAACAGTTACTCCCTCCAGGAGGTGAAGCCTACCTCCTCTGGCCTCCTTGACAGTCAGCTAACACTTGGTAAAGAATCCGCCTGCAATGCAAGAGACCCTGGTTCAATTCCTGGGTCGGGAAGACCAGCTGGAGAAGGGATAGGCTCTCCACTCCAGTATTCCTGGGCTTCCCTTGTGGCTCAGCTGGTAAAGAATCAACCCGCAATGCGGGAGACCTGGGTTCGATCTCTGGGTTGGGAAGATCCCCTGGAGAGGGGAAAGGCTGCCCACTCCAGTATTCTGGCCTGGAGAAAGAATTCCATGGACTGCATACTCCAAAGGGTCGCAAAAAGGCGGACATGGCTGAGCAGCTTTCACTTTCACACTTGGTGACTAGCTTCTGAAGAACAGAATACAGAGAAGGGAAACACAGTAACTTTACAGCGGAGAAACTTGGTGAGTGCAACCTAAGCCAAGTGCATCAAAGTTAATATCACCAGTGAGGTCATGAGGACATAGGTACTCCCCCTCATACACATCCCACTTGTGATAAAAAGGGCACTTCACCTCTGCAGTATTCTTTCCAAAACCCACAAGAAGTCTGGCTAAATTTTAATACCTCACTATGATGAGGTCTAATTATGAGGGGGAAAAAAATCAGATAGACTGGAATTGAGCACTCCAAAAACTGCCTGACCAGAGATCCAAAACAGTCAGGGTCATGTAAAACAAAGAGAAACCATCACAGACTAGAGAAGGCTAAGGAGACATGACCCCTAATACGGAAAACCTGCAACAGAAAAACACTTGTTCATGGAAAAACTGGTGAAATCTGAATAAAGCCTGGAGTTTAGTTTATAGTAACATACCAACATTTATTTCTTAGTTTTGAAACACGTGCTTCAGTAATATAAATAACATGGGGTAACTAGAATTGAGTGGGGCATAAGAACTCTCTGGTCTTTGCAACTTCTCTGTAAATCTAAAATTATAAGTTTATCTTTAAAAATAAAAAAGCTATCAAAACACTAAGGCAAATCAGTAGAAAATAAGAAGGGCAGCTTACATTCCAAGCCTTCTGTTAAAATCAGCCCAAATTATAAAAAATTAAGTATCTCAAGCGTTTGTACATCCTTGATTGTCTTAAGACTAATAATTAAAATTACCATAACACAAAGCAAAACTGAATCACTACAGACACTCAATTTAAATATCAATAAAAATGCTGGCACCTAAATTTTCTTCAACAGATACATCTTCAATACCTGGAGAGTATTAAGACATAAAGGTGTCTATAAGCACTATTATTTCCACTTCATGATTTTGCAGAATGCAAGGTATTTCAGCAATGCATTTATGGCATTATAACAGAAATCTCTATGTCAAAATTTAAACTATGATCTGAAAAAACAAAAGGACAAAGGTAAAAAAATATTTAGATGCTTAATACTGACCTTATGGGATCCTATTGTGGCTTTGGGCATATTCTTTTACTCAATTATACCCACATTCCCTAAATTTACCTTTTAAAATCTGAAATACAATGCAGGTAATGAAATACATTAAATTTTTTAAAGGAACAGCATGCTGCCATTCTATTTTGATAAAAGCTTCCGTAAATCAGGTACTTTTACAAGGTTTACTTCTGAAATTATTGACAGGGCACATACAATTCAGATATCTCAAGAATACCAAATACAATGCCATCTAATCTACTCTTGTAAAGAGATCTCAGAACATTTATATTAAAACCTATTTAAGTCAATGTTTTCCTTATGATACACTCATAAATAGGATTAACTGAGGCATTGGGCTATCAGTTCAGTTCAGTCGCGTCCAACTCTTTGCGACCCCATGAACCACAGCATGCCAGGCCTCCCTGTCCATTACCAACTCCCGGAGTCCACCCAAACTCATGTCCATTGAGTTGGTGATGCCATCCAACAATCTTATCCTCTGTCGTCCCCTTCTCCCCCTGCCCTCAATCTTTCCCAGCATCAGGGTCTTTTCCAATGAGTCAGCTCTTTGCATCAGGTGGCCAAAGTATTGGACCTTCAGCTTCAATATCAATCCTTCCAATGAACACCTAGGACTGATCTCCTTTAAGATGGACTGGTTGGATCTCCTCACAGTCCAAGGGACTCTCAAGAGTCTTCTCCAACACCACAGTTCAAAAGCATCAATTCTTCTGCGATCAGCTTTTTTTGGAGTCCAACTCTCACATCCATACATGACCACTGGAAAAACCATAGCCTTGACTAGATAGACCTTTGTTGGCAAAGTAATGTCTCTGCTTTTTAATATGCTGTCTAGGTTGGTCATAACTTTCCAAGGAGTAAGCGTCTTTTAATTTCATGGCTGAAATCACTATCTGCAGTGATTTTGGAGCCCAGAAAAATAAAGTCAGGGAAGCGGAAGCGTGGGCACCGCAGGGTCCTGTCCAGTGTGTGTTTGGCCTGTGCGCCAGCTGTTGCTCCCGCTGGTCACATTGTGCCCTCTCTTCTGCCTGTGTCCCCTCGCCGGCCCTGCCATGCTGTCTCTAGACTTTTTGGAGTATGTGCGGCGGATGAACAAGCGGCAGCTCTATTATCAAGTCCTAAATCTTGGAATGATTGTCTCCTCAGCACTAAGGATCTGGAAGGGGTTAATGGTCATAACTGGAAGTGAAAGTCCGATTGTAGTAGTGCTCAGTGGCAGCATGGAACCTGGATTTCATAGAGGAGAGCTTCTCTTTCTAACAAATTGAGTTGAAGATCCCATAGGAGTGGGAGAAATTATCGTTTTTAGGATAGAAGGAAGAGAGATTCCTATAGTTCACAGAGTCTTGAAGATTCATTAAAAACAAAATGGACATATCAAGGTTTTAACCAAATGAGATAATAATGCGGTTGATGAAGGAAGTTTCTATAAGCAAGGACAACATTGGCTAGAGAAAAAAGATGTTGTGGGGAGAGCAAGGGGATTTGTTCCTTATATTGGGATTGTGACAATCCTCATGAATGACTATCCTAAATTTAAGTATGCTGTGCTCTTTTTTGCTGGGTGTATTTGCACTGGTCCATCGTAAGAAGTCTGCCTTGCTGTTCCTGGAAGATGCTGTACTTTTTGTTACTGAATGTTTGGAGTAGATGCCGATCTGTGGTTGGTGGAATGGAGAACTTTTGTGGGCGCTTCTTGGTAGCACTGGTTTGCATTAGTTTATGTGTCCTCGCCAGAGTACGTGTGGGCTGGTGTGTGTGCACCACCGCGTGCACTCAAGGGGACTTTCAGTTACAGATTTTCATATGTTGTCACTGTCACACTTCACATTTTTGTACATCAGTGAATTTTTTATATTAAAAGGTTGAGCCAAAAATAAATAAATAAATAAAGTCAGCCACTGTTTCCACTGTTTCCCCATCTATTTGCCATGAAGTGATGGGACTGGATGCCATGATCTTAGTTTTCTGAATGTTGAGCTTTAAGCCAACTTCTTCACTCTCCTCTTTGACTTTCAAGAGGTTCTTTAGTTCTTCTTTACTTTCTGCCGTAAGAGTGGTTATATACTGCTTTAAATCTATTTTTCACATAATAAATGTGACTATAAGTAGCAAAAGTGATTTTATAAGTTATAGATGAAAAGCAGATTATATCAAGTTTGGCTTCTATTTTTTCTATCAATAACAAAAACAAAGTTACTAGAGTTTACTCTCCTAATCTAAAGAAGTACAGCCAAGCATTAATATTTCTCAAAGTGTTACCTAAGGCCACAAACAATACTGCTAAAAAGAATACAATTATTACTTTCAATTTTCAGTTACAACGAGCCCTCATATTTAAAAAGGACTTTGTAATACTATTATCTGCATTCCAAGTTTTCTCCAAGTAGAAAAACAGGTTAAAATATCTATGAAAGTGTAACATCTACTGAAATTTAACTTCAAATAAGAAAATGCCATCAGAACTTTATCAGAGCTGACAAAACACTCTAAGAATGACATTTGAGAACTAAAACAGCCAGAGGTGACAGACTAAAATTGTTACATTTTACCCAATTCTTTCAAATAATAAGCCCCAATTTAAAAGCATAAATCATACACTAATTTTTTATTCTATAAAAAAGATTTCTATTTCCCATTAAGCAGAAAGATAAGACATGCATCTCTTGTCAATTAAGATAATCCAGTTCAAAGGCTTAAGCACACAGATCAGATCACCCCCAAAATGGAGAATAAGCACAAGTAGATACGGTATTTTGTTAGTCGTTCTTTGAGTCACAAGACGCAAAGCGGGGGAGGTTCAGTGGTTAGGATTCCAAGCTCTCACTGCATGGGGCATGGATTTGATCCCTGGTTGGGGAACTAAGGTCCTGCACGTCCATGTGGTGTAGCCAAAGAAGAAAAAATGTAAAAGGGCTAAAATTTCATCCTGGGAGTGAGCTCCCAAGGGGCAGGAGACTCCCATTTATTTACCTTGCCTGAAGAGCACAGGAGGATGCTGAGAGAGACCTCTAGACTTCCTACCTTGAGGACTTAGAGAAAATAGCAGCTCCTGAATCTCAGAAACACTGGCCAGATGGCATAAAACCAGTTAGAAAAACCAAATTCTCTATAGTGATGAGAGATGAAGATCTTTAAAGTTTAAGAACTCAAGATTCAGGTGCCAAGTTCCACCACGTCTCACTTTTCACTGAACAGAGTGAGGGCAAATCTAAGGCACACAAAGGTAAAGACCTTTGCAGAACGGGTATCAAAGTTGTAAACTACTATATGTTTTTAGCATAAGTAAGTTCAAGTTTGATAAATAAATGCCAAATTGCGCCAAGTGAAATAGGCCTAGTATATTCTGATTTTCCAATTTCTAGAAAAAAGAATCTGACTTTACTTCTACTTTTAATTAAGGAAATACCTTCTCTCCAAAGGTTTGTGTACTTTCCTGCTAGTAAATTCAACTCTTTTGTCTGATTTCTAGAAATTAGTCACAGTATAAGAGAGGCACACTAATAGAAAACAGACACACAGAATGAAATAATGAAAAGAACTTAGTCTTTTTGAGTCACCAGTAGTCTTCCTGATATGTCACTGTTAGCATATTATAAAACTCTTGGCTAAAACTCAAACAAAGGAAAAGCCACATTAATTACTCAAAGACTGATAGAATCTGTCTATTCTAGTTTAAGAGCCTGTAGAAAGAAAAAAGTAAATGTTCACAAGAAGGTGAATGACTCAATACAGGTATACTCAACTATACATCATTTGATAATCAAAGGCAGCATTCAAGGGTGGCCTTTCTTCACTACCAGAAGAAACGGGCAGCAATCCAGGTAATTAGACTAAAGAACACACTTAAAGGTCTACTTCCTCTCCTTCCATTCATAAAATAAACCTGACTTAAAAGAAAAGTATTTTGTTTTTTGTTTTAATTTCTGAGGATACAAATGAATAGAAAAGCAAAATACAGGATTTGTTTTTTTCTTATTATCAAGATGGTTGCTCTGGTGAACTGAATGAATTAATTGGTAAAATCAGCAGATGCTAATAATGCCAAAATTGAGTTGTCAAGATCAGTGATTCTGTTATCAAATACACATTATGTTCTTCTACATTTTAATATACTTAAATATACTCAAAAGCAACACTGAGATGGGTCACCAAATTAAGATAAACAGTTAAAACTCCTCTCATCAAAAAACACAAGCATTTAAAATCCATTTCCCTTCTGTGTTCATCCATTTCAATATAAGTTTGTAATAAAGAACCAAAATGTCCAAGAAATTCATGGGATAGTTTCACTGTAGGAGCCTTAACCTGCATTAATGATGTGACCAAGTTCCAAATCCCACTTCTAGGACTCTCGAGGTGACCATTTGTTAGTGAAAAAAGCAAATTCAGTCTCTTTTCTTTGGAATGAAATAAAAAGTATGACCAAGTTTCAAGCTTTGTTGCCAAGGAGACTTATTAATTTATTTACAGATTTAGATTAATAGATTAGCAAAAGGGTACTGAACATTCAGTAGTCTATAAAACCATAAAACAATGTATCTAACTATATTACACTTAGCGATCTCTTATGAACACAGTTCTAACCAAGTCAACTTTCTACAGACAGACACTGCAATGGATATGTTTACTTAAATCTTTGAATTAATTAATCCTTCAAAACTGTCTATACAACAGAAAATCAACTGATTAAAAAGCAAAATTCAGATAACCAAAGTTATACTGAACCATATGAATTAAACAACTAAATCTACATTCACTAAGCTGAGTAGTAACCCAATTGCTTCTGAAGTAACATGAACCAGGCACACACTGTATCTAATTTTCTATTTATATTACATCAACTAAGAGTTTATCATCCAAGAAGCCTTGAAAAGCATGCATGATAAAAACATAATACACAAAAAAAGAAACATCTTGCCTAATACTAAAACCAAAACGCACAATTTACAATATTAATAACAATCTCTCATATAGGGAATATCTTTTATTCTGATACATAATGCCTTCTTAAAAGTTTACAAGTTGGAAACCAGGAAGCTGAACAAAAGTCATAAAGATTTCATTTCCTATCAATTAAATAATATTCTGAATCCCTAAATATGGTTCCTCCAAGTGCAACAGCCCAGGTACCTTTTGAGAGCCCCAAGACAGACCCACCAGTCATGTCTGTCCTGGCAAAGCACAGCCAAGCCTCTCCACATCACAGGGCTTTCCTATGCCTTCCTGGCTGCTCTGTGGGACAGGTCAAAAGATCCGTAAGCACCTATTCAAGCCACCCACTTGATGCCCTAGATACCTAAAAGGCAGGGCAGGGCGGAAAGGATCCTTCACCCCTCACGAGCATGTAACAGCCCCGTGGGACTTTCCACCACCTGGGTCTTAAGGATTTGGGTTCTGTCGGGCATGAGCAGGTGCCACCACAAGCACAAGCCTGTGAACAATCTGCCAGCTTCCAAAGCATCCAATGAGGTACAGAAAAGAAATTATAATAACCATAGACCCCCATAAAAATATAACAGTTCTTCTCATACCCCACCTGAGAATTACCAAGGTAACAACTGTCAAAAGTACACACTGACTTGCCTGTGTTTCCAAAGATTTCTACACTGCACTTATATTACACTTTGGCTATCTGGAAATAATACTAATATATATGCTCAGAGCACCATCTTCATGTTTGAGGACTGAACCAAAGTCCACCCAGTAAATACTGTCACTAACTACAACATAAAACAGGTTGTCTTTATTCTTGTTAGCCAAGCTAAAAATCCCAGTTGTCAGTAGTTAAGATGTTAATTTTTTGAGCAACATGCATATAAACTAGTATACATTCAAATGTTTGTAATGTATAAAAATGTGATAGTAAAGCAACATCTAATTTTTTATTATGGCAATGTGTATTAACTTATCAAATCACTTATAAAGGATGCCCAAAGTTAAAAAGCAAAACAAAAAAGCCCACTGTTTTGCTAAATATTAACTTTTTAAAAAAAGATTCAAGGAAAACATATTAAGGGATACCCTCATAGAATCTGTTTTCAGTTCTGCCACTGGGTTCCTGTTGGTTCTTTTTATCTGAGTTTAGTCCATAGAAAGGGGCTTCCCAGGTGGCACCAGTGGTAAAGAATCCACCTGCCAATGCAGGAGATATGGGTTTGATCCCTGGGTCGAGAAGGTCTCCTGGAGTAGGAAATGGCAACCCACTCCGGTATTCTTGCCTGGAAAAGTTCATGGACAGAGGAGCCTGGTGGGCTACAGTCCATGCAACTACAAAGAGTCGAATGCCACTGAGTGACTAAATGCATACACAGTCCATATGACAATTTAGAACTTAACAGAGTCCTCTGTAATTATTTGCAAACTGGAGGTGCTAAGTAAAACTAACGTTAAAAAACTTATCAATACTTTACAAAAAGCAAGAAAAGGGTACCATCAACAAAGAGGGTGCTCACCATCTCACAAAAACACAATCTTATTAGCAAATGCAAAAATAAAAGTTACTTGTGACCATTATTTCTTGAAGTACCATTTCAAAGGGCCACAAAACAAAAATATTTCACAATGAAAATTTAACTAACTTTGAATGGGGGAAAGGGAAGGGCAGCCACAGAACTAGCTTTGACAGAGTTGGGTTAGAAATCAATGTTTAGGCTTATGTTATTTAATGGGACTCCTTTAAAACACACAGCTGAAACAAGAGTTCAATCCCACAACCATCATCATTTAACTTTTTAAATTCAAGCAACCTATTATATATTTACCCAAAAGAAAAGGAAGCATATGTCCATAGAAGCTTTACTTGTAATAACCCCAAACGGAAAACAACCCAAATGTCCACAAAGGGGTGAACACATAAACAAATTATGGTACAGCCATACAATGAAATACTACACAGTGGTTTAAAAAAAAAAAATGGAAAGAACTACATGATAACAAGGGTGGATCTAAAACATATGAGGAAAGAATTCACAGAGAAAAGAGTACACAGTGTATGATTCCATTTATATAAAATTCTAGAAAATGCAAAATAATCTCCAGTGACAAAAGAAACTGCCATACTATCTTGACTGTGGCAATAGGCTTCATGAGTGATACTTATGGGAAAACTTATAAAATCTATCACTTTAAACATGTATAGTTATTTTATGTCAATTATACCTCAATAAAAAACAAAAGGAAAAATAATCAAGTCACTAAAACTCTACAGCTCTTACCAATCAGATAGCTCATGAATATATTATGCACAATCTACCAACTCAGAGAAGGCACTCTGAGAAGTACAAAAGTATCCCTAATGTAAGAATCACTATTTTCAAACATACACAAAAAAAACCTGAAAGTTTAAACAAAGAGATCAGAACTCATTTTTCATTACTATGCCAGGCTGATTGCTTCAGTGCTGAAACGACCTCAACTAAAACACAATATAACAAAGCGAGAGTCCACTGAGTGTGGGACGCCAAGATTTTTAATTAAATATTTTAATTCAAAAGCTTACCTTCTCTGATCTAGAATATCATTTCTAGAAAAGAAAAATAATCCAAAAATGTAAGAAAAGCCTTATGCATAAGATGTTAATTTCAATCTTATTTATCACAGAAAAAAGGCAAAGAATTAAATCAATGGCACAGGCATGCTTTAGGTCATGATTTAGCTCATGTAACAGCCTATTATATGAGCTATTATATCCGATACTTATAAACGGGAAAAAGAGTTGCAAAAATATTAAGCAAAAACACAGCATGTACAATATGATCAACTGATTGAAAATAATATATCCTGGGTGTGTGGGGGGGAGTAGTGATAAGAAAAAACTATATAGTTTATATATTTAACATTATATAATGTTAACATTTCAGGACAATGGTTCTCAAACTGGTTGCTGGACAGAACAGCATCAACATCATCTGGGAACTTGTCAGAAATGCAGGCTCACAGGCCCCACTCTAGACTGAGTGAATCACACTATTTCAGGGGTGGAACCCAGCAACTCATTGTAACAAACCCTCCAAGTAGGCTCCCCCATGGCTCAGTCTGCCTGCAATGCAGGAGACCTGGGTTTGATTCCTGGGTCAGGAAGATCCCCTGGAGAAGGAAATGGCAACACACTCCAGTTTTCTTGCCTGGAGAATCCCATGAACAGAGCAGCCTGGCAGGCTACAACCCACCGGGCCACAAGAGTCAGACAAGACCTAGGGACAAACCACCACCACCACCAAGTAGTTAAGATCACACTGAAGTCTGAGAACCAGTATTTAAAGAACAGGCTTATGGGAGATGGTTTTCTTTCCCTTTTTGTCACCTATATTTTCCTCAATTATCTTACTACTTATATAATCCAATTAAAGCTTTTTCATTTAAGTATTTTACTAAAATATACACTGCAGGTCTATAGTTAAAAAGCTATTTCACTATAAGCACTTTCACAGGTCTGGATCATATGCCAAAAAATCTAGTGATTCTTGGAACCATTAAAATCTGGTAAGACTGAAACAAGATACTAAATTACATATAATTATATATCTATAATATATGTAGATATGTACAGTTCAAGGTGCTGGGGAAACTGCACAATACTAGAAAACCAACAAATCCATGTTCCTTTAACACACACATACACACACACGAAAACAGGTGAGGGATTTTTATGGGTCACATCTGCAAAGATGTTTTCCCCTAAAAGCTGCATTTTTAGACTTGCGTGTAATTTACTAGAACTGCACTGCAGGAATCAGATGTTTTGAAGCTGTGAATGCTTACTAATGTAGGTTCCTGCTTAACCAAAATAAGTACCAGTATGTTATACTTGCCACCAAAATCTAGGCAGAGAAGACAAATTCAGAACACTGTGAGTTGCCAAACCTTTAACTTTAAACTTAAAGACCATAAAACTGTTCCACCTTCCATCTTTTCATCTCACTAAACAGAGATCACAGGAAATAAAAGGCAAACCACACTTTCCCAATGACACTGGAGTTAGTTAAAACATAATACAACCGTCTACACTTTGAGTACAAATAAAAGAGCAACAAACACTACTAACTTAAGGATAGAATAACTATGGATCAACAGCAAAATACTAAAGTTGAAGACAAATGGCTATACATTTTAATATTTTTGTTTCAGTTTTTAACATCAACCTTTTAAATAACAGGAAGAGAGATCCCCAAATATCCCATCACATAAAATTCACTTTAAACTTTCTATTCCTTGAAAAGTCAATTCTGAAAGTAAATATGAGTTATTGAAAAAAAAATAAAGGTGATACATACAGTCCTCACTTGCTATAGCACAACAGGTACTTTGATTTTTTTTGTTTTAGTTACAAAAGCACACACCAAATTTTTCACTGCTAAACCCTCAGCGTCTAGCCCCAAGCTTGGCACGAAAAGGGTGCAGAAATGACTGAGGGGATGAACTTGTTACTGAAAGCTTCTGAAACCCTAAGGCAGACAACTAGGACTATATAAGATTCACTAATGCTGATAACAAATTTAGTATAAGACAGTGGCCCTTTCTGATCACTGCTCTTAAAGCTTTATAAGGGAAGCTTACCTTTCTACCATACTTTTGAATCCCTGAAGGAGTCAGTTAAATACATTTAAAGTGGCAGCTATCCGGTTTTAAGCTACCACACTCCCTCTGAAAAAGGGACTCTTTGAAAACTCTTGGTATTATAAAGTTCCAAAATTTCACACCAATAACAAACACAGTGCTTGCCAAGTTCTCGTTAGCATCAGATCCACTTTTCTGATTTAACCCTGAACATTTCTTGTATTCAGGTTTTCCTCTTCCCCTTTTACCCCTTGAAAATACACTTGATCCTGTGACACCACTCACAAGGCCTCCCCAACCCCAACTTCTTTTGTATATAAACACACTGGTCACACATTCCCATCAGCTGTTTGGTAGCTCCGCCCCTTCTCCTTTTCCGGGTAGTAACAGAGCAGCCAATAAGCTGTGAGGAGCTGTGCCTACGGCCTTTTGCCTGCATAGGCTTTTCCAAAACAAGCAGCTCCAGCCTTCAGCAGGGGCCACTGGTTCACAGATAAAAGGATCACCAGGCTGTGCAACAGGGTGAGACGAGTAACCCCCACCAACAAGGAAACCCGTGTAATCTGAGCTTGTTTGTTCCTCCACCCAGGAGAACTTAAACCGATATTCCTTTAGGGCAAATCACGCTTTAAGGTCACCAGAGTCCCAGTTCTCAGACAATCTAAATAATCAGCCAGTTTGAGATAGAAACCTCAAAGCTTGCCAGGCTGAGAACAGCACAGTATCACCCACCCACCTCACTTTGCAAACAAATGGCAACACTATTATTCAACCACCATTCCACAGGATTTGGGCTTCTTGCAAGTTTTTTTGATTGGGACATATTCCTACAGGGCCCAAGTCCTGTACATCAGTTTCTAGGCTCCTGGAGGTTTGCACAACCCTCAGCAAAGGATCAGAAGAGAAACAATGAATGAGTCAGAGTTTCAGAACATAATCGCCCAGCAGACTATTAAGTGCACTGGTGCAAAACACTCACTCCCTCCATAACTTGGAAGTCAGCTCTCCTCCTACCAACCCGTCACAAAAGAAATATCACCGACTCCAAACAACAACCAGAGACGGTGTCTCTCAAAGGACCTAACGAGGTGCTGGAAGGCAGTGGCCAATTAGTTACACATCCTCTTCTTTCCCTACCCCCACGCACTACTTTCCTACTATATAGATTCCCTGCTAGGCTGTAAATCCTGGTGGCATAATTACACTCAGGAGACATCCAAAAATGGGCTGAAACAGGAGATTTCAACAAAACCAGCTATCAGCCTACACACCAAAGAAATCAAGGGGGCACTGAGGGGCAAAAAGCAAGTACATTCCTCCAGACCTTCCCTACTTCCTCCACACCATCTTTCATTTTCAACCCTCAACTGTTTCACACAATTGTATTCATTTTAGCAGTGTCCTGGTAAATACACCTTGCTTAAATTTCATACCTTGTTCAAAAACTGTTGTCTCCATTTGGGCCTACTAATGTGAATTCAACAGAGAAAGGAGGCCACAAAATCTCTCACACACCCGCCCCAACACACATGCACAACAAAAGGAAATACAAAAAATTTAACTCAGACCAGAAAATAACAAACATGAAACAAAGATAACCTCTGGCTTTTAAATCCCGAGACTGTTGTCCTCCTATCTCAGACATATACAATTTTAAAGAGCCTCTGCTTTCTTTTGTCAGAAAGGAGGAAGGTGGGGAAAGAACAGAAGGCCAATGCATCTTTGCCTTTCTTCATCTTCTACTAAAAATAAGCTATGAAATAAGCCACTTAGGGGAAGGAAAAAAAGAAAGACACCCTGCTGTTCTTTGTCTGTTTTCTTCCCCCTCTCCACCCCCCCACACCCCGACTCCTAAATACGGTAATCATTCTAGATGCCACAACTACTAAATGAACAAAAGGCACTGTATGGAAAAGGCATCAGGTCAAGTAAGACCTCACCCTCTTTATCCTCAGCCTTCTAAAAAAATATATGTAAGTATATAATTTGAGAATCTGACATTGATCAAAGACAGCTGGAATTCTCTCTCTCACCCCATCCCAATTAAACATTAGGTAGAAATTTGCATTAGGTGTGACAGTAAGTCTCAATTCAAGATAAAAATAACTCAAGATTCTGCCACCATGTCATTTCCTAGTTTCTAAACAAAAATAAAACCCGAAACTGCTTTGTGTAAAATGTACACACAGCCATAGTTACAAGTTTTCCTGCCACCTTATGAAAAGCCAACATTACTGGTATCATTCACACATTTACAAAACTCAATCACAGCCACAAACAGCTCATAAAGAGTCAATTTCACTTGTGCCTAAACATATATTTGGTACATAATATATACTTTATTGCTTGCTCCTCTAATTCCCACTCCCACCTCCCCCAAATTCTAAACTTCTAACCCTAAACTGAGACGTTCATATACTGTTCCTAATTTCTAATCAAGTTTTCCTGAGTGAAGAGAAAAACATCTTATTCCTGAAAAGATTATGGGGTGGGGGGGAAGAATCACTTGCCCAGGCAACTTCCCTTCCATCCCCCACTTCTAAACCAAATGAAAAAAACTACTTTTTTAAAACTTCAACAAATTTTTTAAGTGAGTGTTCAACAATAATCATCGATCTCCACAAACAGGTAAAACATCCAATCAAAAACAGTAACAATAAAAGGAAGAAAGAAGGAATTCACCTGAAGAATCTAGCCAAACAACTTGAGTTATATAAACAAAACCCTGCAACAGGGGGAAATGGTGGGGGGATGGGGGTGAAGGAGAAACAGAAGCAGGAGACAGGACTTTTTAAACTGCGTTTCACACACTACCACTCTCCAGCCCTGGGTTCCCCCTCTCCCCAGGGATTTAGTCTTTCGGAACCCTGGGCTCCTCTCTCCCATCACTCTCTAAATTACCCCTCAAAAAATGTCTCGATTTGTCACAGGAACCTTCGCGAATTTCTCTAGCTGGTCATGAAATAATCGGTCTGGACTCCAACCAAAACCACTGCCTGAAGGACTCTTATCAGTTAGAGCTTTCCCACTGCTACCTCCAAAGTACATAAAGTTGGGGTGGGGGGAGTAGGAAAATAAAGGGTGTCACTTGGCAAGAACAGGGCAATTATTATGAGCACCTTATTCTCATACAGGAGTTTGCTTAACTGGCTAGTGCAGGGGCTATTTGGTCAAGGGGATCCTCTTTTTCTCCTTCCCTCTTAGCTGTCACAACCACAATATGGAGGGTGGCTTGCTGGAGGGCCTGGGGGTCCTCACCACATACTATGGGTGGGATAGGCTTTGTCGGTAGGAAGAAAAGAGTGGGGTTCTTCTAAGGACCAGAAAGCTTAATAGGGGTAGCTGATTTAAAATACCCAGAGCTCTTTAATACAAGAGGGGGCACTGAGCAGACTACTCTCTTCCTAATATAGAAAGGAATTAGGGATAAAGGAGGTCACTTGAGTTACCCCAGTTCAAGAAGCACTGTGAGAGGAGGGAATGGAGGCATCTCAAGAAAAGGAGAAAGGCTTCGCTCTAGGGAATTTCTATCTCAAATTCAGAGTCCCCAAATTCAGAGCGAGCAAACAGGAAAAAGAAGGTGGGCTTAGTGGTGGAGAGGGCTGGTACTGCAAAAAAAAAAAAAAGGCCCATTTGGGAGTCCAAACGTCGTGGAGAAAAGTCACGGGGGCTGGGGGTGCGGAAAGAGCGTGGAACAACGCACATTTCGGGGTGCTGCAGATAAAGGGGGAGCTGAGAAGGATCCCGGCTCCTGGGAGGTGCCAAGGAGCCTCCGTAGGCACTGGGAGGAGGGAGGGGTGGAAGGAAGCCTTGGACAGTGGGCTGGAGTGCCCCTGGGCCCCTGCTTAGGTTTCAGGGGGTGCCCCGGGCATCCCCATATCGTCCCCCACGTAGAACCCGAATTCCACCCCCCCTCCACGAAGGATACAGCTTGACCACGTCCGTGTCCATCCGCCTCTTGCCCGGACTAGGGGATGACATGGTGTCGCCGCTGCCTCCCCGTCGCCTGCGCCGCCGCCGCCTCTCGCCCTTCCTCGGCCCGCCTGTCACGGGCCCCGGGCCCCAGCGCTGAGGAGCCCGCGGCCGCGCCGGCTCCTCGATGGAGGTGGCAACACCCCCGCGGTCCTGTTTGGTCCCGTCAGCCGCCGCCGCCGCCCCCCGCACGGGGGGGAACACCGGGCACTGTCCGGCCGAGTGGGGGTGGGGACCCCGCGGCGCACGGCTCGGGCTGCCCCTCTCCGGCTGTGGGTTCCGGCGCGGCCCGGACCTGGCGCTCCTCTACGCCGCGCGTCGCTCCCTCCTGCCTGCTCTAGCTCTCTCGCCTGCTCGCCCGCTCACCCTCTCGCCGGCTCCCAAGCCGCCTCCACGACAAGCGGACGACTCCTGCTCAATCGGCCTCTCTACCCCAGCCTCGCTCTGGGCGCCGTGACGTCACCTCTGTGACGTCATCTGCGGGGCGGGCCCAGCTGGCGAAAGGGGTGGGGTGCCGCCGCGGCGGCGAGGGCTTTAGCAGGGCATTCTGGGAATTGTAGTTTCTCTTTCTCCTGCCCTTCCAGCTTTCTGCCCCCTCCCCCAACTCCCTCACACACTTAATCGCTCAACTGTCAGCGTCGTTGTCATCATCAAAAACGATAATGGTTAAATAGTGGCAGTATCATCATATTCATGTGTTTTAGGGTAATGAACCTCCTTCCCACATACACTGTTAAAAAGTCTGTTTATTTGATTTAAGGAAGCCAAGGTGGCAATTAACCCAGACAGGCACCAAAATCTAAGAATTCCTACACCAGCAGGCTCCCTGCCCTCTGCTCCCACCTTGAATGCAGAGAATAGCCAGGCTTCTTCAAGCTTGCGAATCAGGGTTTGCTATCCCTCATGTGTATAGGGTCATTTTTTCAAGGATTAGAGTTGAGACAGCATAGTGGCAATTTAGTTGTAACATCTTTAATCTACCCAGTATGAGGTGATTTCACGAAGTGAATGACTGAGAGAAACAGAAGTACCCCAAATATGCTGTTGTTTAGAACAAAGTTTGTTCTGCCTTCCAAACTCCTAGAGCAACCCTATAACTCCACCATTCATTCAGTAAGCATTTATTGATCACCCATTGTGTGGTAATCACTCTGCTGGACATGAGGATACTGTGGTGAACTAAGAAAGACTTTAAATTTACACAGACCTCCCAATGTGGTCTAGATCTAGACTGTCAGCATCACCTGGGAACTTGTTAGAAACACAGGCTAGAGCTTCACCTCAGACCTACTGAATTAGAATTTGCAGTTTAACAAGGTCCCCAGGTGATTCCTTTGTGCAGTAAAGTTTGAGAGACACTGCTCTACAAGGCACTCCAAAAGAAGAGATGTGGAATCCAGGAGTCAGCCAGGAAAAGGGGGCAGGAAGGAGTGTTCCAGGCAGCTCCTGTATTTATATCACATTTTCGCAGCCATCTATTTTCAAAATTTTTATCTAATTCCCTTGTCCCCATGAATACACTTGTGGTCTGTCAAACCACGTGCTGTGAGTTGGGTCCCCTTATGTAATCTCCTATGCATGCTTGCATGCACACACAAATAAACACACAAACACACACGTGAACCTGGGGCAGCAGCAATCAGCTAAAATTGAATGTTGTTTGCTCCTATCATTTCATCCCCCAAAAGACCCGTTATTGTTGTGTGTGTGTTAATTATACAGAATACTAAATTTGCCATTTTAACCATTTTGAAATGTACAATTCAACGGTATTAACTACATTCACAGTGTTCTTACAACCATCATTACTACCTATTTCCAGAACTTTTTATCACTCTAAACAGAAACTCTGTACCCATCAAACAATCTTTTCTTACTTGTTTCTCACTCTGCAGTGCATGGTCACCTCTATTCTGTCTGACAAATACAGGCTATTTTAACTGCTTCTAAAAGGGCTGTATTGCTCTTTCCTATTGCACATAGCAGTTCTGTAAGAAGGAACACTTGTTTGAATGACAAGATTTCTAACCCCCTTTATTTGACCACTTTGTTAAAGGGAGATAAGGCCAGAGCAGGGAATTGTTCATGACTGTGTCTCCTTTAGGCTCTCCAGGCTCCCGTTGCTCCTCCCTTCCTAGCCTGGCTCCCTGTTCCCCTACACCTGAATGATTCCCAAGCTTGGGTGTGCTTCAGAATCACCTGGGGAGCTTGTTAAGCTCACAAATGTCCAGAGCCCACCCATGGGGATTCTGATTCCAAAGGTTTGGGATGGGGCTTGGACATCCAAGTCTTTAACAAGCTCCCCAGATGATGCTGATGCAGACCAAAGTTTGAGAACCACTGCTGGAAGATTCCAATAGGCATCAGCACTATCAAAACACCTGCCTGACCCCTCTTGGTGGGTCCTGTGCTTCCATAATGTCCTATGCAAATAAGGATGTTTCCTTTCCCACCTGAGAGCAAGTAGCAAGCTTGGAGGACCCGAAGGTATTTTTTCCTAAGAGCTGGTCAAGGGTGGAACAACTGAGAAAGAAGAGCGTAGGGTGGATCTAGACATTTTCCCTGATGCTTTAATCTTCACAGATGTTATGCTGCTGTGATCTAAGTACTAAGCAAAAATCATCAGGGGAGTGATTAGAGAGACTTGCTCTGGATCACTCTAGGGAAGGTGGGGCTGCTCTACCTCACGGCTATTTAGCCTCTGAGCGATCCTTGAAAAGGAATCACCCTTCCTAGTAAGCATCTTAGCTCTGGGTTACTTAGGACAAACCTGCCCCTCCCCAGACCATAATTACGCCTTAGTTAATTGCTTATATCCTCCCTGAGCCTCAGTTTTCTCATCTGTAAAATGTGGCTCATAATGCCCTACCCACTTGAGTGGGTTGGTAGAATCAATGGAGAAGATGAATGTGAAAGCCCCTCGTAAACTATAAATTGCTTTTCATGATCATAAGTGTGATGATATTACTGGTGGTATTGTTATTATCAGTCCCCCATTGCCCCACTCCTTGTATGCTGTAAGTCATATGAGAAGAAAAGCATTCACTTTTAGGGGATATTTTTAATTTTATTAATATTTATTTATTTGGTCTTTCATGGCATGCAGGATCTTAGTTCCCCAACCAGTGATCAAAACTGTGGCCCCTGCAGTGGAAGCATGGAGTTGTAACCACTAGATAGCTAGGGAATTCCCTTTTCTGGTATTTTTTTTAAGGATGTCATAGGGTCCATCTTTGAAGTGAAGATATGTTCACATTTTTACCGAGTTTCTCTCTGGGCATTTTGCCGTCTGCTCCTTCATAAATCCACCACCCTTTTCTGACTTCTTCTCCATTCCTTCTTTCTGGAGCTTCAGAGGGCTTCTGAACCACCCTTGACCAGCTAGGTTCAAAAGGTGGCTCCAAAGTGGTGCCACGTGACAGCCCTGGTTTGATGTCTTTTTTGGCTTCTGGACCTGGAGCTCCTGGACCTGGAGCTCCTCTTGAGCAGAGTAAGTTTGTACTCACCTTTTCCCCCAAGGTTTCAGCTATTCAGAATGTCAATAATTTACTCTAAAACAACACCAGGGCCTGGGAGTGTCTGTTTATATGTGTGCACTCACGGCAGAATGAGCCGTGTTCTTCCTTATCAGGGACAGCCAGTGGCGCTAGGAGGGCACAGCTGTTCAGCCCTGACTGACTTGCCAGTGTTGCAATCTGGGAAATGTATTCAGGCCTGTTTATCTCTCCCCAGGGCAGGGCCAAGCTTGACCAAAGGAGCCTCTGATCTCAGGAGCAGCTTCTCAAAGGCAAGAAAACAAGTTTGCAGAGAATATACTGCTTTGAGCAAGACATTCAGATGGAGTAAGATGAACCCATCGTTTGGTGGAGTGAGTAAAAGAGCCTAGCCCAGAAGCCTCTCTATCTCCGAAGGTCCCTACTAACACCATGGCCCTAAAACTAAAGTGAATTTATCACTGTCCCTGCCAGATGTGAAAGTCCCCCAGATAAGGCTTTCTGATTCTGTTTGACCATTTCTGTTGAGAAATAGTCTCATTTTGAGTCTGGAGCTCTTGGTATCAGAGATCAGAGATCCAGAGCCCTCGAAAGGGCAATAATATCAGCAGTTTTCTTGCTGCCAGGAAATAAAAGCTTAAAACTCATTTCAAGTCTCCTCCATGTAACCCTGTTACAACTTGTCCCCACAGAAGCAGTCAGTAGGGCTCAAATAGCTAGCAGTGGCCAGGATGGAAAGATTGCATCTCCTATACTGCTGTCATTCCCTTGGGATTCTCTGCATACTCTGTCTGACAGCAGGCCCCCTGGGGAAACACCAACATCCCCTCACCTTCACCAAACAAGCATGATTCAGTGAGAATGTGGAACTTAGAGACAGATACCTTGATATAACTTGGGCAAGAAACCTAATCTTTGTATCCCAGTTTACTCATCTGTAAAATGGGATGATAGCACCTGCATTACCCTTGCCTGGATCAAATAGAAGAAAAGATGTTGTAATCTCTAAACATCTAGCCATGTCCCTCTTACACACACATACACACACACCCCGTAATGCCAAGGCTCAAGGAGAGAGCAAGGTTGGAAATTATTCACACCTACATTATTCACTGAGGCCAGTTCCCTGTTTGGAACCCTTGTTTTGCCAGTTGTGGCTTCCTGTGTTTCCTTTGCTGCTTCCTCATCTCTCCAGTCTGGAAATGCTAGAGGTCCCTGGCCTGCTCCCCAGGCCTCTGGGGAGCAGAGGCCTCTGTTCTCCTTTGTCTACGTTTAATCCCTATGTGACCTCATCCAGTCTCAGGGCTGTAACTGCTCTCTGTGCTCTGACTAAGTAATGTACATTTCTGATTGGGACCTCGCTCCTGAACTCCAGACATGTATATATGGCTGCCTGTTCAACATCTTTTCGTGTCCAAAAATAAACTGCTGATACCCACCCCACCACCTCCTCACATAGTTTTTCCCTTCTCGGTAAATGGCCATTATTAAGTTGGAATACATGAAATGGTCACTTTTTAAGGCCAAGAACAATCAAATATCAGCAACTTCATTTGGTTCAACCAAATACGTCCTTCCAGCTGTTGAGGTCAAAGGCCATGGACTTTACAACCCTTGACCCCTCTTTCTAGTACTGAAACTGTCATCATTACTAGAATTGTTTCCCAACAGGCCTCTTCTCTTTAACCACTGAATTCACACAGATAGAAACCAGTGATTCTTTTAAACTATAAACCAGATCCCCACTGTTCAAAATCCTCTGAGGACTTCCCATTTATCTCCATGCTAAAGCCAAGACCATTGCAGGCTTCCCATGCCATATAAGACCTGCTCCTACCTTCTTCCCTCACTCACACTTTTCTAGCCATACTGGCCTTCTGGCTGTTCCTCAGATGTACCAAGTATGCCCCTGCCTCAGGGCCTTTGCACTTGCCACTTTTGGTCTAAAACATTCTACATTTAGTTTAAAAACATGGCTTCTTCCCCTCTCTCCTTTAGGGCTTTGTAGAGATGTCACCTTCTCAGTAGAGTCTTCTCTGGGCATCCTATTTAAAATTGCAGTCCCAGCTCCACCCCAGCATCTCCTCTTCCCCTTCCCTGTTTTGTTTTCTCCCTAGGACTTAGCACCATCTCATCTATACATTGCATACTGTCTATTACTTTATTATGTTTGTCTTCTCCTTCCACCGGAATGTAAGCTCCAAGAAGGCAGGGATTTTGTCTGTTTCATTCACTGCAATTCATGCAATGCCTAGAACTGCATGTGGCACACAGTGTTTAAATATCATATAAATAAAAGGAAGAAAGGACGACTCTAGCTAAAAGGCAACCAAAGATAAGCAGCTTAAAGCAGTCCTTTGGATGTTCACAAAGTTACTCCTTCCTAATGCTCTCTACAGAATAGCAGGAAACCCTGTATGTTGAGCATCTACTCTGTGCCAGGCACTGTGCCAAGGTGTGTTACAACCTAACACCTGAAAGGACAGATGTGATTTACCTATTTTATGGAGGAAGAATCTCAGGTTCAAAGAAGTTAAGTAATTGGCCCACAGTCACATAGCCAGTAAATGTCAGCACCAGGATTCAGGTCATCTGGACAACCCTGTTTGTTAACTCACATGAAAATCTTCATTTGCTGACATTGATGAACTCCTTCTTCTGAAGGTCCAACCCCAATTCCACTTCCTGCATGACCATGAAGACTTCCAGGCCATTCTAACCCCAACTAATGTTGCTCTGTAAAGGAAGAGTCTATGCCTCCCATCCAGAGTTCCCCATCTCAGCAGATGGCACCACCATTTGGCCAGAGGCTCAGACTATCCTTGGAGTCTCCCTTAAATGTTTTCTCCCTTCATTTCCACACCCATCAGCAAACTCCATAAGAACTCCCCTTCTGGGACATACTTGGCAAAACTAAGTCCTTCGCCCCATGCCATCACCTAACCTGAGACACCATACTTTGCAATAAATCCTACTTATCAGCCTCTCTGCTTCTTCTCTTGTCCCTTCTGACCACCACTACTCACCACCAGGAGCCAGAGAGATGTTTTAAAATATAATTTGACCCAAGGAATTCCTCACTCATGGTTCATTAGTAGGTCGTCCTGAAACGTAGACTAAAATCTCAATTCTGTGATACTATATCATCTGGATTTAGGCTACCTTTTCAACCTCATTTCCTGCCTCAATGACACGCCCTCAGCCTCTGTAAGTGCTTGTGTCCAGGAACACACCAAGCCTGTTTCCACGTCAGGGCCTCTGAGCTGGCTGTTCCTTCTTGCTGGAATGCCCTTTCCTGGATCCTTGTGGCCAACTCCCTCCTTCCTGCATTTAGTCAATGTCTGTCTCAGAGAGGCCTTCTCTGAGCCCCTTTTGGAAAAAGATATACCCCTGGGATTTCCCTGCTGGTCCAGGGATTAAGACTCCACACTCCCAGTGCAGGAGGCCCGGGTTCTGGGTGAAGCAGGTTCTATCCCTAGTCAGGGAACTATAATAGATCCCACATGGTCTGCATGCCCCAATGAAGGTTCGGTGCAATTAAGACCTGGCACAGCCAAAATACATAAAAAATAAATTTTAAAAAGATACACCCCTAACTTTTATCTCCTTACCTTGCTTTAGTTTTGTTTGTTTTGTAATTCTTTTAGATTTTTATTTTGGAAGTGTTCAAATATGAGAAAACACAGCAATGACCACCCAAATACCCACCATCCAAATTTAACACTGTTAACATTTTGCCATATTTGTTTTACTTGTATGTAGGCATGTATGTATATGTACATTTTTTTGGCTAAACTTTTTGAAAATATTCTTCAGACACCATGACACTTCAGCCCTGCATACATCAGTATGCATACCTTGCAAACAAGGACATTTTCCTTTATAACCATATCATTATCACACATAAGAAAATAAGCAACGATTCTCTGTTGTTATTGTTCAGTCATCCAGTCGTATATGACTCTTTGCAACCCATGGACTGCAGCACACCAGGCCTCCCTGTCCCTCACCATCTCCGGGAGTTTGCCCAAGTTCATGTCCATTGCATTTATGATGCCATCCAACCATCTTATCCTCTGACACCTCCTTCTTCTTGTGCCCTCAATCTTTCCCAGCATCAGAGACTTCTAATGAGTTGTCTTTTTGCATCAGATGACCAAAACACTGCATCTTCAGCTTCAGCATCAGTCCTTCCAGTGAATATTCAGGGTTGATCTCCCTTAAGATTGACTGGTTTGATCTCCTTGCTGTCCAAGGGACTTTCAGGAATCTTCTCCAGCATCACAGTTCAAAGGTATCAATTCTTTGGTGTTCTGCCTTCCCTATAGTCCAGCTCTCACAACCATATGTGATCACTATTTGGACCTTTGTTGGCAGAATGATGTCTCTACTTTTCAACACACTGTCTAGGTTTGTCATCGCTTTCCTGCCCAGAAGCAATTGTCTTCTGATTTCATGGCTGCAGTCACTGTCCACAGTGATTTCCAGTTCAGTTCAGTTCAGTTGCTCAGTCGTGTCCAACTCTTTGCAACCCAATGGACTGCAGCATGCAAGTCCCTCCCTGTCCATCACCAGCTCCTGGAGTTTACTCAAACTCATGTCCATTGAGTCGGTGATGCCATCCAACCATCTCATCCTCTGTCGTCCCCTTCTCCTTCTGCCTTCAATCTTTCTCAGCATCAGGGTCTTTCAAATGAGTCAGTTCTTCGCATCAGGTGGCCAAAGTATTGGAGTTTCAGCTTCAGCATCAGTCCTTCCAAAGAATATTCAGGACTGATTTCCTTTAGGATGGACTGGTTGGATCTCCTTGCAGTCCCAGGGACTCTCAAGAGTCTTCCCCAACACCACAGTTCAAAACCATCAATTCTTCAGTGCTCAGCTTTCTTTAGAGTCCAGCTCTCACTTCCATACATGACTTCTGGAAAAACCATAGCCTTGACTAGACAGACCTTTGTTGGCGAAGTAATGTCTCTGCTTTTTAATATGCTGTCCAGGTTGGTCATAACTTTTCTTCCAAGGAGCAAGCGTCTTTTAATTTCATGGCTGCAGTCACCCTCTGCAGTGATTTTGGAGCCCAGAAAAATTAAGTCTATCACTGTTTCCACTGTTTCCCCATTTATTTGCCATGAAGTGATGGAACCAGATGCCATGATCTTAGTTTTCTGAATGTTGAGTTTTAAGCCAACTTTTTCACTCTCCTCTTTGACTTTCATCAAGAGGCTCTTTAGTTCTTCTTCACTTTCTGCCATAAGGGTGGTGTCATCTGCATATCTGAGGTTATTGATATTTCTCTTGGTAATCTTCATTCCAGCTTGTGCAGTGATTTTAGAGCCCAAGAAGAGGAAATCTGTCATTGCATCCACCTTTTCCCCTTCTATTTGCCATGCAGTAGTGGGGCCAGATGCCTTGATCTCAGTTTTTTTTTTAAATACTCTTAAGCTGGCTCTTTCATTTTACTCCTTCATCCTCATCACCAGGCTCTTTAGTTCCTCTTCGCTTTCTGCCATTATAGTGGTACTATCTGAGTATCTGAGATTGTTGATGTTTCTCCCACTTATCTTGACTCCAGCTGACTCTTTCAGCCTGGGATTTCTCATGATGTGCTCAGGGTACAGGTTAAACAAACAAGGTTACAGCAGACAGCCCTGTCGTACTAGTTTCTCAATCTTGAACCAATCACATGTTCCATACAGAGTTCTAACTGTTGCTTCTTGATCCGCATAGAGGTTTCTCAGGAGACAGGTAAGATGGTCTGTTATTCCCATCTCTCTAAGAGTTTTCCACAGTTTGTCATGATCCACACAGTCAAAAGCTTTATTGTAGTCGATGAACCAGAGATAGGTGTTTTTCTGAAATTCCCTTGCTTTATCTCTAATCCAGAGAATGTTGGCAATTTGAACTTTAGTTCCTCTTCCTTTTCTAAACCCAGCTTGGACATCTGGAAGTTGTTGGTTCACATAATTCTGAAGCCTAATATGCAAGATTTTAACCATGACCTTACTAGCATGTGGAGATGAGTATAACTTTGATGGTTAGCACACTCTTTGGTACTACCCTTCCTGGGAATTGGGATGAGGATTGACCTTTTTCAGTCCTCTGACCGCTGCTGGGTCTTCCAGATTTGCTGACGTAATGAATGCAAAACCTTAATGGCATCATCCTTTAGGGCTCTGAAGAGTTCTGCTGGAATTTCATCATATCCACTAGCTTTATTAACAGCAGTACTTCTTAAGGCCCACTTGACTTTGCACTCCAGAATATCTGGCTCTGGGTGACTAACCACACTATCATTAGTAATCTGGTTCATTAAGATATTTTATATCCTTCTTCTATATATCCTTTCCATCTCTTCTTGATCTTTTCAGCGTCTACTAGGTTTCTACCATTTTTATCCTTTGTGCCCATTTTGGGACGGAATGCTCCCTTGACTCTGATTTTCCTAAACAGATCTCCAGTCTTTCCCTTTTTGTTGTTTTCTTCTATTATTAAGCACTGTTCATTGAAAAAGCCCTTTCTGTCTCTCCTAGATATTCTTTGGAACTCTGCGTTTAATGTGATGTACCTTTCTCTCTCTCCCTTGCTTTTTACTTCTCTTCATTCTTCACTATTTATAAAGCTTCCTCAGATAACCACTTTGCCTTCTTGCTTTTCCTTTCCTTTGGGATGCTTTTATTCACTGCCTCTAATATCATCTAATTTCCAGTTCATAATCAGATGTTCTAACTGTACCCTCTATGAATTTTTTTTTGAGCCAGAATCCATTGAAGAGTCACATGATGTATTTTGATTTTATATCTCTTTTGTCAGAGGACATTTGGGGAATTATATTTATATTTATATATATAAATTATAAGTTCTTGGGGGACTTCCATGGTGGTCCAGTGGTTAAGACTCCACACTTCCACTGCAGGGGGTGCAAGTATGATCTCTAGTCAGGAAAATAAGATCCCACATGCAGCGTAACACAGCTAAAGAATAGAAAAAAAAATTGTTTTAATAAATAAAATAGAACATAATTCTTTGGTTTCAACCCTCCTACATCCTTTCTCTCACCCCTACAGCTATCACTATGCTATATACAGAGAGACAATCAATAAATAATTGATAATGACTAATTGAAAACTCCTATTCTTTCATATAAATCTTGTTCACGAATGTTAATACGTACCATTATTCTTAATGGTGGAAACAACCCAAGTGTCAATCAACTAATGAATGGATAAGTAAAATGTGATATAACCATACAATGGGTATTATTCAGCAGTGAAGAGAAAGGAAATACTAATTCAGCCTAGTTGAGCCTCAAAGATATGATGCAAAGAAAAATAAGCCAGTCACAAAACGCTGTAAAATTTCTTTTATATCAGATGTCAGAATAGAACTATGTACAGAGATAGAAAGTAGATTGATAGTTGTCTAGTGTTGGGGAAATAGGAAGAATGGGGGGAATGACGACTGATGGGAAGAGGTATCTTTTCAAGGTGATGAAAATGTTCTAAAATTGTGGTGATGATTGTAAAACTCTGTAAATATACTAAACAACATTGAATTTCACACTTTGAGTGGATGGTATGGTATGTGACTTACAGCTCAACAAAGGTATTACTTAAAAAAAAAACAAAAAACCCTACTCTTCCTTGTTGCTCTGGGTCACAGCAGAAACAACTGTTGACCAAACATCCTCTTCCCTCCTCTCTCAACTTCTCCTATCCTCTGTTCCCTGCTTTATGTAAAAACCCACAACTTTTCTTTTCACTGAATGTCCTACTTTGCCCCCTCTGGGACAGAGCTCCACATTTTGTCCCAAATGTGGGGCTTACCCTTTCCTCCAGTGTGGAAGACACAGGTCCCCTGCAAGGGCACACACAGCTGCCCATCTGAGACCATCTACTGGAATCACAGGCAGCTTGCCAGTTTCCGTGTGTGCCCAGCAATTCTAGTTTGTGGGTGTCACGTGGTTGGCATAGCTACTTGTTTCTGGTGCAGCTTCCCTACTGCACTGTGAGCAGGAGTTGTCTTATTCCTCTTTATATTTTCTATACCTAAAACAGACATTTGCACTTACAAGGCAGAACATGTGGAGACAAGGCTTCCACACCCAGTGCCCTGACCTGGCTCTCTGGGAAGGGAGGAAGAGGCTCTGGTCCTGAGGCGTGTGTGTGTGTGTGTGTGTGTGTGTGTGTGTGTGTGTGTGTGTGTG